>VXAA01002909.1:59180-77438 GCA_013399115.1 Anseranas semipalmata
GAAAGGAAAGGAAAGGAAAGGAAAGGAAAGGAAAGGAAAGGAAAGGAAAGGAAAGGAAAGGAAAGGAAAGGAAAGGAAAGGAAAAGAGTGGCTTCAGTGTGTACTTCAGAGAAGAGTTGAGCCCATCCAGATTTAAGTATTTAATGATAGTTAAGCAATGTTGAAATTTGGCCCTGACCTTGCTCTAATGATTACACTGGGGCACCTTGCTCAGCACAAAGCTGGATTTTCCTCTCTGTCAGGGCTGCAAGGGAGCACTACAGCTGGTGGACACCTTTGAGGAGCACGGCTGGATCAAAAGCAGCCAGCAGAACTCTCATTCATGCTTAAATTATGACTTTTTAAGAAAGGAGATGAAGGTTGTGCAAAGCACAATTAACAACTCCATCGCTTCCCTCTGCTGCCACTCTCTTGGCTCATTCCTCTCACAAACCCAGACAGTTCCTCCTTGACAGCAGCCTGAAATATAAACTCACACAGAGCCTATATCTTGTCTGTCACCAGGATTAAAATATTTCAGGCTGTGGCAGGCCAGCTGGTTCCTCACTGATTAGAGCCTGATGAGGCTGGTTTCCTAACGTGGATGGGTTTTATTCATGGACCTTCATGTTCTCTGTTTCCCATCTTTATTCCTTTCATCGCTCTGGGTAATACCTGACTTTCCTAACTGCCCTGACAAGTGCTGTAAGAAGAGTCCCATTGTGCACAATCAATGGAGCCCTTGGCTCTCTCCTCCCCCGGTTATTATGGGAAGGGAAGCCTCTTTAGTCCTCAGACAGACAAGAGGGACATTATCTTTCTTTTAATTATTATTACTTGAAAAAAATATCATGGAGCTGGACAAACCCCTAATTGCACTTTATATTCATATATGAAAACCTTTTCTCCATGGAATTTGTGCCCTGTCCATCAGCTGGCAAAGAAAGAAAGACAGGAAAAAAGTTTTTGCAATCTGCTGGGAAGCAATCCTGTGCACAGCTGAATTTGTTGTTTCACTGAATACTTTGGCACTTGAAGGCTTAGTAAACCACTCGCAGAACTGATGTAATAGATCAACAGGTGAAAGGCATATGCAGAACTAAAGAAATCATACTTTTTCCATAGTGGTATCCTTAAGAGTACCCATTCTACCAGTAATAAACTTGCTGTAGCATGTGACATGGCACATCTCTACGTAACTTCCATCCCTGGAAGTGTTCAAGACCAGGTTGGATGGGGCTTTGGGCAACCTGGTCTAGTGGGAGGTGTCCCTGCCCATGGCAGGGGAGTTGGAACTGGATGATCTTTAAGGTCCCTTCCAACCCAAACCTTTCTAGGATTCTAGGATTCTGCAGAACCCTAGGAATCCACAGCCAAGGAGGTGATGGCTTCTTTAAGGAGATAAATCTTGTGGTCCACCCATGCTCAGATAAGTGTGAATCATAGTGCTGACTATGAGTGAACTTGACAGATAGGATCACAATAAATCCCAACGCTGTCCTGTCTTCCTATAGGCAGGGGATGCAAAGGAGAATAAAGACCCCTGCAAAACTGATAAAATGAGCACTAACACAGCTGATCATTAAGCTGATAAACAGTGATAAATGCAAGCCTTTACCTTAATTCAGAGCTGTCTTCAGATTCAGGAACAATATATAGGTGGAACGCAACCCCAGAACATCTATATAAAAGTAGTCTGTTCATCACAAGACACAACACAGTGCATGATTATGCACTGAGTATGTCTCTTTAACTACATTTCACTGGGGCAATAAGTGTTCGTAATAAACATTGCCTGGCTTATCTCTGGGAAACTAAAAAAAAGTGATTGATGAGCTTCTGAACTAGTGTTTCATTTGAGCCAAGGTTTTCTCTGACTGATAAATACACCAGACTAGCTCTGGCGTTCCAGCTTATCTCTGCTCCACAGGAATAATGCTACAGAAATGTCTCCCCAGCCTTTAGGAGAAGAAGCAGGAGGATATTTTGAAGGCTTATCAGCCCGCACTAGAGTCCATGCAGCCTTTAAGTCTTATTGCTAATCTTCAGTAAAAACAGATGCACATTTGCTAATGTTTTTAAGGTTAAATGCAAACCCTTTTCTTCAGCACAGCACCAAGAAGATTCTAATTTGCATTTCTCACAGTGCTTGTCAGTTCTTTTTCCCCTGAGTTTCCCCAGCTCCTCTTCTATACCCCATTACAGGGACTGGACAACAGAGAGGGAAAATACAGGGAGATGACACTAATTCAGGGACCTACAGTGCAGACTGGGAATGCACTGAAAAGGACTCATCTAGAAGGTGATCTCATTTTGTTGTGATAAAATTACCAATTTTCTAATCATACAGTTGTAACTCTAGTCGGTGTTTTGGATTTCTTCAGGATCTGCTTCACACACATTTGAAACCTTAAAAATGCTACTTAAGGAAATTTATTAAAGGGTTAAACCTGGTAGGAACTCCTTAAGAGTTTTAAAATGATATTCTTTACCCAAGGCAATAGACAGCTTCTTCAGAGTCATTCCATTCTAATGTGTAAATGCTGAAAGTAATTAGACTGCGTCCTATGTGTATTGAAGTATTCAGGAGAAATCATTTGGAAAAAGTGACTTTTCATGAGCAACTGCCAAATATTTGCTAGAAGTTATTGCATCACTAATAATATAAGAAGTTTTATTTTTTAAAATGAAGGCTGTTTTGAAACATGTAATTCCAGAAAAGCATTTTGGTGAGATGAACTTTTTTTTTTTTAAATTTTCAGTATGGGAATGGATAATGTAAGTGTCGAGTGCAGTGTCAGTTGGTCAGAAAAAGATGTTAAATTGAAATTTTTATGAGAAGAGTTTACAATTTTAGAAAGACACAAACTATTTTGTTCTGAAGTACTGAAACACCCTTTTCATTTTTAAAACAACAGCCTGAAAAACTTTGAAGAAATGCTTAGATGTCATTGAAGTTTTGAGGAGAAAATATTCCTTCAACAGCTCTGAATATCAAAAGTGTTTTGTTAGAGACATCTTCTGTGGTGCACTGTGTTTCAGATTTTGCTGTTACTTCATAAAAGGCAATAAAGAGAAAGAGCCAGCATTTTTCTGTTTCCTCATCCTTTGTTGCGGAGTAGACATACAGACTCTCTAACACTGTTTTATTTATAGAATTTAAATCCCTCCAAAAAGATCACATGCCCTCTGATGCCTGCAATAAGCCCACTGGCTGTTTATGGCTAGAAAGTTAATATTCATATAGAGACTATGCATAAATGAGAACCAGACCCTACAGTACTTCAATCACCAGGGGAGGGTGTCTAAATTAAATGAATGCTATAAAAAGACTTTAGTACTAGTCATGTCTGCTTGATGAAATAAGGCTGTGTCTCCTTGATTAAATATTATCAATAGTCTTAAAATGTTCTGCTGCCTAATGAAGCCAGTTACCACCTGAACTGTTTATACAGTTTCTTTCTCTGACTTTTGATTGTCTCCATCCCACATATGCTGTCACTGAAAGACAGAAGGTAGAGCCAGGGGTGCTTGTGAAGCTATCATTTTTAATCATCACTTGATAATTATCAAAGTAAGTATTAAACATGATGTGCAAAAGCCTGAGAACAAGGACGTCTGTCTCCTTCTAATACCAGCATTTTTACTGTATATAAAAGAAGAGGTAAATAAACACAAAAATTCAGTACCCTCTTAAATAACAGTGTGTTTTGGCTTGCATCTCTGCCTTGTTGCTACTATAGGCAGCGCATAAACATCTCTCTGGCTAATGTAAGACTTGCCAAGTAACCACAAGGATTTTAATTACAGGAAGAAGTAATTGTTCAGGGAAAAAAAAAAAAAAGGAAGAAAGAAAGAAAAAAANTACAAAGGGTAAACAGGGATCACCTGTCAAAAGCACACAGTGTTTGTTGTGTTCATGGGGTGTCACAAATTCTCAGTGGTTTGAGCCCTCTTTGCCCAGTGGAAGGTGCATCTTTACACATTTACATTTAGAGATCCTAGCACCCTCTTTCTGCTTCCCATGGCTTCCTTTTCAGGGGAGCTGCAGCTTTCTTCACTGAAAAAAGCAAGGAAGAAGGCTCCTAGCAAGCTCTCCTAGCAAGCTCTCCTGGCATGCAGAGCTCCAGAAGGCAAATGGTAAATAGGTGAAGGGATTTATAGATACTGGTACATCCTCCAGTTCCTGGGCTTAAAAAGGCCTGCAGTGTCTGAGAGGAATGTGCAGTTTGGGGTGGGGAGGTGGGGGGGCATTCGAACTACAAATGTTTTGACAGAAATTCCAGAAAATTCATTGAAGTGATATTTTGAACAAAGTTGGACTGGAACTGGGCTGAAACTTGGAAAGCAATCCAATGAGGCTGAGAAGATTAACAGAGCAGGTTGGTTGGGGTTTTAGTACTTACAAAACTGACAGTACTTATAGAAATGATTTTGCAAAATGTCAATAGATTCTGATATTCTGCATTTTGCTTTGTGTTCATAGATCACTCTCCACACAGGTGCCCAGACTTTCAGCTTGCATCCCTCACAACCACTTCGCTCATGTATCCATGCAGAGGAGCTTGGGCAGGGAGGACAACTCAGATTATTTTGGATGTCCTTTGAAAACATGGAACTGCAAAGGAAAAATTAAGTGCAAGAAATGGATGTTCATCTGAGGGCAAAACTGAGTCATAAGAATATTTGAAGTCAGTACGTGCCATGGTCGCACATCAATGCTTGGATTTTTCACAGGCAGAGAGGGAAGTTGACTTATTCACCATTTTTTGACTTCTCACTGTCACAGACTGAGACTGTGGAGGGTTGTTAACTCAATTGCACATACCTTTTACCAGCTAAGTCCAATAGCAATGACACTGTTAACTGTTAATCTTAGAATGTCTTACATATACTGAGAACATCTGTACATTTATCCTAGCAGTATAATGTTTACGTAAATCTTGTCAATGTACTATACACATACATTACACGTGTAGTCTTTATATTTAAAATTGTGCTTGCTTGAATATAAATATCAATGCAAAATGTAATATTTTATGTAAACACATATTTTACTGTTGTATATATTGTATGTATACAGAATTTGTTAAGAGACAGATACCAAATGCATTTTTAAAGATGATCTTACTCGGTAAGATGAGAGCTCACTTGAGACACTGAATGGCTTAGGGATCTGCTAACGGGATACAAACCTTCACACCTCCATATCAGCACTTCAGATCCAGCTGAAACAAGAAACAATCAGAAGTTATCACTGTACTGACAGTTTGGTGGCCAAGAAGTTATATAGTGCTTGTCTCGATCCATACAGATGTGTGTCTGTAGGAGCCATCGGTCCTGCTGGCACGCAGCAGACAGAGAGGCACAAAACCAGTGCTAGCTTCTCCTGGTGGTCCCTGCCAGGGCAGGGGCTTGGTAATCCTGTGCTGTCTCCCTGAGAGCAATACAGCATCACCAGCTGCTTCTCTCCCAGGTTTTCCTAATTCCTCCACCTGACCAGGGAGAAGCTACAGTCCTGATGGTAAAGCTCAATGCCAGGGGTGGCAAAAATCTTTTCAGCTCCTGCACATATCCCCATAACATCAAGCTCTTGACAAGAGGAATTCACAGAAAACATCCTCAAGCATAGCTGTGACCTGCAAGATGTACCTTGGTAAGCAAATAAAACATGTAGTGGTGCCAAAACATTTCAAGAGCTGACCCTGTTGTGTGAGTAAAGAGAGAATCTGTCTTGAGGGCTGTCATTATGGTGCCTTTTATAAGCATTAAATTAATCTGATTCCTGAAATGAGACGTTAGCTACCAACAACATCCTTGAAACTCTTTCCCTGTTATTCTTCTTGGATTAAGCTGTTATTTTCATCATTTGGATCATGCAGCAAAGCAGATGGAAGGCGACAATATAGTGCCCTTGAGACCGAAATTAAGGAGATCTTTAGGATTGCCTTCCTTTTGCCTGAGTTGGAAGGTAAGCAAACAGAAAATATATATGCCTCCTGTGATCATTAAGGCAGACACTATCACATATTCTGTGTTTCTTGTTGGAAAAGGGGTAAAACCAACATGTATTCCTGGGCTACCAAAAAGATATTTTTAACACAGAGATTTTTACTGTCATTCTTTACCAGCCAGCTGTATTTGAATCTGACAGAGCTGCTGTGCCCGGGTTAACCTGGTGAGAAGTGCTTGCTTGAGAATCTTGATTTACAGTGCTGGGTGGATTGGCGCGGGATACTTGCAAACAGATTGCAGACGACAACAGTGTTGTCAGGATAAACCTAAGCAGCTGAGGCAATACCCACCTCCACGCAGGAAAGTCATCCAGAGAAAGAAAAGTACCCTCTGGCAGGGAGAAAGGAGGTTGCGCCTTACGCTCATTGGTGCTGGTGACAACTGAAGAATGCTCACTGCCCCTCTTTTCCTTCCTCCATCACTCACCCCCTCAAGCGTGCACAGACTTTTTGGTAATTATCAGACTGAACTGTAATAGCCATAGTGCAAAGAAAACATCTACAGTGTGAGCTCTGGTGTGGTACATAAGGGAATAAGATACTGTCATCTGGCAACACCTAGCAAGCAACCTACACATCACTATGTGCTAGGCTTTACCTTATGGCAAGGCACCCCATGTAGAAGGGGTGGAAGAGAAGGACAGGACACATGGGCTTTCCCTGATGTAAGTGGAGTGGTGTCTGGACCCGTGTATCCCACTGTACACAGCCTGTCTGAAGCAGCAGCCAGTGCATTACCTTGCGCAATAACCCAAACCCTTACTGCGCCTACGTATGGCTAGCAGTGCCTGGCAGCGGCACTCTGAAGATAACAGGATAATGGCCACGAGCATGCAGCCATCCTGTGGATGAAGCTGTGGTGGGACTGCCTCCTTTCGCTCCATTCAGTTACCAGGAAGAACTGTTATTCTTGTTACCACATTGCATGAATTTTTATTCATCTCTAAGGCATCTGATTGTTTTACATATGTTGAGACATCCAAACTTTTAATTAGATACATCAAAAAAGTACATTATCCTTGATGCCTGCAGGTTTAAGACCAAGATTTAATCAGTGGGAATGCCTGAACAAAGAGCGATCTTGTAGCTCCTGATGAGTGTCATAGGTGTACCAGCAGTCCACAGAACATGCCACAGAAAATGGTAAAATTCTGTGCTGTACGTGCTAAGTTTCCATCAGCACTGTCTTTCCCATAGCCCTTTGTCCTTCCTGGTTCCTTGTGTTTGTCTTAATTCAACCGTTGTTTTTTTTTTTTTTTTTAATCTGGATTTTCTGCTTTGCATTAATATATTTTCATTACAGCATTTTCCAAAGGACTACTAAAGAATAAATAAATTAAAGAATCTAAATTTTCAGGTGTTATGGTCATCACTATTCCCATTTTACCTGTAAACAGACTGCATGGCAGCAAACCAGTTAGATGACATAGTGAGCAAGAAGACCTTTGCTTAGCTTGAGATTTTGTCACCCACATGACAATTGTTCTATCTGCCTGCTAATGAGACAAGTAATTAAACATTCAAGGCATATAAAAATATTCCTATATTAAGTATAGAATTGCTGGTAGAATATTCTAACCCTGTAAAATACGAGCAGTGTCCTGCTGTCCTTACCGTTGTGTATTACCTGGTGGAGTCAATGTGTTTGAGCCTGTGCTTGTTTGTCCATTGCCTTGGATTGCATCAGCAATCCAAGGCAATTATTTTGCCTCCTGCTCTATGGTGACGTAAAATGTGAGATTCATCTGGAACAATAAATTGAGACTGGTCTGGCTGAATCTTGCTGCAAAAGATGACTGCTTTTGCTAATCTTGCTATCAGATGATTGGTCCGTAGACTTGGATCTCTGCTTTTTATTTCCTCCTCCTCCCTTATTTCCGACAGATTGCACACCTGGAGCACTATCCAATAAAAGCATTTATTTGTGTAAGGCACTGCAGTATATTTACAAACATCCAAGTCACATCATGTTTAAATAAAATCAGGATTCCCACCTCTTTCAGGCTGAACTACCTCAACGTGCCACAGAACTGTGCAGAAGAGTGCCTTCTAAGCAAGGGCCAGATGTGGCCCGCAAGATTGGAAATGGGCCCAGGAGAGAGGCCAGGTGTGAATACTCCCAAACTTGGGCAGAGCCCACCCTTTGCATTCAAGTCCTCCAGCGCAGGGAATATAAATCAAGGTTCCTCATTTTCAAAAATGAGGTGCAGTCTGCTGGTTTCTCCACTTTTAAAAAAGTGTGGTTATTGTCCTTGTGATTAGTTTCTAGACCAGAATTCCTATGTTTTGTTTATTGAAAAGTTTCATTAAACGAATAAATGTGATTGAAATAACAGCCTATCTCAGGATGACTATACTGCATCTAGAACCATACTGAGGTGTCATTATTTCACTTATTTTTATTAGATAGTCTTCCACAGGTACATCAGCTTACAGAGAGTGCTCATTGGGCTCAGTAGCACCAATGACACTGTGGCTGTTGGTGAAATTTAACAATACTGGCACAAAAATTACAAGATCTGGCTCACTGATATTTGTCTTCCTCACCTGCAGCTTCAAACTGAACACTTAAGAAGGGAAACTCACTGTCCCACCTGTCTTCTCTTCATTGATATTCAATTAAGAAGTTTATTTAAGTAAATCAGCATTTGACCTCCCCTGCCAAACTTCTCCCTGTAGCAGAGCTGTGCTGCTGCCCACCTGCAGCACAGCAAGATTGTACTTAGCCCTGATCCCTGGCACACACCGTGTGCTCACGGTTGATGGCTTGCTTGAAGAAGAACAGACCACTAATAAATTGCACAGTCATTACCCTTTATGCATACTTGTTCTAATAGGTGTCGCAGATTCCTGCCTCCTAATAAGGAAAGGAAGTAGAAAAACACATAAATTCTCCCAAGGGAGTCAGACAGCCTGAAGCCATGTTCGACAGCTGTTACTGTTACCATGAGCACCAAGAGCAAAACAAGGATTTGAAGGGGGGAAAATAGAAAAAAAAAAAAAAAAAGGGAAAAGAAAAGATGCATTGCCAGGGATTTTGGCAAGATTTTCTTGGATACGGAATGTGTTTTGCACTGCCCCAATCTATAAAAGCACAGCACTCCTGTGGCACGTGATGGAATTTGGAGATTAAACAAACATTGGCATTAATTAGTCTTAAAAGGAATTACTTCATTTAGCCGAAGTTTGCATTTCTGTATCTCGCTCTTTTTAAAAAACTGTCACTTTAATCTCCAGCAGTAAGATTTTGGCATTTGATGGAAGCTTGGATCCTTCCCCATGTTATGGTGTTATTAAATCTAATTCACAAGGGGTTTCAGAAAATGTTTTCACAGGGTTTACCTTTCATCTTCTATACTCAGCTCTGGTCTTTCTCCTGGGGGCCAGCTGATAGGAATCGGGTTCTTCCCCAGCTGCCCTGGAGCTATGCTGAGTTACACCAGCTAAGCCTCTGTCCCTCCGTGTTATAGCTGAGAAATCCAAAGGGGAGATTCATGTCCTTTGTAAAGAGGCGTATTTAGTCTACCCCGCTGAGATAGTTTATGGTTTTGGCAGGGAAACTGTTGACAGTGTGTACTATGAATATAGTTCAAAGTGAACTTGAAGTCTTGGTGCTACAGCTCTCCCTATGCTTATTACATTAATTTGTTAAAGGTGCTCAGGCAGGTACATATGTATCTGTACAGTCATACCATCAATTAAACTGGCTCACTTGATATTGTACTAAAAGTGGGAATGGGGTGTACCACAGACGGCTGCTGCCTTTTGGAGCAAGGCATAAAACCAGGGTCACACTGCGTCTGGGCAGTAAGGCACCCATGGCACTTGTCACAAGACTGCTGGTCTCAGCATCCTGGCCAAACTCCAGTTTGTGTAATTGCTATCCATCTACTCAAAACGTGTCCCCCACAGTTTCAAGTAGACACAGTATTTCTCACTCTTGACTTAGATCATTGAGGGGCATTGCTCAGACTGTACTTACTGAATGTCTGCTGCTTTTAATTCTCATCCTGGCTAGCTTCAGGTGCCGGCAAAGGAATTTTTTCTTTTCAGGCCAAAAGTCACATCTGTTTTCATCAGAAGACCAAGGTTAGGACAAACATAGGAAAAACTGAGAGTGATAACATGCTTTCTCACAGGATAATCTAGTGGAAGGACTCAGGGAAGATTTCTCTTCTAGCACCTCAAAATTTCTGTGTTTTTATACACGTCCCCTGCTTTCCTCTGTGCCCTTTGCCTTGTAACTCTCCCTGAACAAAAGCATGGGGGGGAAGGTCTCTGGATGCTAACAACTCCCCCGTCCCATTTGGAGACACATTTCCATCCCACTTCAGGATTCTGTCTCCTATATACAACCACAAATCTTACATGCTCAGTTAATCAAAACACTGCGTGTCTGAGGGCTGCTCCGATGGAATAATCAGGCCAAGAAATGACATTTCTGTATGGAGTGGAGTAAAGCAGTGGGTGTCTTAAACAACAAGTATTAGAGCTGCCTGAAAGCTTAAAAAGACCACATAGTAATTCCTACCCATGTTTAAAAGAGGATTTAAAAAAAGAAAAAAAAATCAGCGAAAACTTTTTGATAGCAATTATCAAAGCAGAGTAACCAGTAATATTGCTTAATATTCTAGCCCATTTAAGTTCCTATCCACTGTCAGTCTTAACACAAGCTAAAAATATGCTACTTATTGAGCTGGAAGAAGGTTTTGATTTACAATTATGCCTTGATGGATTACCTGAAAGCGCAACCTTCAGGCAAACTGTGATTAACTTGACCAAAGACATCTGGGAGAGCCATCTATGGCCTAAAATTATGACCTTGGTATTCTGGGCTGAAACTAGACACCATTTAAATTGCAGTGCTGAAAAACTCTTCTACAGAGGCCTTTGTTTAGGAGGCCAACAGGTTTTTTAGCTCCAGCAGTTGAGCAGAAACACCTCCTGTGAAGTTACAGGGGGGAAAGAAAGTACTTCCTATTTTTTGCAGCCATTTATTTAAAAACAAAACTCCAAACATTCCCATCTTGTATGAATAAGGAAGCAAAAACAATTAATAACCTAATGATTAGCAAATGTTGTAGACATAGGTTTGTATTTCACTTAGCAAGATTTATGGAGTTAAATATAAAAGTATGACTCTTGAAAGCCATGTGCTCATAATTAGCTCAAGTTTTACCCCTGGATACTGTAAAATCACAACATGCTGTCAGACCCCATTTTGTGATCCTGTTATCAGCATGGAATAAAGTTTTCCATTAAATGCAAAACAGATTTACAGGTGCTAAAACAGCTATTTTATCAGTGGGAAACAGGCTACCTTTTGTTCTTTAGAAAGGCATTGCATGATTTTACATTGGTCAATTGATTATACAACAAAGGGAAACAAAACAATTTTGTTCATCTACTGAAACTGAAGAAGATATAACTTGAAAATAAAGACACGGAAAATTAATGCCTCTTTGAATGTAGGATGAATGGTCTTGCATATTGTCACCTACTGTAAAAGAAAAAAAAAAAAAAAAAAAAAAAAAAAACAATGCCATTCCCTTCTTATTGCTGAGCGCGCTACATAAATCCTCAGCGTTCCTACAGGCAAGCTCAAAGGATAACAGCATTCCAGGCAGCTGTGAACCTGAAAATTGAATTGCTCTGTTAAAGAGAGGTCCTGCAAAGATAGGATAGTAGTCCTCTTGGTTTACTAATTCCTCTCATGAGCTGTCATTTGAAGGTAGTCCCAAGCACCCCAGGGGAGGAGATTCCTGCCCCCTGTTATCTCATCCCCATCCCACAGCTAGGAGCCCGCTCCCCTGGGCCAGGAGGGAGAGTGCCTTCCTGTGGCAAGGAACTAACATTTAGCTGGTACACCAGCAGTTGAAGCAGAGGTGAACAGCTTCTTGCATGTTTGCCAGGCTGACACAGGGTAGGTGGTCTCTGAGGACCAATCTGAATGTTCTGGGAACAGGGTGTTGAGCCTTTCAAGAACAGCTGCTTCAGAGTTCAGTGACAGTGGGGCAACTGTCTGCTCAAGAAGAAGCAACATCCCTTGGCTTTCCGGTGGTGTGAATGGTTTGACAGGATGGTTGATGGAAACTGCATTTCAGGGACTGTGTCTGAATATTAGGCCTAGCCATGCATGACCCTGAACTCCAGAACCATTTGCTAAGTTCACATCAAGTCTTTAGGTTGCAAGATGTTATTTATAACTGTTTTTAACAAAGTGTTTTGATGGAGTTTTTGAGAACACTCTAAGGGATTCAATGCATTTCTTTCTCTGAAATATCCCAGGCAACTCCAAAAAAGCATGACCCAACTTTGTATCCAAGACTAAGAGCCTGAAAGCACAGAAAGCAGGAGCCTCATGCAGAAACAGTACAGAGCACTAGATAAACACTCAGTCTTGCCTTACAGCCTTGGCAAAAGAAGAAGAATTCAAGAACAGAAGAACAGCTATGTTGAGTCACAGGGAGGCTCCATCTGACCCAGCTTATCGCCCAATTTCCTAAAAAGCATGTCTTATGGAAACAAGGTGATCCTTCGTCTGCCGGAGCCTCCAAGCTTCCAAGACCCAGTGGGAGGGAAGCTTTCTGAACTGGAGATTGTTTAGTGGCCGCTAGTTCATCTACCCTCTATGTTTATCATTTTTAACTCTGCTGCTTGACTGCATTGTCTGAAAAACAATCTCTTATTTGATTGAAGCCTGCTGTGTGGCAATTCCTCTAGGTGCTCAACAGTTGTATTATTATGAAAAAGACTCCATAGGCATTTCCCCCTTTTTTTTTTTTTTTTTTTTCTTTTTCTTCCCCTTCGTTATTGCAGGAAATGGGAAGACAATCTTAGTGCAAAGAGCCTGTCTACCTTTCCTTAAGCAGAAGATGGGACATTTCAAACTTGCCAGGTCTCGTTCAAGGGCAATTACCTCTTCTAAACAGGGACTACCATAAACGGTCTTCAGAGATCATTAAGGCTGTTACTGATGCTATCTGAAATAGTTTACAGGTAGGTGTTCAAGATGGCCCTTTACAGCTCAAATGAAGGATAGTGTAATGACTATGACACAGCATTCCCACATGGTCTTCCATGTCTGAGAACAAGGAACTTATTTTGGAAGCATTTATATGGACACTATATTGTGGTGGTGTCTGTCAAGCCAAATGTGGGAGAGCACTGTGTTGATTATGGGTCCAGAACGTTTAGAAGAGACTTCTACCAAGTGTTGGTTCAGTCCTAATCTGCTAGTGAGCTCACAGGTTTGCATACATAAGTGAAGGGAACTTGTGAGATTCAAGTAACTCTGAAAATCTAGAAGTTGCACTGTTATAAAACAAGGCCACTTTGTTTAAGAGAGGTAGCCAGAAAACAGGAGCCAAAGCCATTGACCTGACTGACAAAATGATGATACTTGGAATTGGCATTGTCTGCTTTTTCACAGACCAGATGGAAGATACATAAGGTCCCAGGTTCCAGTGAGATGGAACACAAAGACAAAAGTTCTCTTGATTCTGGGTCAACCCCAAAGAAGTATGATATGGCATTAAATACAGGGTGGGGGTGAAAGATTTCATTCTATCATTCTGTGATAGAATAATAAGACCCAGAATCAAGAGAACTTTTGTCTCAGTTTCTCCCAGCCCAAGAAATAATTTCTGAAGAGTGAACTTCAAAGTGCTTGACCATTTGTCAGAAATTACCGCAAAACTACAAAGAAATAACCCAACAGTAAATCAAAAATCTGAGAGAGAAACCTCTTGCAAGGACTACAAAGGAAGAAAAAAACAAATGGCATGGAGAGTTGATTATAACACCAGCAGTTTGCCACGGCAAAGGAGAAACTGATACCAGATGCTGCTGGGAGCCCTTTCATTACCTTGTGCAAGACCTGCAGTGCCGTGGAGGGGCCCCATGCAGCACTACATCTCTAGCTGGGATAAATATGAGGCACTTGGGCACACAGATTCATTCTCAAAAGAGATATGCAGAGCCAATTGTTATTTTATTTGAACGATGAATTCAGTGGCCGATTTACCATAAGTTTACTGCATCCTTCCATTATCTCCTCGCAAGACACTTGAAGTTATCCTGTTTTGAAAAATAAGGCTATGTCAGTGTTTTTAATGTCAGCAGCGCTACTATTTAAAGTGAAACTAACAAATGCAAAATTAATAAAAAATTGTTTAATATTGGATGCAAAGTTTGCCATACATTATGGCCCCTGTCATGCCCCTGTGGCCCTCTAGCTTTTTAAATCCTCAGACATTTTTGTCTGGCCCTTTAAATATATTTTTAATTTGACTGGTTATTCAGCAACTTGTGAACAACAGCAAGAAATACAACCATTTTCTTCCACTCTTCTAGACAGAAAGGTCAGCTAGAAGCCGGCTGATTTATGTTTAGGCAGTATTCTCTGCAATGTTACTCACTTGCTCATATTGTGTCAGATAAAGAAAATGTACAATGCACTAAGGGAGGGAGGGATTTTTATTCTTATCTGATTTTTTTGATTATCATAATTACAGAGAGTTGTACTCAGCATCTGCTGCTGAAAAAAGTCGTCTTAAAAGTCATAAGTTTTTTTTTGTTGTATTTTTATTTTGTTTGTTTGTTTGACTGTTTTTGTTTTGTTTTGTTTTAATTAAGTCCCTTTTTTATTCTCCTTGTGGTTTCTGGTCTTTTCAGGTTCACTTGCTTTGTGTTTCCATGGTTTTCTCTGCAACCAAGAGGGATACAAATGCTCTTTTCGAAGCTAGTGAAAGCAGAAATTATATGGAATCACTAGAGTCTGGCAGCTGAGGTTTTTTAGCAAAAGCATATCAAATGTAACAGCTGTTGTAATAAAACTGTTAAATCTGTCAATACTGTGGCTAAGAATCAGATGAAGGATGGACATGCAAAGAGACAGCAGCAGCGAGTCACAGCAAGCTAGGGGATAAACAGTGGGGATGTTCTGAGCAGAACTGGTAACTCTAGAAGGCCAAAATTAACAGCATTAGTGATATGTGTAATTTTGGGAAACACTTGGCAGCCTATGTGGAAATGTGAAGTCTACAGCAGCTGACTGGAGGACAGGGGCAGGTGTCCTCCCCTGGATATGTACCTCATGTGTGGTGTTCTTCCAAAAAATTATCACTTTAAAGGATGCTGAATGTTTTCAAAAACTCTGACCATTGCACTAATAACTCCCTGAGTTATTAGTTATTAGTTATTAGTACTCAGGGACAGAGACAGGACAGCATCAGTGATGCTGGTGCCACTGTGCCTTGGGAGTGCTTCAGCTCTTTTGAGGCTCCCAAATAGGTTCAGTTTCACAGAGTGGCTGAATGTGGTACAGTGCCGTAATTTAACTGGGTTTGACAATGAAAACTCCGTCTCCAAGTCTGCAAGTGAGGGATTGATTACCTTATTCATCAGAGAGAAGTACACCAACTTACTCTTGGTCAAGGAACCTGGTGAAAGAAACCTGTGGAACTTATTACTGAGTGATCCGTCATATTGGAGTGAGAGAAAGAGAAAATTAAAAGAATTTTCTAAGCTTGCCACAAGTTCTGTCCTATCTTGCTCAATGTTTCTGACTAATAACTTCTCAGGAAACAAAATGACATCACTGCAACACTGGGCATGTCAAACATAATGCTATCAGCATAAAGTATGATGAATGTTTCCTTTACTACTTTCTAAATTACCTTTTGCCATATTTCTTCTCATATTCATACTCATTAAATATACAGAAACAAAAATAAAACGCTTTCCACCTTGTCACAACTTTTGTAAAGCCATCTTCCTTTCCATTCATACAAATTTTGAGGGTTGTCTTAACACATCTTTGGATAAAGTCACCCAGAACAAGCCAGAAAGTATTATAACTGATTATATAAATGTGACCAAAAGCCAGAAGAATGAAATATAACACTCAGGGTTTCTACAGTGCTTAAGCAAACATATTCTCATTCCTTCTGGGCAAAGAAGTACTTCTTGTTGCTCTTTGTACAGTACCTAACACACAGTACTTGTAATAGGTACCCCATCTTAGCTGTACTTTAGATACCCCCATAGCACAAATGATGAATAACAAGTAACTTTTATGGCTGCTTTCCTCAGTAAGAAGCACGTGAAAATAGATCAGAAGTCTCATAAATATCTAGAGGAATTGCTTCTTCTGGCCAAAACTGAAAGAAAACCCCAAGTAAATACTACCTTTCTATTACATTCTTCTCCCACCTAATTGCAAAACTACATTAAGGAATAGAAAAAATATTTTTCATTTTCCTTTTGGGGGCTTGTTTATAGTACTGAGGAACAACAATAGGGTTTTTACTGCTGCTGAAAAAACACCAGCCTATTCCTGAGCCTTTCCATTACTTAGGCAATGATCTACGTCCAGAATCTTAACATATTTGTAGCTGAACCATCTGCCCCAGTGTAATATGGAGCGGTGGCAATGAAGCTGATGGAATTTGCCTGGTTTTCTGTTGGTAGAACTGACAGCATAGTTTGGCTTTTGAGACAACCTATCTTCAGTGTTAAGAACCACACAAACTACTTGACTGCTGTAAATAAGAAAGTGTGTCAGGACCTGTCTTTGAACGGAAGGAAAACAGTAGTGAAAATACGGTAGCAGTACATCATTTTAAAGCTCCTGTCTGAAAATTCCATTTATTTTTTTCACAGTAAGAATTAATGAATAGCATGTGGTTATTTTCTTCCTCTATGTCACTTGTGATTTTTTTAAATATCTGTCACATACCCTCTTCATCAAAGTTTATTTTTGCTCTTTCCTTGTGGAATTTGTTTTGTACTTCCATCAGCCATGTTGCCCTTTCCTTTACTTTTGCAGGTGGGCAGGTGGGTGGACTTTTTCTTTAAGGAAGGTAACCAGAACTGAAGATGGTATTCAAGAGATGGGTGCGCCAGGACTGTATGCAATGGCATAACGATATTTTCTGTTTTATTTCCTGTTCTTTTTCTAATAGTACCTAGTATTTTCCTTACTGTTTTGGATCAAATATGAACACATGCACATATGAACCTATCTTTTACTTCAAGACATCCTATCCACACACAAACCTGATTCACCTTTATGGGAGAATATCAATTGAATTAATTCAGCTTCAGGCAGGGATAACTGAAGGTTAATGTTTTATAATATGAACTTCAAAAACTCAAATGATAAAAAAAAAAATGGTATAAAAGAATATGTGCACCCTCAGCAAGTTTGTGGATGACAGAAAACTGGGAGGAGTGGCTGTTATCCCAGAGGGCTGTGCGGCCATTCAGAGGGACCTGGACAGGCTGGAACACTGGGCAGTGAAGAACCTCATGAAGTTCAACAAAGGCAAGTGCAGGGTCCTGCACCTAGGGTGGAATAACCCCTTGCACCAGTACAGGTTGGGAGCTGAGCTGCTGGAAAGCAGCCCTGTGGAGAGTGACCTGGGAGTCCTGGTGGACAGCAGGGTAACCATGAGCCAGCAGTGTGCCCTTGTGGCCAAGAAGACCAATGGTATCCTGGGGTGCACTAGGAAGAGTGTTGCCAGCAGGTCGAGGGAGGTGATCCCCCCCCTCTGCTCAGCCCTGGTGAGGCCACACCTGGAGGATTGTGTCCAGTTCTGGGATCCCCAGTACAAGAGGGACATGGAGCTCCTGGAGCAAGTCCAGTGGAGGGCTACGAAGATGATGAGGGGACTGGAGCATCTCTCATACGAGGAGAGGCTGAGAGAGCTGGGCCTGTTTAGCTTGGAGAAGAGAAGGCTGAGAGGGGATCTTATCAATGTGTACAAATATCTGAAGGGAGGGTGTCAAGAGGATGGGGCCGGACTCTTTTCAGTGGTGCCCAGCGACAGGACAAGAGGCAACGGGCACAAGCTGAAACACAGGAAGTTCTGGCTGAATATGAGAGAACATTTCTTTGCTGTGAGGGTGACAGAGCACTGGAACAGGTTGCCCAGAGAGGCTGTGGAGTCTCCTTTGGAGATATTCAAAACCCACCTGGATGCCATCCTGTGCAGCGTGCTTTAGGTGACCCTGCTCAGCAGGGGCATTGGACTAGATGATCTCCAGAGGTCCCTTCAACCTCAACCATTCCATGAGTCTGTGATTCTGTAATACTGGTAGTAAGACCAAGAAATATTTACAGTACAATGATAAAAGATATACTATAGTAAAATATTTTCTTTTAAAGACAATGCTTACTATATTCTACCATAAATCCAAAGATAACACATTCAATGATATCTGAATGCAATATTAATACAAAAATAGGAAGAAGGAAGGA
>VXAA01002909.1:77579-117618 GCA_013399115.1 Anseranas semipalmata
GAAGGAAGGAACGAAGGAAGGAAGGAAGGAAGGAAGGAAGGAAGGAAGGAAGGAAGGAAGGAAAAAAAGAACAGTAGGGGAAACAGAAAACAATAACAGCGAAACATAATAACAGAGAAAAAAAATGTGGAAGATTGAATACAGGGATAGAAAATGAAAAATACCAAGCCTTTTATATCAAACCCACTGGAAAAATACCGCAAAAGGAGGAGAATTCTCACTAAGCAATGAAATTAATCTATAAAAGGCTGGGGGTGGGGTGGGGAAGTGTTGAGCAAACTTGGGTACACCTTTGGAGTGCTGATGGAGTTTTGGGTACTTCAGAAGAGACTGCTTTCCCTAACAGGCTGGGAAGCAGAGGTTTCCATAGCATCTATAATAGCTGCTGCAGGGTATCTTTGAAAACCGAAGTGCACCTTTTGATGCATTTGACTCAAGTGCTGAAAGCACATAGAAGGATTCAGGCAGGACTCATCTCCAATGGACAGTATGCGTGCAGCCCATTGGGGCGGTTGGGACACCACAGAGATGGAGGTTATATGTCTCTCCTTCTGCAAATTCTGGTGTGTTATCAGGAAATGTATTTATTTGTCCTGGGTTTTAGGTCTTCACCTACAAAATGGGGGTAAGGTTTCTTCCCTCACAGGTGTAGACTTGTGCTGTACCTGTTCTGGTACACGTAATGGAAGGTTCTTTGGTCTAACTACAGCACCTATTCAAACTGGCCTGTGACTCTCCCACTGTCTGGTAAATATAAAATGAAAATTGGAAGAAGAAAAAGTGAAATCAGTCCAAAGGCAAGAAGCCAAATAACCATTTTGCTGTGCACAGAAATTCTGAACATACCTATTGTCCCCAAATTTTCACAACAATTATCTGTTCTTTCCTAGAAGCTGTTGGCTAGTTAACTCAATACAAGCTAAAACTGAGGCTTTAACAAAGATTCATCAAGCACAAAGCAATGCTATGGAAGAAAAGTGAAGAAAACCTTAAAGAGAGAGAGAGAAACATTCTGTCAGTGAAGTGTTGAAAGAATTGAAACAAAAGCTTTTCATACTCAAAAATCAAAGTAAAACAAGCTTAGCAAAACAAGCTTACCAGTAATGAAAGTTGAAAAATTCAGATGCTGTGGCAACATATAACACTGAATTCTCTTCTTGCACAGGTAGCCCAACTTCTTTTTCAGTCCAGGCTGTAGAAGTGAAAATGTCTGAACATGTAAAGGTTCATTATCAGCTCACTAACTAAGCTACTGAGCACTGGAGAGCTCCAGCTTCTTCTGTGGAAATTGTTCAAATTTTGTAATCCAAACAGTTTCAATTAGGTTTTCTGAAAAAATGGAAGCACTGAGAATATCTACCTAAACTCAGTGAAACAAACACTTTTCTCACATCACTCTTTGTTCTGCGCTATTTCACAGTCTCGCGCTTATATCCCCCAAGGAAAGTTCATGTTTCAATCAGAGTACAATCATATCTGAGGGTAGTTTTGTACATATGGGCCAAACACAATGTCTGAAGCCACCACAAGGTGGGCAGTGCCCAGGGGATACTCTGACATGGTGTATTTTGGCATCTTCTCAGTTCACAGACAGCAAGCTTCAAGCTTGTCTTGATCACTGGAATGAAGACATATTTTGGTAAGTGACAAATACAAATCTTCTGAGATATGTGCAAAGACGGGATGAGAAAGGACTAGCCAAACAGCAATGGAGCAGAAAATAAGCTGTGGGCTATAGTCAATGCAAGTCAGGACTGTCATGAAGCTCTGAAGAAAGGATTTTGAAATCCATGCAGAGTAAAGATCATTAAGAGAGAGTCCGAGGGACAATGATCAGAAGTCAAGAAAATATAAACTGGAAAAGAAAACTAAGGCAAGTGGGAGAGTTTACTCTAAAGAAGAGGTAACTATGTTAGTTAATATATTCTTAAAATATACAAAAGGAAACTATAGCCAAGAAGGCAATATTTTATTTATTTATTTATTTATTTTCATGTCCGCTGAGCCTAAGTTACAACAAGGGTGCATTAAGTGGTTTGGAGGAAATGCTTTCTAACCCTAAGTATATAAGGCACTGCAATAAAGTATACCAAAGGGTGAGAAAATATCATTATTACAGTTTTCTAAAAACAGGTTGAACAAGCTGCAGTGATGGGCATCATTGCCGCCCTGGCTTCAGGCAAGGCACAGGCTAGGTAACCTCTCAGGACAGCTCCATGGAAATCCCTTCTCTGAGATTTTTAAAGGAGCAGCAATCTTTTCCCTGCCTTCTTTTCTCTTTTCTGCAAATGACATTACTCTGCTTCACAGGATTCTTTTCTACTCTTGAAGTGAATACAGATAGAAAGGGCAGAATTTTGCACAAAACACCCTTTTAAAAACTGCTGTAGCATGGACACAGGCAGGACAAGGTGTAGGTGGTAATCACTTTTCCCAAAGATTGGGGCAAATTAAGTCAATGACTGTCTGCAGGCAAGGCATCTTGGGCACATTTGCAACAGCCTAAGCACAGATTTCACAGTGAAGATTTATCCCCACTGTATTATTTTACAGAAGATTGCATTCACAGGTATCTCTGCTAGGAAAATTTTCCCTTAGCTTTACATGCTGGCCCAGTCTTCAATTGGTAAAAGTTAGTGCTAGTCTCCGGCACTAAAAAGAGGCAGATTTACTTATACCATATGCAGGTTTGGCTCCATAATTTTATCTCTGCATCTGAAAAAATCATTTTACTTGGTCTTGTCAGAAGTATTTGGTGAATTACTGTTGGTAAATGAGTGCTATCTTTTAAAGCAAGTGTGTTAATGAGACAGGAAAGCCTCTGGAGACAGGCAAACACTAACACCATGAGCTGTTCCTAGTTCCTAATGACTCACCTGAAAATCTGGCCTAAAAATAACTTCTTCCACTACTGAGGGATGCAGGCTACTTCTGGAGTTGAACTAAATGCTCCAGGGCTGCAAGGAGAGATGGGGAAAGACCATCAGCATTTCAAGGAAAATCACAGCAAAACAAGCATTAAGTTTCTGGAAGCATTTTAATCACCTTTTTTATTTAACAAAGTTGGGAACATAATGCTGTTTTATGAGCTCCTCCTCCCCTGCCTCCCCCTCCCCCCAAGTGTCATTTATTGCTTTTGGGGCTTTTTCTCTCTCTCTCTCTTTTTTTTCAAGCATACTTTATAAGCCTGCCAGAAAAGGGGGAATATTATACCCTGGAATCTTTCTGTGTATGTTAAAACAGTGCTTGGCAAAATAGTACTGGAATAACAAGCAACAGCTTTCTTAAGATAGGGTCAATCGATTCCAGGGGAGGCTATTTACTGGATTATATACAGTCCTCTTGGAAGAAGAAAATCTCTCAAGTGCTCTCAGTTTGACAAACATTTTTTCCATCATCTGGTTAGAATTTTTGTGCCAGTCAGCTTGCAGCCCTGCTATTTCCTCCGCATGTGTTCTGCAAGCCGTGGGGAGGATACATTCGTTATTTTGAAGGAGTCAGGAGTGAGATGCAATTATGGGGGCCTAAGCACACAAGAGATAAAATCTCCTTCCCGCCAGCCAACATAGAGGGCAGTCTGTCTGGACTCAGAGGCAGCTGATCAGATCTGAGCCTGAGTATTTGAAAAAAGTCCTAGCAGCCTATGAACCCCATTTGTTTATTTAGAAAGAAGCCATTGTATCATTTGGTTATTCTAACAAGGCCTGCAAAGCAAGTGCTGGCTTCGATATGATGAATTTCAAACACATCCAGCCTGTTTTCAAGTGAAGTGGCTTCATATTGTGCTGCCTCTTAACATGTACCAAATCCTGCGCAAGCTTGCCAAGGTCTTTCAAATGTACTTTTGACATTTCAGTGCAGCTTATAGACTCCAAATGAGAGGTATGTTTGAATGAGGGCAATTTTTGGTAATTTGCCTGAATTCTGCATTTATGCTTTCTTTGGCCTAATCTGTTTAATTGAGATCTGTTCCCTGGCTGACTGCCAGTATTAGCAGAGCATGTGGGTAGCAGATTGGTTTACCTATGTACTGCAGAAAGACTTTTTTTCACACTCTTTGAGTTGCACTTGCATGTTAAGCTAGCATTGGTTCAATGAAATGTCCCCAGTACCAACTATTTACCATTTGCCTCTCAATATGTTTCATTTTTCAACATGTAAATGTGGCAGATAACATTTTCTAATAGTTTACTCAGTAAAGCCTACTTCAGTGTCTGACAGTGCAATACTTAGTTTCCATCTTTGAGACTAGAGAAATCAACACTGACATTTTGTTTTATGAGGGTATTGAAGAGCTAAGTGTGCAGTGTGAGAACTATGAGGACCTTGACCATTTTGATTACAGTCACATCAGCTTATGTGAAAGATTTCAATGAATTTTAACACTTCAGCAAGTTTGGAGAATCTGTAAAATTCTTTCCTTTTGATGCTGAATGCTGAATTTCTTAAATGGCCTTAAATGAGAGATTTAAACTCTAAGCTGAATGATTCATTCTGAGTCTTTCAGGTAGACATTGTTTTTTGTGAACACAGAAGCTTTCATTTGAGAGCAAAGATGTTGTCTTCCCTGCATTGGACAAAGAGGTTTGGATCCTGTCAATGCAGTCAGACCACAGGAAATGCCTCTATCATGAAAATTTTCAAAAGTTTCTGAAATCAGCTGGTCTTCGGGATGTCTCTCACCCATTCTCTTGAGCTAAAGAAATGCTAGTGGAAAGGAAGGTGGGGAAAAAATGTTTGACACATCACTGCTCATTGCCTGCAGGAGCATCCCTCATGCCCCCTCCCCTTGTCTTACGTTATTGGCCAATGCCTCCAAGTATTTCATATTGCTTACCAAGGCATTGGAAATAATAATACAGGCACTGTTTGACCTGCAGATTTAGGATATGCCTTGAAAAAACAGCCCATCAAAAAACTGAAAGCGAACCTAACCTCACCATGTCATGAGGAGTGCAAAGCTCTGCAGGATAATACACAAACAGCAATAATATACTTCTTTAAAGGACTAAGTGTTAATTGGCTCTAGCCTCTATACTAGCACACATTCTCAAAGACTCCGTTCTATATGAAAGAGGAGGATGGAAAATCTGTTGGCCTAATGAAAAAAATGAACCCTCACTTTAAGTGCAAAATAAACTTACTGGTGAGTTCACTCTTGCTTCATCCACTCCCTTGCTTCCGCAAGAGCACTTCTACAATGCTAGGTCTCAGCAAACCAATTCAGTTAAAGTAACGGTCAGTGCCTCCTGCCTCTCATCCATCCCGCTGCTGTCTTCCCTTCCTTCAAGCTGAGTTGGACTCTAGGTACCCCTGATGCTCGAAATGCTGAGCTAACATCTGCCAGTCGGTTTTCCTCAGCAGGAACTGCTCCCACTGTTACCCATCTTTGTCTGCAAGGGTTTTAGCAAGGCTCTGGAGAGGGTGAGATCACAGTGAACATCAAATCTCCTTCTGACCTAAGCCTAGAAAATCATTGCTGGTGCTGGGGTCAGATGGCACAGCCTTCCCTTTTTACAGAAAATGAACATCTCTGTCTCTTCATGGCAATGGGTCCCAAACCAAGAGATCAGGTGTTTCACTGTTAACACACAGAATAGCTCACAGACTGTACCTTACCCTTGCTGTTTCCCTTAGAGACATCACCACTGTGACTACTTCTGGAGTGCACCTCTACTGCTTAGGAGCTGAAGGGAAATCCACAGCCTGCGTTTTCTGAACTGATCATCAAAATGTTTATAGGGATTTCAACAGGAAGCACAAAAAGCACCTTAATTTCACAAGGAAGCACCTTAATTTCTATTCTGTGTAAGCATGGCAAAATCAACAGGACTGTTTGACAAGGAAGCATCTGACCTTTAATGTCTAGATGGACAATTATACCTCAATACTCTTGTCCTACAAGCATTGCATGGTTTTTACACTTTGTGTTTTCTTGTTGCCATCTGTGAAGACATAGCTGTTTGATTATAGGGCTAAATATTCCCCCACATAACAGTTCACCCATAAACATAGGTGTGAAATCACAGAAAAAAAAAAACCCACATTTTTGGACTTAACAAATATAGTAGGACTGGCTGTATTTTTCCTTGTTTGGTGTATTTCATGTTCAAAACACTTTATATATGTAAACCCTCTCAGCTCATTTGTGAAATACAAGAAATACAAATGACCTCATACCATCAGAGAAGAAGCTGGTCAAAGACAATGTGCCTGAAATGCTCACAGAAAGAGTCACTGTAAGTGTGACAATGACAACAATGTCCTAAAACCTCTTGATCTTATATTCAGGATGTTAGGCAATGCTTCTCATCACCCTGAATGGGCCTACAGGTGGTGAACTCGTCAAAGAACATTTTGCAAATTAAGCCAAGGCACAAATGAAGACAACAAGAAATGAAGGAAACAGCCTCAAGTTGCACCAGGGGAGACTGAGATTATATATTAGGAAGAATTTCTTCACGGAAAGGGTGGTTAGGCATTGGAACAGACTTCCCAAGGAAGTGGTGGAGTCACTATCCCTGGAGGTGCTTAAGAGTTGTGTGGCTGTGGCACTTAGGGACATGGTTTAGTTGTGAACTTAGCAGTGTTAGGTTGATGGTAGAACCTGGTGATCTTAAGGATCTTCTCCAACATAAATGATTCCATGATTCGATGATAATATATAGTATTCTGATTACCTCACTTTAGTGAAAAATCTCTTCTCCATCTGAAATGACTACTTCCATGTAGTCCAATAACAGTAATGACGCAGAGTAATTTCCACCACTGAAAAGTGAATACCAAATATTTGCTGAAAGTTTGACATTTCTTTCATTTTGAGTGCTCAGATGTTTCAACTAGCCTTTGGGAAACTACACATTTAATAACAAAATGCAATAAATTGTGATTTTAATACCTAAATCAGGCGCAGGAATAAAGAATACATAGTTTTAAAATTAGTCACAGAGCCAAAACTTTTGAAGGACTTGATGAATTTGGCTCCTTGAGAGTCTTAGAGGAGCTTATTGATCTAAATTCATTACATACATCCATAAATCAGAGCAATCTGCCAAGCCTACCAGCACTCAAGTATCAGGAAAGATGTCTGGTTACTGAGCAGCTTTAGACAACCACACAAACAGGTATCTCGTGTTGGACAGAAGTGGACTGAGATTAGGGTTCGCAGCAAAGTAGGCTCTGGGCCTGGCATCCCAGTAGATTTGCCTGTGAGAAAGGATGTCAGGCTGCATGAGAGATGGCTGGCCATATAGGCAAGGGTAAAGAGAAGTGGAAAAGGATGTCTGCCTGAGAGAGAACCAAGCAAAGAAATTCAGACAAAAATGCTCTTTTGTGTTTTGTTTTTGCATTTGTAACCAGGGTTAAGTGGAGAAATATGTCTTCAGACTCCAAGGAAAATGAGAGTAAACAAATTTAAGTTCTGCACTTTGTGTAGCTCATGATCACCTCAAACAGCATTGCAGGGCAAAAATGGCACACATTTGAAAAGAAGCCCTGTTGTTATGTCATACTTTCAATGACTTTCTCCATTATCAAATCAGAAATTAACTTACAGATTTTATTTTGCAAACTCTGGACTTCTGAATGTGGACCTTTCCCTTGCTCCACTTTCCATAGCTTAACCATCTATTAGCATCATCTTAGGTGTTATTTGTCTGTAACTAATCCCTCAAGCTTGTATAAATACACCTACTTGTGCTGTGTGCTGGAGCAGAGCTGTGCATGTTATAACAGCTGGCATTCAACCATCTAGTGAGTAAACATCATGTCCAGGGGTTAAAGTGGACTGGAACGGTTCCAACTTATGTCTGCTAGAAAGCTACTGGGTTAAATATTTGGTCCTTATCCTCACCCTTCAAAAAGGTAAAGCATGTCTAAAAACTGAACACCATTAGGTTGTTATCGCCATCTTGGGAAAGGCTGTATCTGTGGCACCCTTCTGTATCAATAAGCATTTCAGATTTTCAGTACTTGCTGACATGGTAAAATATCTTTCAAATGCCAGAGAATATTTACTTTATGCTTGGTGTATACCACACAAATTAAGCATGATACAAGCTACTTCAGGATATTAGTAAACCATATAAAAGTATCAAAGGCTGTTGTTGCATGATGTGCTGGTACCACGGAATTCTCTCACCCCTTCAGAGGGCTCCTAAGCCCGGTTCAGAGATGTGTCTTCCTCCCTGATGGGCCAGGGAGGTCCTGGGCTTGGCAATCCCCACTAGCTCACATGCAAGCTGTAAGAAGGGGCAGCTACAGAACTAGTCTCTGCCCCATTGGGGTATTTGGAGAGGCAGGAGGATTTGGAAGTTGGAGGGAAGAAATTAGGGGAATTGATAAGCCAATTCCAGGTCTGGGTGGAGGGGAGAAAGAGTTCTCTGCAGAAAGGGAAAGGTAGAAATGAGCATGAGGTGGGAAACTGAGGACGCTGAGATGAGCTTCATTCTCACACAAAAAAAACACACATCTACTCAGATTCTCGTGCAAATCATAAAATTATTGAGAGAGACAGTACTTGTTCATTTGAGAGGTAATTGTAGAAAGAAACACAGGTTTATAAGTGCTTGGTTGGTGTAATTACTGAGGCAAGAAGCTGTTTTATTCCTGTAAAAAAAAATTACAGCATTTACCCAACCTAGCAATTGTGTTGTATTCCAGAGATCGAATTACAGCACTTTTTTTTACCCCTCTTAGTAATTTTTTGTTGTTTCTGCATATTCATCCAGAGCTGTTATTAGTTCCATCTCCAGTTGCCTTCACACTGTCATGGTGTGTTTCCTTCTAGACCCAGACCAATTACTGACTATGTCAGTGGGAATCTTTTGTCTTCTACCAATGGGAGATGAACAAGCATTTTCAACAGCTGAAAAATGAAAATGGCATTATTTTGGCTCTTGTGCTGAAAGATGTGGTTTTTTTAATAGCTTTTATCTTGCACTTACCAGTGACCTTTTTTTCTTGCTCTGGTTGTGACCAAGAAAGAACCCAACAAAAGGAGTGTTTCTCAGGGATGACGTGACAGTTTTGGACCTTCTAGACATCTGCACAGAACTCAAAGGATTAGGCCAATATATTGAAAACTGCCCACTCATGTTGATGTGTTCTGCATTGCCTCAGATACCAAAGACCAGAGATAGTTTGAAAAAGAGCCAAAAAAGACCTGTTTGAAACACTCAGGCTAAATGCAAATAAATAAATAAATTCATTAAAAGGCCTGTTCCAGAACTCCAAATGATGCAAGGATAGGTTTTATTCCACATCCATTACACTTAGATACCTAGTGCAAACCAGTTGTCCAGGCTCCCTTCAGGGGCAGTGGGAGGAAACAAGCACTTCTAGAAGTGGCACAGCCCATCTGCCTATGCGGGGACAGTGCAAGTTGTCTTCTGAGGTTCTGATTTCACCAAACTGACTGCAGAAGACTCTAAGATGAGCAGGCTGGACAAGATGCCTAACTTTTAGATGACAAAAATCTACAGCTAGCTGGATCTCATCTGACTAATTTTGCCTATACTTGGTAACTCAGGAAAGGAGAATCATCACATTATCTGCAGGTTAACTGGGTGAATGCTGGGAATACAGTGCGCTGGAGCTGCACATGTACAATTTCAAGGGGGATATTGGTGCCATAACCATCACGTTATCTTCTTTTTTTTTTTCTTTTGTCTTTTCTTACACAGCTTTTCTTTGATAACAGCTAAGAATTAAGTAACTATAAAATGTTGGGACTTTGGGGGAAAGAAATCCTGCTTTCCAGACAACACTACAGTAGGCATATTACATCAAAAGTCAGAGACCTACCTGAGTTAAGGACACTGATCAGGCAGGAGTTTGGCTAAACTACACCACTTTCTACAGCCAAAAGCACACCAAGGAAGGCTGAATCTAACATTCAAATCCACTTTTCGCTACCTCTCCGATGCTAATGCTCAGGTGCCCATCTCTAGCTGGACTGATCTCAGCTGGATTCTACAAGGAGGCTTGCACTCAAGTTTCATAATTCATGGTATGTGAAATGCTTTACTATCAACCCTCAGTATAATATGTTTAGAAGAATAAACAAGAGATTAAATAATAAATGTAGTGTAAATAATGCCAATATTTAATACATTAGACATCCACTAGTCAATTAAGTATGCATTTTTTTTACCTTTCTACTCCATTTTTAACAGTTCTTACAAGCATACCTTACCCTTGGTGGTTGCACAGAACAGCTGTTAATATTAATTAGACACATCCATGAAACTGGAATAAATGAGAAAATATTTTAAAAATTAAAGATGTTTCAGAGTTGCACTTAAATCTAATTATCTAATATAGGTTGTGGTATAAAAAGATTGGGATGTATCTATATGTCTGTAAAATAGTTCCTTAACTCAAATTATGTAGGTCATTTTCAAGGACTGCTATATATATTCAGTAAGAGACAACCTCATCTTTGAAAAGTCCTCTATATGTATCTACACCCAAGAGTCAGACACTTTTTCTTCAGTTTGTATCTCAAAGAAAGCTCCATAAATACATTAATTGAATTGCACATCACTACTCGACAGTATCTATGGGCATACCTCAGATGGTCAGTTTGCTGTCATCAGAAAGCATCTAGTCCACAACACAGTGAAATCTGATTTTGAACACATCTTAAATGTTACAGTGCTTGCAGTCTAACCTTTCACCTACAGCCACGGGATACTTGGGGATCCAGCAAAGGTTGTCTGTCCTACCACCAGCATATTTCTAATTAAACCTGGCTGAGAGCATGGAGGTAGAGAAGTAGTTAAAGAATCCATTTTTTTTTTACTGAAGATTAGGGTTGGCCTTCATGTTACCTGCTCTGACACAATTGTGTGTTGCCACCATGCTTCTTTTCCATTTGGTGTATATTCCTGTCATTTCCATTGATTTAAATCTAGTTTTCTTTCACAAATCTGACTCTGCTTTCCCACTGTTGATTATCAGACCAGCTGAGCTTATCCTATGGCTGTATGACAGCCAGAGATGACACAAAGAAAGAGGAACAGATTTTTCATTAGATTAGGTAAAACCCTAATATGGGAACATAAAATGTCACTGGGAGTCAAACAAGGTTGCATTACACCAAGCACATTTTATAAGTATTCACAAATATTCTTCTGAACTGTTCCTTGGTCTCCAATAGCGCAGGGAAACAGCCATCACATAGGGATGGCTTTACTGAGCTATACTCTTGTGTTTGGCGCCCTGCCTCTGACTCAGTAGTGCTGCTGAGCATTCAAGACCACAGAGGTGATATACTCTCTAGAAAGCCCAGGGCAGAGGATGTGCCCCCATTCATCTGTCCTTCATTAACATTGCTAGCTGGTAGCTGTGTTTGTTTAAGTATGAAGCTTTGCACTTCTTTCAGAATTATATTATGCACAAACTGTGTGTGTTAAATATATATATATATATATATATATTTGCACATGAACAATAGAATTATTCTAGTAATTCATATTCTGCTCTTCAAAAAGCTTATATCATCCAAAAAAATGTATCAACAATAGTATCACATGACTGGACTCCAGTTCTGCACTATGGTATCTCTACACTGAGACAGAACAGCTGAATAACTCCTAGTAGAAAGACAACTGATTAATTAAATTATTCCAGTAATATTTGAGAATAACAAGTATGTTCCAAAAGGTGACATAAAAATGTCCTCTTCTGTCTTGCAACTAACATTATTCCAAAAAAAATATGTATAACAGTATTATTTTTATACTAATGTTACTTTGTAAAGCCTGCATCTTCTCATGCAGATCAACATGAAATTAGCTTTCTTTCTTTACAGAAAAAAAAAAAAAAAGGAAAAAAAAAGGAATTGGAGAAAGACGTCTGTTACTCATGGCATAGAACTGAAATCAGGAAACTGAGATTTTATTAGCCAGCAGCTTGAGTTAATGGTCATTACAGAGGCTCTTCAGCAAGACTTTACTGGAGGTTGAGGTTTTATCCAATAAAGGAAGATTTAACCAGAAAAATTCAAGCAGAAGGATGAAGACACTAAGACAGACCAGAGAAAGATGAAACACAGGAAACAATGTGTGACTCATTTCCATGGGGATCCTCATTCTACCTGCCCCAGGGTAGCAAAGGAAGGGGAAGGAGAAGTAAAAAGGGAAAGAATAAAAAGTGTCCATGAGCAGGATAAAGGGAAGAAAACAGGACAAGGTCAACTGAAACATAATTATCTGTCTTGGGATAGGCTGTCAACTGAAGTGATAATACTCAGCTTTCGGAAAATCATAAGCTACCTTAATTCACTAAGCATCTACTAAGATGCTTTGCAGATGCTAAATAGACTCCTCTGGCTGCTCTGGTTTCAATTACAATCTAAATGCTACAAGCTGCATGGGATGGTGCATGGCCTCTTTTGTCCTGCATGTAACAGGGTGATTGAATTACTCTTGTCTCTACATCTCTTGAGGGTTACATCCCCAAATCTGAGATGCTTCCTTGCCTTACTTCAGTCAAGCAACACTGTGAGCTTTACTTAACCCTGGCCCCACTGTTGTGCAAGCTGTGCTTAATTTGTACTCTCAGGATACAGTAGTGAACTGCAGCATAAGCAAGCCAAAACAGTGCCAAGTTTTGTGTATCACACACCTAAAGTCTCATTTCATTACAACTACTAAAATCTTACATATATATGTATATACATATACAAGTTTAAAGTCTCTATATCCATCTTTCTCGCCTTGTGTGCAATGTTTTCTTGTCCTAAACTATCTGGGTTGTTTAAATTATAAAACTATGTTAACCCTAGGCACATAGCTTACCAACAATGAACACCATAGATCATGTAACACAACGTAACTGTGACCTCCTAAGCTTTCTTTACCAAAGCTTCCTTCAGGCTCGGAGGTCTACAGCAATATACTGGCTTTGACCTCAAAAAGTCAGGTCATCAGTATGCCCCTCCCATACACTACTTGTTATAGCTACTTTATGCTGTGGATGTATGTGATGAAGGGGAAGCAATCACCAAGTGATTTCTGTGTGTATGCTGAGGATAAGGTCATGTAGTAAAACATCTAAAACTGACTGATGTCTCTTAAATTGATAGTAAGTTTGCCATAGACCTGATTAAATACTGGATCAAAATGTGGGACTGTATCATGGATGTCAGTGTGATGGCTTGATTCCTCCTTGCCTGAATCTCTTGGAGTTTGCGCATTCACAGATATTCAAAATCTCTCCAGGTGATTAAGTCAAATACATATTTTGAGCTTGCCTATACTCAGCCATTAATGTTGATATGTGACACACTTTGTATTCTCACTTCAGCAGAGACCCTTGGCTAGGCATTTTGAAGCTGGTATGCAGAATGCCAGACATTGCAGCATACATAATCCATGGACAGCTAAATCCTTACTAGTAACTTTCAACAAATACTTTCAGATCCTGTATAAATTGCAAGTAATAGCACTGTTCCCTGAATACAAGAAAGTCAAGAAAAAATTGGTGGGAATTTAGGGAATATTTGGTGTTTTCATTAAGTAGAAAGATTCTTCTGATGATTACCAGGTTCTTATTAACGATATATAACATCTCTGAAAGCCCATACAGGAAAACTAATATTGAAATAGCTACTTGCTTTTAGAATTTTTGCTTGGATATCCTTTAGGCAAAAATCTAAAAGTCAAAAACTTCTGGGTATTCATGTTTCCAGTATTTGGATTTTTTGGATGAAAGATATTTTTAGTGAAACAACAGGATACTTTTCACAGACAAGTAATTAAAACCCAATTATCAAAAAAGTAACTACAAGATGTTCTCAGCTATCTCTGTTCACAAGTCTGATCCCCAAATAGTTCTGAAAATGTTGACCAGAATATGTCTTCATCTGTCTTCAATTATACAAGCCAGCCACTGAAGACAAAAAGAGTCAACACTCTGTAACCAGCTTTCTGCATTCCATTACAGTACTCTGAACTTCTAAAACAAGAAAAGTCATGAGTCATTCCCCAAGATCATGAGATGGACTTAAAATTACTAGATTAAAAAAAAAAATAGATTTTGGAAACTTTAATCATATTTTTAAGATTTTTTTCTACCACAATAATAGAAAAATATATTTTTTTAATATAAGTCCAGATTCTTGTAAGGACACATCTTAAAAACTGGGAGTTTTAAGAAGCACCAGATAGCACAAGGGTTTTGCTAAAATCACAAGAGTTCACAGCACTATCAAGAGCAAATTCTGCCCAGCTGACCTCTGGTATCCTGAGATCGAAATTTATAGTTAGAAAAAGCCTAGAATAATGGTCCAGAGTGAGATGCTATAGCAAAACAAAAACAATAAGCCACCTGCAGAGAAACTGTGAGGCAAACAGGAAAATATAGCATTGCCAGGATGAATGCTGGGATTCCCTGGATTGATTGGAAAGCAATATGCAGCACTAAAACTCAGTGGAAATGTCAGAGAACCAGACAATTCCATTCTTTCTTGATTTAAGAGGACGAAATAAAACACTCGGTTCTAGTGCAGGGATGACAAAAGGGAAAGCCCAAATTAAATTGTTGTTTTTTGGAAGATTACTTATATTGTTCTTCAAATAACTGTGTCTCAGTCTGTAGAACATCTGCTTTCTTTCTCAGTCTGTTCAGACTGACTTCTGGGATAATAGGAAGATATCACAAACACTCAATTCACTTGTTTGTAGAAAAAGGCCTTTAAAGAAAACAGCTTTTGGCTATTGTTGTTTTTCTTTTTCTTTTTTTTTTTTTCCCCAACTCAGATTTGAATGTCTAGCTTTCTAATCCAGAAAGCAGATGTTTTAACAGTGCCTGGGAAATGATTTTTAGCATGTTTTATACGATCTAAACATAATCCAACCAATAGAAACTGCTATTCGATGTTTAACCTTTTCTATGAGATTCTTTTCTCTAGTAGATTTAGTGTTTAACACAGAACAGCTGGAGACTGTAACATTTTTGGCAAAAAAAGACAAAAATGGAAAGTTTTTTCCAGTACAAAATTGTTTGCACTCTTTGTCCTAACAGTGCCACCTGATTCCCTCTGGAAGGATTAGATTTCTCCACATCCATCATATCCAAACAGTGCAGTGTCAAGAGACCGGCAATACCCTTAGTTTGCCCATCCATGACTGACATTCGGTACATTTTTGTCTGAGTAGACCAGGAGGTTGACGTAAAGGTAAATTCCAGGCTAACATCTTAAGACACAAGCCCTTTTGTGTACTGACTTGTGCTCCCACTTCTAGACTCCCCATAACCTCAGTTGGCATGTAAAACAGTTTCAAGTACAAGCTTGCTTATTGTCACTTTTTAAAAAAGCCCCATAACCTACATGCATTCATCTCTTGATAATAATAATAATGAAAATGATGAAAAAATCCAGCTAGAATGCCAGGCATAACAATAAACGTGTCAGGATCCAAAAGTCCATTTCGCAATACTGGATCACATTACAGCTGATGTCAAAGCTAACACATTGTTAATCTAGTAAAAGTACATTGTAATTTATCAGACCATGTCTGCTCTGCTGGTCCTAATATTTTGTTTAATCATTTTAAATTATAAAAATAAGGTATGAATTTTAACTGGTATGTAATCTGAATTAACCAGTGGTAAGCAAAATCCAAGAGTCTGGGAGTAGTTATAAGCATCACCAAGCCTTCTGGCACAGCTGCAGGTCTCTGGAGTTTTTCAGAATAAAAAATGGAGACTTCTGGTGCACAGTACCTGTGACTGTCTCCGTGCAGATGTTTTGCGTTCTCATGCTGTCCATTGAAAAGATTCTGGTTTTATTTTAGTCAATGCAAGTTAAAAACAGAAACAAAACAAAATAAAACAAACAAAAGCAAAAACAAGTACAGTAATACTGCTTATTTGTTACCTCTGGAAATCGCCCTTAGGATTTCAGAGGAATGTGGGTAATTCAGCGCATGTCTCTCTGGGTGCTCAAAAACAGAAGACCATGAGAGTTTGCTGCACTGTTTTAGAAGAGAAATGACAGCTTTCAGAAGCATACCTACTATGCTTTTCTAAGAGAAGGATATGTACCTGCCAAGTACAGTTACAAAATATTCTTGTTATTTTTCTACAGTGTTTGAGTTTTAGTTTTCCTTACACACTTTCTAATGTCATCTTTTAAATTACAAACTGCAGTTCATTAAAAGTGTATGGTTTCAATAGGATTACAAACTCCAGTTTGAGTATTTCACAAGTGTCTCAATCCTTCTAATAATGTGTCTCTTTGAATCTCAGTTCACACTTGCTTGCAGCTAAGCTGAGGATCCCAAAGGACTACATCAAGTCTGGAAATGGGATGCTGCCTCACAATTCACATATGCAGTTTGAAAAATAGATTCAAAGGCACTCCTTGTAAATGTGCTGAGCATGTATTCACATGTGGAAGCACAGAAATTACTTGCGAAATTGTAACTTTTATTGCCCAGCTCATTTTGCTTGGCCCTTTCATTCAGGTTCTCTTCAAATTTTTATCCTCATGAGGGGTCTCAAATATTTTTCTGCAGCTATGAGGCAGGCAGTCTCTTCAAGAAAACAAACATATAAAACAACTTTCTAATGTTTCAAAAATATTTTGAAGTAAAATATAAGCATTCTTAGACATATTGGGCTCAATTCTATAAGTAACAATCTGTATTTATTTCCAAGGTAAGGAATGGCCTCTTTATTTTGTACACAGTATAATTTAGTAAAAAGATTAAGTATTTCACTAATTTTTCTATTTTTTTCACACACTTTAAGATCTACATTTTTAATTCAAATGTTCCTTCGCCCTGTGGAGACTCAGGATGCCTTCTCTCAGCACAGACGTAATTTGGAGTTTCCCTAATGTCCTATTTCTTAGAAGCATCCATGGCATGATTAGCTTCTTACTCAACCAATGGTTTCTTAATGAATAAAACAGACACAGTTGTTAGGTTTCAAGAGTAGAAAGTTAGAAGAAACTTGCCACAGTACTTTGAAGTTTTCAAGTGTTTTTGTCCTTACTAATGCAGCCGAGCATCTGCAGTTTTCTTAGAGAGTGTGCAAATGAAATCATTTTTGTTGCACGTTCTGGCATGAACACACCATGGAATAGGTTTACCCCCTAAAGAATGGGCTGTGGGCTAAGGTACTTGCCATATTGAAAAGGAAAACAAATTGTGATGATGATTGCACTTGATTTGTTGAAATATTTCATCCTCGGCACTGTGTATGACATTGCAAGCAGAATAGCTTCACTGTTTCATAAAGATTCACTGCATATGTGATCATGCATTGACTAGAGAAAAGCCCAGGCCAGATTTGCAGTCAATATATTTATTTAAATTAAAAAACAAATGTATTAACTAGCAGATTAAGTGGAAGTGGTCCACTCTTAATGTCCAGCATAACCTCCTCACCAAGAGGCCAAAAAAAAAAAAAAAAAAAATTGATCTATGTACTATTGGTATAAATGTAGACAACTTGAAGGAGTATTATAAACTATGTCACAGAAAGATTCCTAATGTTTCCATGATAATTCTTTATTTGCTTATCAGCTACAATGCATGAATGCATGGGACTTTATTGACAATGAAGCCCATGCCAGCTTTAGTGAAAGGCTGTGAGCTACATGTCTAACTCAGCCAGCTCCAAGCAGTGTCTGTAAGCCATGAGCTAATTTCAGCAGAAGTAACATCAAGCCATACACAGATGAATTCTTTTCCTCCTACAATCTAAGAATAACACCAGCCTCATCTTCAAAAGGGGGACTGGACTTTTCTATCATGTAGTGTTTTAAAATGGCAGACATTTGCTGTACAAAAATACCAGCATGGTGGGGGTTTCTACCTCATTTATATATAATTTTAATTCATCTTTTGCTGCTCTATTCTACATCTCTTTTCCTTTTGAAAATATCCAAACAACAAAATAACAAGCAGCAGATATTAGATATTCCTGAAAGACAATTATCAAAAGGTAAAAGTGACTTAATCTGTCTAACTTTGTTGGTAGGGATTCTTTGGTGGAGATTAGACAGACTGGCACGTTAGCCTGAAAAAGAGATGAGTTGGCAGGATATAATGTATATTTATAAAGTCATAAGTACTGTGGTAAAGGTAAACCAAGAATGACAATCCTTTACCTCCTAAAATACTAGATCTATGAACACAGAAGGTAACAGGTATAAAACAATCCCCTTGCCTACTTGTTTACACAGTACATAATTAAGATGTGGACCTTTCAGCCACAGCCCCTAAGAATACAAACCCTTTCAAAAAGGAATCGAATGACCCTGATGGGCCAGTGCAGCACCACCGCTGTCCATGGAGGCTGAAGGACTGATTCAGAAGTGCATCATCCTGCACATGCTCTGCTCCTGGTGCCACTCTCCTGAGCATTGTAGAGCTAGATGTTTCAAATATCTACCATTAAGATCTCTGCATGAATCACCTGACAACCCATGAAGCTTTCTCTTACCACAGAGCTAATGCAGTAAGTGGCACTGAGCTCTCTGAAATGTGTCCTGGTAATCTGGTTCAGCCCGAAGAGATTATGGCAAACAGATATAATCTGGAGACACAGTCACTATGATTTATTAGATTGAGTTTAGCAGTTTGGTGAGGAATCTTTGCATTCCACTGCCTGGCTCTTGACTGATATTTCTTTTCTGATATTATCTAAGTGGAGTGAGATTTCCAGAGAGTGAGCTCTAATTATGAAATGCCAGTGCAGCAGTTTGAGTTGTCCTTCCCCATGCACACATTGGTGCTCAAATTGGAGGCCATTTTTGTGGTGCAGGAGGCTGGCAGTACGGAGGAGAAGTAAGGACCCATTGTAGTACTTGTATAAAAACAGAAGAACTCGTTAAATAAGTCTCAGGAGAAAAGTCTGCCTACTTTATCCTAGAAGCTCTTAGAGAAATTAGACTGCCAAGAACAAAGCTACTCAGTAGTCAGCATTCAGAGCGCTATCACAGTGCCCGGATAATATTTACATATTTACCCTTTTAAAATGATTCACTAATTCTTTCTGTTTGTTTGTTTGTTTGTTTGTTTGTTTCACACAACCTCAGTATGGCAATTCTCAGATATTATTTGTGACAAATGATAAAAGTTAATAAAAGAGCAGAGGATGAAAAAGCACTGAAATGCACAGAAGTAAAAATATAAAAATATAGTAAAGCAGCTGTTCAAGAGGCTAACTCAGGATAATCAAAACAGAAGGATCTCATATGAAAAATCATTTAATGGCTGAACAGATGACAAATCTCAGATTTTCCTCATGGAATCTCATGGTTCTAAGGATGGGTCACCTTTGCAACACATTCTGTGATCTGCATTGTAGTACCATGGCTATTCTCTAGCCTGCTAAAAGTATTTCTGTTCATTTCTATCACAAAGGAATTATACAGAGGAAAAGAGCAGAGAAAGCTGTAAAATATAATCAGAAGTTGGTGTGCATACCAAGACCCTTAGGACATTATGATCAAAGTACAGCAATAGTCGCATATCCCATTTCCCTGAGGCCCAATGTCTGTATAATAATCCCTACCGTTTTTACCAGGCAATAACTCATTGTTAACCGAACACTAAAACTTCAGTGATAATAGCTGGGACTAGAGTAATGTTGTTCTGTTGAAGGTATGAATTGACTCTGAGTGGTGATTCCTCCACAACATGGACAGCAAGACTGATTCCCTGATGCTGGGATCCACAACATGGCTGCTCTCTGGGCCTGGGAGAGCTGGGCGGGAGTCCTCCTGAAGTCAGTCGTGAAATTACTTTAAATGCTATACTGGTCAGGATTAACTAGATTTCCTCTCATCCACTCTTTGGTCTTCACTATAGGGGAACACACTGCACAAAGTAGCCATTTCTTGAAATACGATTAAGCAAATGGAGAGGTGGCAAAGGGAGAGTGCCTCTTATTTGTGGAAAGATGCAAGGGAAAGACACCATGCTTATAATTTAGGGATTAATTACTTTAAAAAAAATTAGGCACATGCTCCCAGGTGAGTGCTGCAGAAGTCAGAGTTCAGCATATAAGCTCCTGCTCTGATCAACAGAAAAAGGTGAATGTCTTCAAAGCGAGGTTCAAAAGACCCAGAGTCCTAGCAGGCAGACGTCAGACTATTTCATGGGACACACCAATAGCAAATGGCTGCTTAAATGTAGACCCACATCTCACTTGTCCCATTTCAGCATGCACATTACTGACCTAGACTGAAAACCCAGAGTCCACACATTCAAGCCCAGAGTGTGTTCCCCTTTTTGTACACTGGTATGAATATATTGATATGAGCAATCATCCAAGAGGAAGGTGATGGGCTCCAAGCTCTCTGAAACCACACTGGGTGAAAACCCCACAGTTCCCACCTACCAAGAAAACATGTGCTACCAGGTGTTTTTGGAGAGGTCATTCCCACCTTTCCTGTTGAAGCTGTACCATCATGCAGAGAGGAATGCACAAATAATGAGGCCAGAGAGCTAGCCAACAAGAAGGTGCATGCTCCTGTCTCCCAGCTCCTGGGCAAACTCCTTAAGTTTTTGTGGAAAAGGCCTAACCACAACTGTGGAAACATTTCTGAGCAAGAATGGCAAGAGATGCTCCCCTCTGAAGCAGACCATCAGAGATCACCATGTGCTCCAACTTGAGGTCCCCCTGGGGATAGGGGATATAAGTGCTTCTCTAGTTTGTAAGGGTCTTCAAACAGGAGCAAGGTGCTATGTACTGCAGTCTAGATTTTGGTATATTAGGAAAACATTTCCAGCCCAGGAAGGCATATGATTCTTACAACCAGGGAGCCCTGGCACACGGACTCCACCGGTGGTACTGATGGGCCTAATTCTACCAAGGTCTCAGCACAGGCATTGAAATAAATGATGGTCTACCTGACTGGCATGTAGAGAAGATAGCCTAGGTGCTGCCCAAAGACTCACAGGTTTCCCAAGAGCCAAGTCCTCCAAAAAGTCAGGTGGTTGATACATGTCTGCAGGCAGGGAGAAAGAGGGCCCCTTCTCTTGAAAGCAGTGACAGTCTTTTCCTTTCAGGGGTGTGTGGACCAGGCCCTCAAGAAAAAAATAGTTGTAATTTGTCCAAACAACAACATTGTAAACATTCTTTTTGCCAAAAGTAACATTTGGCTATGAGTATAACAAGCTCGTAAATTAAACTTGCCCTGGCAATGCAAAATTATGCATTAATTATGCCTCTAGTTGATCTGACTTCCTACTGAATATGTCAAACACTAATTAAGTACAAAGGGAGGCCCCGATCTGTCAAATGCTTGTGCCAGAACAACTCCCTTCATTTTAGTGGTGCAAAAATTTGGTGTGAGTGGGAAGAAAGGTAGGGGAATCGTGGGTACCTGTGTAGAAGTATTCAGAGAATAAAGGGCCTTACATACTAAGCAAAAGCCAAGGTATTCTGTCTGAAATGGACTTATCTCACAGTCTTTCTTTTAAGTTTTAAGTACAATGTTTTCCCCTTTCAGCTTCATTAATGAGATTTCACTTGAACGAATGTTTTTTGAGCATACCTTACTTCTGGATCCCGGCCAGCCCTAAAAGCAGTTGTGGTTTCTTCACAGAAATACAGATCTTCACAAAAAAATAAAACTTTTCAGCTTGTAATTCCCCAGTGGTCGCCTCTCCAGCCAAATCACCCTTGGAAACATATTTTAAACCATTTGAGCAGGGAAAAATATTTGGAACTTTGCCTGTTTTGCTAAGGCTCAGCATCAAATTACACAGACAGAGCTTCTGTTTTTTTAAAAAATATTTTATGTCTATACTATTTTAAAGTACATGGAAAGTAGTATTTTTTTAAATAAAATAAAGCTTACTGGCGCCAGTATTACATCAGTGACTGTAACCATTGTGTGTGTTGTATCCCTGGTAAGGATTTCTCAATCTTAATGCAACTGACTCAGGACACCAGGTTAGATGCAGTAGGAGATGTGAATGCAATTAAGTCCTTCCCTGAGTTCTTTAGGAAAACAACAGCACTATTACTATTTGATTTATGCTTCTCAGGTGATGTATGCCACATCCTTCATCTTTTAATGGAGAGTATGACTGAAAACTGGGATCTAAGCCCAGTTTCATGTTAGAACATTTTTTTTCATTAGCAAATAAGAGCCAGAAACTTGCAACACTTACTTAGATGAATAATCATCAGTTTGGTCTGCAGCTTAGTGAACATAGATGGAGACAAAGGAGCCAAGTCCTTAATTGGTACAAAATGGCAAAGCTCCAAGACTGAAAGGGACTTCAGGAGAGCTCAGTCAACTTATGCTTGCTGAGGATCTGCCCCAGGATATCTACCTGTGTGTGTAGGCTATGTGTATGTGATAATTCTGTGACATACTGTACTGCAGGGCATTTGATAAAGAAATATCCAAGCAATTTATCACATAACTAGAATTGCATCACCTGCTCATTAATCCATCTCTCCAGTTCAGTCTGGTATTCCTGGCTCTTGAGCTGCTTCCAACAGCACCATTTATATTTTATAGTCAACCTGCCATGGAAGTATTTCCTCCCTCCCCTCACCAAAGAGGTGGAATTTCCTCAGAAACTATACCTGCCTGAGGTCCAGGACAGGAAAGATTCATTCTGAAAAATAGATTTTTCCCGGTTTTAAAGCTGTATGTGTGTAGTCCTAGGGAGTACTAGTCAACGAAATGGGAAGAACTTCAGCAGCTTCCCTGCAGACCAACTCACAGACATGTAGAGATCCTGAGATGCTGGGCCTTAAAACAGTTAGTTTTTATTCATGGAAATGATTTTAAATTGTTTTAGATATGTTCTAAAGGTATTAGTTTTAATTTTTCTCTTCCTCATGGTAGTCAAGGCACTTAGTTTAATAGGCCAAGAAACATAAGAAACAATTCCATAAAAATGTTTTTCCAAAGTATTGTAGAAGAGTTCTTATATAACATATATGGCATGAAGAGCAAATCCTAAACTTAAAAAAGATTGTTCAGGCTGGAAAGCCAAGGTCTCAAGAATTAGAAATTAAAAGTTGCAAGATTTCGCGGTCAATGCCATTTGTCCCATCTGTATTATGTACGTTTTCATGTTGCCACACAATCTCCTCCTGACCCATCCAAGCTATGCTTCTTTCTGTAAGCAGATGGCTCATCTGGATTTCTTTTCCATCTTCCTATTTATTGTAAGACTGAAAAGAAATACAGATGAGCCATCTGCTTACTGAAGGAAGCACAGCTCCAATTTGACACAAGGTACTTGAGCTCCACACTTCATGCACAAGTATTTACTCCCTCCTAGCTGCTGTAGGGATGCTGTCACTGCGCGTTTGCTAGACCTCTTGTGAGTTCAGTGCTCTCTATTCCTGTACTACAGCCTAGGATTGTGAAGTACAGTAAAAGGAACACCAGACCTGTCTAAAAAAAGTTGCTGGCATTTGCTTTTTAGCGTACTTGGAATCCGGTTGCACACTGCACACATGTGGCATCTGCAATCAGCCTCGCTTGCTCCTGTGAGCGCTCAGCTGTTCTGCAAATGTGTCTGCAGAGGTGTTCCATGGATGGCCAGAAAAATACAAAGCTAATGGCTGTACAAGAAAAGACTGCCTCAAATGGTGGTTTGGTGGGACGCTGAAAGTTTGGAGAAGAGGTAGAGAGAGAACCCAAGTGCTGAAGAAGCCCTCATCTGCCTTAGCAAGGAAATTGGCCCTTCTTTTACGGCAACTCCCTACCTTCATCTGCTAAGATCTGCAACTAAGAAGGGAGGATTGTGGTCTTTCATCATCCTGATGTGATGACCATCTGAAGAATATTCCCTGCTATGCACAAAATGAAGCCAGTATTTTGCAGAAAATGGGCACATGATTGTATAATGAAAGGCCAACATAAAGCACATGTTGAAGTCGTCAGATTAAGGTATATACAGCAATCTTAAGAATTTTCTTTTATTTTGAGTGTTTGACTTTGCAACTTAATGTACTTTGTATCTATCTAAATGCAATTTTCAAACCGAAAAGGTCAGAAAAAAAAAACCCACAGAAATTCTGTTTGATATAAAGAAGCTACCGGTAGAGACAGAATCTCTTGATCCACTCAGCAGACAAACTATCCCTAAACTTAGTGCAAAACCTGATAGTTTTGGTAGGTCATTATCCTTCATACAAGCTACCACCTGAGAAAGAGGTAGAATGGAAAACAGGAAAGCCCCTTACGAAAGAGTTTCCCAGCTGACATCAGGAGATAGAGATTTTAGCTTCAAATCCAGAACATGAATAGTTTGATCAAAGTTTTTGCAAGCTCTGTCTGTATGCCTGTGGCCTGCTTCTAACCTCTTTGCTTCTACCTGCTTACCCATCTCAAGGCTCCCAATTCTCTTTTTTTTCTTTTCAGCTGCTCTTGCCCTTTTCTGGCTCCTCAGTAAAAAGCTTATACAGCTTCTGTTCCACAATGACGCTTTCCTGACCTGTGCTTCTCTTTACTTTCTTGAAATGCATGAGTTCCCCATTCCTCTGCAGCTAACTGGGCTTCTTTCTTCTCCTGTATTGCCTTGGTCAAGACTTTTTAAAAAGCATTTTCCTGATGTGTCCTGTCCCATAGGAGCCACAGAAAGCCCCAAAAGACCAGTGTCAGAAAAAAAAAGTTGTACCCAGTTCCTGCTGGTCTAGAGTGAGTCATGCTCAGTAGAGAAAGACTCTGTAGAGAACTTGCTTGCTTAACTCTTAAGTTTCTGCTGATTTTTTTTTTTTTAAACATGGCTAAATATGTGAGGAGTTTTTTCCCCATCCAACACAAGTAAGCAAAGAGTACATCCTGGCATGATGGCAACATGCCTTCTTCTTTCTTTGCCACCAAATTGAAGGGCTTCATTCAAATTATAGGACTTCAGAGTGAACTGAAAATAAATTAATTCTAACTTGAATATAATACTTTATTTCCTCTAAAGCCCTTCTAAATTCAACCTGAATGAGATATCCAGAATGGAAAACTTTCAGCCTGTGCAGTTAAAACAATTTGGCAAACTTAGCAGCAACTGTAAGAAGGGGCCTTATAATGGGAAACATACAGAAACTGTAGGTGTAGTTAACACATCTGCCTTCGTAATGTGGAACAGAAGATGGACATTAAGTAGAACACCAGCTTCCAGCTCTGTCCAGCGTATGGTCTATATCTGTTTAATCAGAGCTTATTATTACATCCCATCATTCTTTTCTTTCTTTCTTTCTTTCTTTCTTTCTTTCTTTCTTTCTTTCTTTCTTTCTTTCTTTCTTTCTTTCTTTCTTTCTTTCTTTCTTTCTTTCTTTCTTTTTCTTTCTTTCTTTTTTTCTTTCTCTCTTTCTTTCTTTCTCTCTTTCTTTCTTTCTCTCTTTCTTTCTTTCTCTCTTTCTTTTTTTTCACATCACATACTGACACTGCTACAGACCATGTGGAGAGAAAAAAAAAATCAAGAGAACACTTTCTTGAGGAATTTTTAAGATATATAGATGATAAAAGAGGGAAAAAGGACTGTAAAAGAAATGGAGCAAAGGCTGTGAATGAAGACACTGACATGGCATCTACTGCTCATTTATTCTTTAGTGAGTGCATCGTACAAAAGAAATACAATGAAAAAGTAAGAGCAGCACAGGTTTTGTGAATTGAAACACAGTATGAAGGGCATGGTAGCTCTTGGAGTGTTGAGAGAGGAATGAAAAGGAAAGTGTTGAGGAGATCTAAAGCCAGGGGAAGTGAAGACTGGCAAGCTGCACAGGATACAGGTACCAAACTAGAACAGTCACCAACTCTGCTTCTCTCGCCCTTCACTCCTCCCTCTCTCTCTCATCTCAACTCTGAGAGACAGAATAAGTTTTATTGCATTCATTAATTTGCTTTCAAGAGTCACAAATTACACTGTGATTTTGTCTGCCAAGTCTGTACATGGATTTGGAATGCTACAGTTGAGCCTCATTTCATGAGAATGGAAGTCAGCAGCATCCAGGGACTTCAGCTATCATAAGCTTTCCTCTGTTTACATCACTTCTTTGTTTGGAAGGACAGATGAGAGGATTCAACATTTCTTCACCATTTTGTTTCCTCACTGCCAGGCTGAAGAACCCACCAAGGAATCCTTTGTACAATCTTCTCCACACACCATCTGCTCAAGGCAGAGAGAGCCTTCTTCCTTCGAGGTTAATTTGTTGCACAGACTCTTCGATAAATCAACCATTTCTCTTTTACTGCTTCCTTTCAACCTATGTTCCATGAATGTCCAGGAAAAAATTACATAGTGTGTAAAATAACCTCTCAGTTCACTGTCTTTTGGCCAAAATGCAAACAGACAACAAAGCCTGCCTTTTTGAAATAGAGACTTTCTCCCTGCCACATATTCTCTGGTTTTGCCTAGTCCAGGACCAAAACATAGAAACAACAAAGCTTCCATCACCCTCTAGTGATTTACTCCAGGGTTAGAATGTCTTTCCTTTCCCAATTTCCTCCTGCTGCCCCCAGTTGTGTCTCTGGATTCTGCCCAGAATATCTTAGCTTTTCTATACACCTGCACAGGTGCACACAAAGCCTGGAGGTCAGTAAGATTCCGCTAAGCTGTGCTCCCTGGGGACAGCACAAATTGCAGTATGTCCAAAGAGGAGCTCACATGTCCAGTGCCTATGGATGATGATCTCTCCCTTCCCTTACACGAACAGTATTGTTTCATGAATTTACACTGTCTCTGTTTTGCTTGGGCTTTGGTGCACGCACATGTGGTTCATGTGATGGCTTGCCTAGGTCCCATTTAGCAACTGTTTTGGCCACTCTAACTGCTCTGTACTAGACGGTAAGATATTTCTGCATCTATAGACACAAGGCAGCAATCTCCTCTTCTATCTTTTTACTCAGCCCACAGAAATCAGATTGGGTATTTAATGTCCATATGTCCTGCTATGGGAACCCACATTAACTGGGGTCTTGCCTGGCCAGTTATTATGGCAAATGTAGAAGACAGATGACAACTAATAAACTGGGACAGTGGTCAAACTCACAAATTCCACACAGTTTCTGGCATCCTACAAGCTATTTCTTTTTGGATGCCATCATTTCCAGCCAACACAGATAAAAGAGTTCATTCCATGATGATAGCAATTGCACCTACTTGGTGGCTACCACCCATCTTCAGCTGTGCAAGCCAGCTCCTGTGCCAGCTGCCAAGCAGCTGTGCACAGTTCACCCAGGTGAACACAGGTGCAGAGCTCTTGCAGCCACGCAGAAATATACGGCTGCTTCTGTTTGCAAATCCAATATCCCAGTCAGAAGGGAACTGATTTGAAGTGGGAAGACAGGCTGTGAAGCTGTTGCTATGAACTGTTCATTACTATTTTGTTGGTATCTTGTCTCACACTGTATCTCACACAGCTTGTCAATGGAAGGTTACCAGAGGCCAAGACCAGGTTATACTTGCATCTCTCTACATTGGATGTTATTTAAGGATTTCATATTCTTTTTTCCTTCACCTTCTACCAGGCATTTGTACTCTATATTGAGAAAGATGTCCTTTCTCATCACACTCTACAGACTGTCTGATGACCATCAGGTTCCTTTAATTATGTTCATGGCTATATTTCATTTCAAGGATTTCCTGATCCCTCAGTTCCTCCCAGATGGCAAGCAGAGGCAGTTTACCTTTTTGTCCCAGGGCAGGTGTAGAAAACATGGTACAGCGATCTAGTGCGCAGATGTACATGTACTGATCCCAAGCAGGACTAGCACTTAAACAGGTAGACAGTAACTCATCACCGTGAAAAGAACAATAGGTGCTGGTGCGTCCTGGTAAGGTGGAAAAATGGAGGACCTCCAAAAGAGCACTCAGAGCAGATGAACAAATGCAGACATCCATGCACAAACAATACTCAGTAAACCAAATGTACTTTTAAAATAGCAGTATAGAACGTGCATTATCTCACCAGCTAATACATGCTAAAATAGTCACGTAAACAGAGGTCCTTTTAAATGAATTGTCCATCCATTCCTACCACTCTATAGGCAAGTCTTTAGTGCATGTTTTTCCAAACAGTCCTTGGCAATTCTATCTCCCAAGCCTTAGCACTTTTATAAAGGACAGAAAATTGTCTTGGAAAAGGACCAAACATTAACTGTTAAAACTCAAACAAAGGAGCATGAGTCAGGAAACTAATCTTTTTTTATATATCTGAAATGAGAAACAAAATTCAGTTTGGAAAACATTTTTATTAAAAACTGTAGCTGTCTGTACTCTGAAACACCCTGGAGGTCTAAAGATGATATCAGTATATAAATATTCAGGGCTTCCTGACTATTTTTTTTTTCAGAAAATACTTTTTTTTCTCCCTTACAATTTCTTTGACCTTTAGAAAACAGTCACTATTTGTAGCTTGATTTTTTCAAGATGTTCTCCGGTATATAAAGATGGCAGGGAATTCAATTTAAAAGTCAACTCATGAAACACAATAATAATAGTCAGAAGATAGCATTGCTTTAGGCGATATTTTATTAAGTGAACAGCCATTCAAAGCATTTTACCTTGGAGCATATTATATCCTATTCAAAGGAGTTCACTTCCTTCAATGCTAAAGCAAAAGCATTTTACAAGGGAGATGATATTTAAACTATCCACAGGCATATGGATAAAATGCTTAGCACTCAGCTGTAACAGAGATGAGTCTTCTTTCTTGCCTTTAGAGAACTGTCAAAGGGACTGATATATAAAAAGAGGAAGAAAAAAAAAAGTGTTTTTTTTTTTTTTTTTTTTTTTTCCTTTAAAGAGTGCAACACTTTCATGAGCTCCCACAGAACAGCTGCAAAAATACCTTCAATCTGGCATCTGGAATTCCTGAAGGTGACTTGTGGATTTGTGGCTAATGAAACATTGCAAAATAGCACTCACCATGTTGTAAAATACCCCTAATGGTTTATTAGCCTCTCACAGGACAAAAAATGAAAGGTGCCCCAAGCAAGTTATTCTGTTATAATTATACAAAGCACAAAGTTAGAAAGAAACAATGTCAGAGCCTAAACATTCTCTAAGAGAACCAAACATATGAATGTTTCTCTGTGACCTCAAAAGTAGATTATGGATAATTTGTGACATTAAAAAATGATCACTGGAGACTTGGGGTCCAATTAATAATTCCCACTGATGAAAGTCAGTATGCTTTCTCAAGATTTACAACAAAGCAAGATTAAAATTTGGTCACCAAAAACTTATCCCACTTGACCTTATCCAACACAAGAATTTGTCCCTGAAACAGGACTAGCCCACTCCACAGAAAAGCCATCTGACAAGAGTAACAGTGGGTAATAGATTACTCAGGGTTGAGAGCAAGGAGAAGCAATGAAAGAACCGCTCTTTTCAAGGTTCAGCAAACACAGTACGCATTATATAATATATAGTCTTTTTGATATTTCTATTTTCTACCTTTACAAGACAAGATTTAGTAAAGTGCAGGAAATGACCCTATTTCTAAACAAATGGCCTTGTGTGCTACATTCATTTATTCTTAATAGAATAAAGAAAGAAGTTGTTTCCTCATAAACAACACTAGAGTTCAATAATTTGACTTGTGAAAAAAATGTTTCACATATTTGTATTTTTATCAAATACAAATGAGCTTTAATAATTTGCATTTAGTGAACTTAGCTTTTTAAATGCGTTCCAATAAAAAGTTCTATGGCAGACAGAAAAAAAAAAAAATAGTCTAATGCAACACATGGGGAGAATAACCAAGAAAGCTTGCAGGGATGTGACGAATGGCTTTACACTCTCATGGAAACGTTGACCCACATTGCTAGAGAACAGGATAGTGTTTGCTGATGCAACAGCCACTACACAGTTGCAATTGGGTTTTTGCCATGTTGCAAGTGTGGAGAAGTTTCCCTGTTCTCACTGTTTCCAGGGCCACTCCATGAACAAAATCCATTTGCATCAGCATCTCTAAGGGACAAAGACCTATTTGCAGCACCAACATTTTTCCTGATATGGGTGGACCATAAAGACAGGCACTCCTGTTCAACCTTAATCCTGCGCAGTTTTAAGCACTTGATTTGGAGTTCTGGGAACAGGATACACGGGGCTTTTTGCTGGCTTTTTTGTACAGGGGTAATTTTCATCCATAATGACCATAGATGCCTACTTGTCTCAAAAGAAATGTAACTTTAATTCTTCTGTGCCTTTTCAGGTGCACTGTCTGAGCACATTAACTTATTTGTTACACGGCTGTACCTATCTAGCAGAAATTTTCGCATCCAGGACATCCTGCAGATTTGAACATTATTGTGATTGCAGTGAATCTAAAAAGCCAGAAGTGGAGAAGGACTATGACACTTTTCACCTGTATTCAGGACATTTTCCCTATAACATTTATGTTCTATGCAAATAATAATAATAATAATAATTAATAATCTGTTTCTCTTTTGCTGAGTTGTCATATCAAAATGTGTAAAAGACACAGAGGTATTTTATTCCTTGCTAAATGACTCAGCACAGTAAATGCTAACATAATAATGACAGTTATAGTTCTATGTACATTAACTGAAAAACAAGGAAGGAGACGGAGGAAAAGAGTAATTTTTCTTCCCTGTTATCTCTACTATTTCTCCTCCATTTTCTTTCCTTCCTATCTTCATCAAATTTTTATTTTATTTTATTTTATTTTATTTTATTTTATTTTATTTTATTTTATTTTATTTTATTTTATTTTATTTTAACAAATACCTTGCCATCTACTGCCCAGATCTACACAGTATTCTCCTATACCTAGTTCTCACAGTTCAAGATTGGTTACAAACCGGGCTTGGTTTGACCAAAAGGGAGAGTTTGTACACACACTACCATCTCAGGCTGGATGAACTCTGTCTGCCTAATTCTGAATCCCCTTGAACATCAAAGGTCTAACTCACACTTCGGGGTTAGCAGGGTCACATTCCACCTAAAAGATGACTAATACTGCCTGAACTGTTCACAGCAAGCTCCTTGTTTGACAGTTTTTGCCGCATTTTCTGTTCTCAAATGATGTGCAAGCAAACTTAAATTTTGTCATACTCTTTAATAATTCACTAAACACTTCATGTGAATGTATTCAAATAATGGTTTGCTCTGAGTTATGTGCTACAAGCTGAGCTCTAAGCATTGAATATTTGTAGTGTGACATTCACGCCGCAATCTTCCACCTGGTGGTACTCCTGGTCTCCAGAAGGTTCCCAAATACACAGAAAGATTTCAACATGGCCGCTCAAATGTTGCACGTTCTCATAGAATATGCTTAGGTATTAGTTCATGCAATGCTTTGCCTTTGACAAATAAGTTTGTGAAAGTTCAGTTAAGGAAATTGGCAAGAGAAAACAGAAGAGGCCATAAGAGTATCAATAACTGTCGTCAAATAGAGGGCCTCTTCTATAGAGGCATAAGAAAAATAATTATAAAGATGTTATCATAAAGAGACAACCATTCCTCAACAGAACAAAGAATGGCGATAAAAATGTAAAAGATACTGGCACTACTTACATGCATATATGATTCCTTGAGCTCGTCTTCAGGAAGCTCATTACCTTTCAGGAAACATCAGATTATCCCCATCAGAACACACTGCTAAGCTCTTCAGTGCATGACAGCTCACTCCAGCTGAGGAGAAATAACATGCTGGAAGTCATAAGGCCCAGCTAACCCAAAGCAAGCAAACAGTTAGTGATCCAAATTTTCTGTCGAAAACTACATCTATACCAGCTATATATCTCTGGTCAAACTCAGGTTAAAAAACTACTATGAAATAGACATATCCTTTAAAAATAGAATATTGCAAAAAGTTTTCAAGCAGGATTAGTATTGCAGTCCCAAAAGATGTACTATGAGTGTACTGCAAAACTTCATCTCTATAGTATTTTCCCATTGCTATGAAAGAACTCTAATAAATGCAAGTGCTCTGCAAACATAATTCAGACTGTTGCTAGAACAAGCAAATCCAACTTGGACTGTAAGAAAGAGGCAGGCAGACATTAGGGAACTTTCTTTTACAGCTAAATTAAAGAAGCAAATGCCAAACATGGAAGAAAAGGATAGGATATATACTTGTAAGGCTATTTTCCTCCTAAGACATGAACCTTAATTTAGGGAATATCCTTTCCATTATTTCTTAGATGTTATATTACAGTTTAGAACCCATAGGCACAAACAAGGTATCCAAAATTGGGTGAAGACAGTGAATGAAAGGAACAAACAAGTACTAGATAGATTTGTGGGGTGGATGTGTAAAACTGATGGAAGAACAGAATGCAGTAAATGTAAATGCTATTCACCAGATTTTACAAGAATATTTGCAACAGTCTTATGCTAATTCCAAACTCTATTCTGCTTTAGTACAGCTTAAGGTCTGAATGCTAATACATCAGATAAAAATGACTAGACAAGGCTACACAAACAGCAGTTTCACCTGCAGTATAACGAACTGAATTGGCACAGGTATTCTGAATAACTAATTATCTAATAATTACTCTAATAATTAATCTTATGAATACCACAGGAATTAATGTTGAGAGAAAATTACTTGGGTGGGAAAAATGAAATACAACTATGCACAATGGAATGGTATTAAAGGCGGTAAAAATTTACACTAGTTATAAGAGATGTTTCCAAACAAAAAAAATCTATTGAAAGAAAGTGGTAGAAACTCCTTAACTTATCACTTAGGACATTTAAAAATAGGCCAAAATAAACCACTGGAAAATTTAACACAATGACTAATCTCACACTGACTGCATAATCTTGCAATAGGAATGGGGAATGTTCCAAAACCTCTTTTCCATCTCTAATTTCTACTATCTATAAGCCTGTGGACATGCTTGGGCTATCCAGCTGTGGATATTAGGTCTGACTCCAGAAAGCAGCATGATGCCAGCATACAACTCAGTTCCCAGAGTTTGTGAAATCTCCGGAGCACTGCTGTTGCTAACCACTTTCCCAAAAGTACTGCCGTCAGTGTCAACTTTACAGTCTCCCTAATCTGATCCATCCCTTCTGAGGAACTTTGAAAAGAACAGTTGCCTCAGGCAAACAAAAAGAGGATAACTTAGCTCACCTCTACTATGCACACGGATAATGATTACTGTTGTTAGGAAGAACAAAATACTAATATGCAGCATGTCTGAGAACGGCTGGTGGCTCAGTATATTTTGGTGTATCAAAGCTCTGAACACCATACTTCACCTGAAAAGAAAACCACAGCTATTATGCGGTGCTGTTACTGACATCTCCCAGCTTAACATTTTAATACTTATTATTGGCACAATGACAAATTTATGCCAACTATGTTACTCCACAATTTCTGAAACCCTTTATTTTTGTTAGCTGCAGAAAGGAGATACATTTTCAAAGCCACCTGTGACTGTGGATGATTCCTTTTTGAATGTCAAAATAGAAAATCTGATTTTCAAAGGTTAGGTGCTCAACACTCTCTGAAAATCAGGCTGCCTGCAAATGTCTCAGACTGCGCCCCTAACATGGAAGTACCTAAATCATTCATCACTTTTGCAAATTAAACTTTTGAGATACAAAGACATTTTTCTTTCATCCCAGCATTCAGATACCACAGCTAAGGGCGTAGCAGAGGAACTGAGCGGAACTCTAACTGCTTTGACATCTTTTAATTTTAGGTGAAGTGTAGGAAGAAAGGTGCGTGTACCTGCATGAATGTAGCTGCTGCTCTTGTCACAAAATCTACTAATTTGGATAATCAACCAAGCTACCAACCTCCATACAAAAATCCATTTAAGTTCATTCTTCTCCTCTGGTATTTCAATCAAATGAACAAAAAAACTAAAGGGGTTTGTTCTTTCTGTCCCTAGTAGACTGCTAACCATAACAAAAGTTGTATCAATTAACTAAAACTGCTATTTAAAAGACCTAGTTAAATCAGAGCAAATCCTTGCTTGGGCACACTTAAATTAGTTTATCTACTGAGTAACATTGATTTATTTGAATTTGGTAATGTGGGTCAGGACTCTGAAATATTTACATGCTTACTTCATGTTTAGCATACTATTTAGTCTATATACATTTTGTTTTAGTACAATGAAGGAATGAAACTCTTCTGAGAAAGTGTAATAAACAAGTCTGACACTCTTTTATAGCAGGTCAACTCAATAAAGGCATTACCATTTCTTGATGATACGAAACCAGCTGTGCTTAAAGAGACACATTGAAACACACACACAATCTATTTGCTAACTCCAAATTTATGTTAAATTACATTTTCATTATTTTAATCAAATTGTTTAAAAGATGCTTTTATTTAACCACCGCTACTTTTGTGTGTAAACAAGGCCTTAGGCAAATATCATCAGAGGATACCTACCAAATTGAACAGATTGGGAATGCGCTTTTGAATGTCATGTTTTACTGCAGACATCTTCAAATTCTAACACAGAAACTGAATTCGGGAGTAGAAGTAGGAAACCCTATTAGGTATAAACCTTCCAGAGTACGTGTTAAAGCTGTTGTTACATTTGTGTTGGTATAATCTGAAACTATAAAGATGAAACTGCTACACTAACTTTTGCTTCTCGGACTATATTGAGAAGAAATCTGGATATGCAAAAAGATTTATTTCTTCATGCTTCTCATATAGAAAAAAATCAGAATTTTCCTGTTTCTTGCAAACTTGTATTATATTATATGTATTATATGTGCTTCAAAGAAACACATCCAGTAAATGAAACACAAACCTATTAATCATTTTAGGGTTATAAACATTTGAGAAATCTGCAAATTAAAAAAAAAAAAAAAAAACACTGCTTTTTTTGTGTGTGTATGTTGACGTGTCTAACTATGAATTCCCATAATACTGTGATGGTTAAAATAGTTTGACACGGTGACAGTGTTTACATTCATCTTTGTAGTACATGGTTATTTAAAATCTTTATCTAACTGGCTTAACAGGTGACCAGAAATGTGTTGCCTTCACAATTACTTTTGCCTTTGTTAGGACCAAAAAAGGGGCTGGAGTCCTACTCTGCTCTTAGATTTGTTTTAACAGCATGTGTGGTCTAGTTTGTAGTTTAGATTGGAACAGAGTTCAAAAAAGCAGAAGTCCAACAACACATTGTGCAATATTTCCATGTTTACTGTACTGGATGCATTGGGTAAATACCCTCAATGATACTTACTATTTCACATATAAATAACAATCTCCAATTTTACAAGGATGATACTCGATTTTTAAGTAAATATTATAAATGGAAAAGGCAAACTGAAAAAAGAGATACTGAATTAAAAATATAATTAAGGCAAGTTCATGTATGCAGTTAACCCTTATAGCACCGTATTTGCAGGACCCAGGTCATCAATATTCCAAAATTACTAATGATATCCTGCCTCCAACTCCTCCAAACAGGCTCACTCCACTTTCTCTTTCTATGTTCATCCCCTTCCTGCAATAAGAGAAGACTGTCTTCATTCCTTTTTATTCTTTGCTCCCACAGCACCTAAAAGATTGAAGCGCTGTCTGATTTCAGACTGATTCATTCCAATTCCATGCATCCAGGCCACTTCCCACTTCCCTTTCTCTGCCGGCTCTGTAATACTTCACCTATGACCAGCAATATGATCGCAGTAGACAGTCTCACTCATTTTCTGGAAGAACTGAGGCTGAGTGTGCACCTATGCAAACCGTTAATCCATGTGTAAGTCGTATACTTGACTCACTCCAACCCTTCAAATCCTACTAGCTGTACGTAACAGGTCAAAGGAAAAGAGACTTTGCCCCTTCAGGAATCGGAGGTAGCAATGTGCCAAGCTAGAATACCTAAAAGAATCTATGTCCAACTGGGATGGAGGTTCCCTGTTTTAGGGCTACTCCATCACTAGTCAGGAAAGCCAGCAGTGCTTCCAAGAAGCAGCAAAGATTAGTGTGCTGAGGATGGATGTGACTGCAGAGCCAACTTTACAGCGTGACGATACCATCAAATAACTTGGCTTTCCTCCTGAGTAACTGTATCCTGATCTTCCACCCTGCATACCTGTCAGCTCATTCCCAGACTGTCTTCTGGCAGGCAACCAGGGAACACCTCCACACATAGCACATGCCAGAGTCCACACCTCTGAGCCTATACAGTCCCCTCACAGACCTCTGATGCTACATCAGCAACTTTGCTCTCCCAGACATTCCCAAATCTAGTGCCCATGGCATGCAACACATAGGCTGAAGAACCTCGGTACAAACAAATCACACTGGCACTCTGCAACACACATTGAGTGGAAAATGGCTATAAAGTACCATAGCGTGTTAAAAGCAGCCCCAGGCTGACTGGTGTGCAAACGGACATGGCCAACGTGTTCCACAAGAGATCAATACTAGACTGCATATATGTGAGTAAATTTGAAATAATTGACCTGAAGGACAGGTGCCGGATGCCCTTAGTAATGTTCACAGGACTTCACACTGGTAAAAATAAAGCTAAAAATTTATAGTCAGTATCTTACTGATCCTACAGCATGAACTACAGTAGTCTCACCAGCTATAAGCTTCAACAAATTGGGGTGACTGTCAATCAGTACAATTATTTACTGTTGTCCCACTTCACTATTTTTCTTTCTGACTAAAGAAAGAGAGAGGAAGGATGATTACACTAGAAATCCATGCGCTTGCTAGTTAATGAATGTTTTGGGTAGAATTCACACCTAGTTTAGGTGGTTAACTCTGGATACCAATCTCCCAAACAGCCCCTGTCAATAAAAAGCTAAGTTCCTCCAGATGTGGAGCAAGAACCTCATTCAGATACCTTCACTTGCCCTTTATTCTCCATTGAAACAGACACTATTTGGGAAAGCATCATATTCCTTTCCCCCTACAATCCATGCTGGGAATCTGGTAAATCACAAGGTTTTTCTTTTGTAACTTTAGAGTGCAGAAGTTATTATATATGGGTATCTGAAGGTACATCAAACCCAAGAACTCAGTAATATGCGCATGTCCATATTCACTCATCTGCACAGGCTACTTTGAGTGACATCTTATTGGGCCATTTCTAATGGATGAATGTTGGTGTATGAGCAGGACTTTTTCCTCCTGCCATGATCCACTTGCACCGGCTGAAATGCCAAGGCTGAAAGAAATACTGACAGAGTTCAGTAAGAGGCTACCTTTCATTGACAGGTAGAAATCCTCTGTTAGTACAGAATTTAAGCGTAGTAACTTTTCATCTAATTTCTTCGAGGGAAAGGTGCTCTCTCAATATGGAACTCCATCAGGCACATACTTAGATATTACTGGATGCACAAACTGAAATCTTTATCAGCTAATTACTTCACGGGACTCCGGCCAGACATTTGTAATAGCAGTTGTAAATCTCTTTATACGTAGCAAAAGCAATATAATCCAATAAAAGAAATGTGCTTAGAAACTATTTGAAAAGAATTAACTAAATATATAGTTTGTATGAATGTGAACTGCTAAATTTTAAGGTCAGCTATTTTTGTACCAGTCTGATTTTCATATTTAGTTTCTAAACACTCTCAATGTAAAATAGGTCAGAGAAAGAATTTTAAGAAATATAAGAAAGAAAAATTATGAGTTGCAAATGAAATCCATCAGAAAAGGGCTTGAAATAAAACAGGCGAAAAGACATCAGGCTTAAACAAAAAGATGTCCACGAGTGTTTCTAATAAATCCAGATTAGATACGTATTGGCTTTTCTAGTTGCTATAGTGACCCTTGTTGATGGAAGACTGCTATCCTACAATAGTTTGGAGAGTTGGTATAAAGAACAAAATTGATTGGCAGGAAAGGCAAACAGAAAATGTAGCAAATTTTGGAATTCAGAAAACAAACAGATCTTATTTTATTTTTCTTATTTTATTCAGTCATGAAATATATTTTCCTATACGGTGCTTTGCAAAAAAAAAAGAACAAGAGTTGCCTTCCTGTTTACTTTTAGAGCCACTCTGAAAACTGAAAAGCTAAATTTGACAAAACCATTTCTGTTGCCAGAAAACCTGCACCCAAGAAGACAGGCCAGAGAGTTATTTCCACAGGTTTAGCACCTCAGAAGAAAAGACTTCCTTCCTCCAACAGAGGAGGAAGCCCCAAAGCTCTTACCCAAAATGGCAGTTACAAATAGGGACAGAATCTGAATGTTTATTACATAATACAGACTGTCTTTAAAATTAATCTATTGACAACGGATATATAAACCTGGATGTATGGGATCACGTTCTAGATGGCTAGAAGGTGTGATCAGCGGAGCGCCCAGCTATCTTGCGGTAACATTTCTGCCGGTTGCATGGTAAATTCCCAGCTCCGAAGCCAGCACTTCCACTGCTGTTACCGTATCGCCGTGCGGAACTCGCACGGCCCCACNCGGCCCGCGGTGGAGGCTCCTCGGCTCCCCCTCCTGGGAGGCCCGGAGTTCAGCCGCTGCCGTTCCTCAAAATAGCGGCCCTGCTTTCCGCTCCGAAAGGGAAGGGCTGCTGCCGGGCCCGGTGGATGTTGCAGGCGAAGGCAGGAGCTGGGAAGGGGCAGAGCTCGTCCCCCCGCTGTCCGCAGAGGGCAGCCCCGCTGGGACGGACAGACAGCCGCTCCTGCTCTCCTCTGCAGGGGAAGCTGAGAAGGCCCCTGTCCCGCGCCAAGGTGCGGTCTTGCCCTGTTGCAAGCCCCTCTCTCAGGCTGCCTGGACGCCTGGAAAACAAACGTGCATACCCGGCACCGCTGCGGGCAGGCTGCCCTAGCAGTCAGGCGGCACGGCTTTACACTGCCCGTGCGACGTCTCCACCTCACCCACACTGACCTGCCCGACTTCCACCAGTAGTGGACGGCCATCAGTGAACAGGGCTGCAGAGTAACGCAGTGTAGATAGCACTGGGTGCTTACTGCACCCTGTCTAAACACCATCTGACATTTTTAATCACACAATTAAATACGAATTAAAATAAATGGCAATAAACTGGTTGAATGTTCCTCTGAAAGTAGTTTTCATGGATTGGAAAACAAGCAAGCACATTTTTTTGCACCAGAAGAGGCAAAACTGTATTGAAGAAGAAACACTAGCAGCGTGTAAAAGTGATCACAATGGAGCAAATGCTTATGAATGCTTCTCAACCCATCAATCACACTGATTCCCAGCCCTACCAGACCACTATCCCACCTTCCATGCACTTCCAGACAGACATCAATCCACACCGCCTAGGAACCCAAGATCCCTGAGTTTCTGGAAAATAGATTTAGTCCTAATTTTTGTGACAGATGGAGTTGATAGTCTCGGGATGAAAAAAAGCGCCAGTTTTGACAGGCAGCAGATACCGATGCCCCTTGTGGTCGGAGACGATGTTGCTCTGGAATTAAGGTAGCACTAAAAAGAAAGGCAACGGGTGAATGCACCACTATTTATTTTGTTATGCTCCTCTCGTTGTGCCTTAATATGCATACTTTCGTGTCCGCTTCCTTAAAAACAAAGCAAAGAGAGCGTAACAGGTAGGCAGGGCGTGAGCAAGTTAGTTTTCTTTCAATGAAAACACGCTTCATCCTCTTCACTGGCAGATTTCAAACAACTTTTTACTGGCTGGCAGATCTTCACAAAGTATCAAAGCAGTACGCTGAGATCTACCGTATTTCTGTCACGGGCATCTTCATAGGTCAGCATCTCGCACCCATGCACAAAAAGTCTCAGGCAAGAAGCTGAGCTGAGCGTGCTTAAAATCGGTGGGGGTGCGTTAAGTGGAAAGAAAGTCGCAATACTGGAGGCGCAGCAGCAGCAGCAGTACTTACATGGTTGCAGTACACCGCTAACAGAGTTAGCTTTGCTCTCTCGCGGCGTACTAACGCCCCGAAAGCAGGAGCTCTGTTCGGATTTCAGCAAGAACAAAGTCGCTCTCACCCCGAGCCTGGTCCTCCCTACCTTCCCGGGAGCAGCTCTGCCCTCACGTGAATCAGGGGGGAGCCTGGGTGCACTCAGGCTAGAGACCTTTCTAGTGTTTGCTTTCTCGCTGCGAGGAGCGGGCCCCTGTTAGGAGCAGCGCTCCCGCCCGAGCCGCCCGCACACCCAGGCGGCGCGGCGCTCCCGGCACGGCCCCGGCAC
>VXAA01002909.1:119996-139787 GCA_013399115.1 Anseranas semipalmata
CCAGGGGATGGAGCGGGGAGAGGCCCCGGCCTGCGGGTCCCGTCCCGCGTGCGTTTGTCCCGAGTGTGCACTATGCAATTCGTTCCGCCCCGGCGGCCTGCCGGCGGCCAGCGGGGGAGATGGATGAGGAGAAGGACTGCGAACCGGGCTGCTGCCGGCTCCCCGCCGCCGGCGGCCGCCTCGAAAGAGAACTTAAGTGAGGGCATGGTGATAGTTTTTTGTTGTTGTTTTTGTTTTTGTTTTGTTTTGTTTTGTTTTTAGCATTTTGACATGAAGGTTAGAAAGAGGTGAGCTACCCACACTTGCTGCCAAAGCTGTTGCCGTGCTGGTTAAACAAGTTGATTAGCATTCATCAAGTATCGCTGTTCGCGATGTGGTGATGCCCGAGAGAGGGTTACGCTGCATCTGCTGTTAATTAAGTTTAAGAAAATAACAGTTTGAATAAATTTGGTGGTTTACAGCACTCCCTCTTGCACACACGTCTTCCTTATAACAAAAGCTTGCCAGCAACCGTCTCTTCCTCTTTAACCTAACGACATACAAAAATGATTTTTTTCTGAACAATGCAACTTTTGTTTTAAAAGAGCTCTGCACTGCCATCTTTGAAAGACACTTTTAAACTCAAGAACGTGTATGTACAAATATCCTGAAAAGTTATATTGCCTCTTGTCGTATCAGGGTGCTGACCTCTGGTAAATCTTATATAAAAATGTATTTAAAACTGGGATTTGTTACCAGTCGCTCTTTTTTGTATATACAATTTTATAAATTGTATGCTTTGGGGATAATTTATTTAAAAAAAAAAAAGAAAAATAAAAGTTTTAAATCCACATCCTATTTGCCAGGTAATTACATGTACTATTTTCTGGAAAGGTACAGATTTCATTTTATGTTTAAAGGGATACCAGCAACAATGATTCACTGAAGTATTCTCTAGAACATCAAATGTACAGTGTATTTTATAGATTTGAAGTTAACTTTCTTATTTGGAGAGACTATGAACATTGTAGAACCGTATAAACGCATTTCCAAGCTGCCTTAAACCTTGTATTTTTTATAGAAGGCATAAAAAAGTCCTATGTTTTAAATATGTACGGCTTTTTGTATTTTCTAAACGTGTAAATTAGTAAAGAAAGAGCTTTAAATAATGGATGTGGTGAAATTGTTTTCCAGGGACACTTGAACTCTCAGCACCCGAGGTTGGAGGGGGGGCGGGAGCAAACCGCAGAATAACAAACCAAAAACAATCAACAAACAAAAATCTCTGTCTGCCTGTAATACGTTACATAGATGTAAATTACTGCTATTCTCACGTTAATGAATAATTACATGCAAGAAGTAAATACAGCTTTGAAAATACTACTTTAAAAGAGTGGTTGATTTTATAATGCGTTGGCATGGTAACGTGCCGGTGCCAGAAGAGAGCAAAGCAATTCAAGGACATGGCTCCTGTAGGTATGTGGAATTGCTCGCGCACCGCGCGTTCTTCGTGGCGTGGGGGCATGTTGCTCTCGCAGACACGCTCGGAAACGCTCCTAGCCGCACGAGCAAGTGAACGGTGAGAAAGGCATAACGCAGAGACAGCGAGCTCTCCGAACAAGGCTTCACGCAGGTTTGGTGCGTGCGTCCAGGGAGCTGCAACAAAATGCACGAAAGTTTACCATTCAGCCTGCCTTCTCGCACAATGAAGAACGTGGCAGTAAACAAACTGGGTGGGGGGGATCAGCAATTACCAGATCGTGTAATATTGTTCTTAGGAGTTGCTCTGCATCGTGCTGAAGCCTGGTTTGCTGCCAGAGCTACTGATCTACACTCAAACGCCCTTAGATAAATAATTACACTCTTAAGCTGTGTCGAGTGCTGATACACTTGACCTTGTAAATAGAAATGTTTGCAGTAGGAATAAACTCCAGCATTGGAAAATCTTTTAAACATTAACACAAAAGAGAGAGCTCAGTCCTCTGGGGAGCTGAGTTTGGACTGTGTCAAGTGAGGCACTCACAAAAAAAAAAAAAAAAAAAAAAAGAGAGAGAGAAAGAAAAAAGAAAACGAAAAGGGAAAAAAGTTTATTTATCTTCTATTCATGGTGTTTATTTAAAGCTTTTCGTTTTAAATGCCATGATTGGAAGGCAAGTCAGAAGTTTAAAAGCTACCACAAATAAACTTTGACTGAGGGGGCGACAGATTAGCGAGATAGTGTCTTTTTCGTTTTACCAGATCTCGACAGAGGGCAAATCCACATCTGTCTGTTGTATAAATCAACAAAATTAGAGATCCCTGCTTCTGGATTAGTTATTTCAGTGACAGATTATTTTATTAGTTCTTTAGGGTGTGAATTTGATTAGGTTGCCCGGAGATAAATGTACACAGGCACACGTGAACACGCAAACCAACCTCCAAACACTTGTGATTCCAAATGAGTGTAGGAGTATGGTGTGTGGCTATGATCTGAAGTTCATTTCTAAAGTCATCTGAATGGTTGAGTAAACTTATTGTTAAAACGAAGCTGGAAAAGTTGTTTCTTCAAGAAGATAATAGAGTATTTGGATGAGACTTGCAAATAGAATCAGCTTTCTTTACAAAACACTGAGATTGCAATTGTGTAGGGATGATCTTAAGCATTTTCCCCAGTTCTTCAGGAGATGCTCAGAGACATATTTTCAGTTTGTCAACATTTTGTGCCCACAAGGACTATTTAACTCATTGTTGATGAAAAATTAAGTCCCAGCTAAAAGCATTTATTTTTCTTCAGCGAGGAGCAAAGAGATTAGCACTAGAAAAGGACTGATAATTAACTGCTACAATAAACTCAAGACTTGATTTTACAGGCTCCTGTCAAAAGCATCTGCCTGGAATAAATCAACACTGAGCACCGCTGGAGAGGGGGGCTCATGTATATGCCTCCTTCCCCACAGAAAGTGGATTGTTTTCATTTAAATAATTGTACAATAAATACAGCTGAACTAATCCTGTCCTATGAGCTCCTCCCCATAAGGAGATAACTCCATGTGTTTTGTCACGTTGTCAGAGTAAGCACGATTTCAAGGAGGAATGGCTGACTGTACTGGTATGTGTTCCAGCCTACAAAGCCTGTGCAGATGTTGATGTCCATCAAATTCATATTTCTTTTGCTTGATTTTGAGACAAATGGAAATTCCTGAAATGTCAAGGGATGTAGCAAGGACAGTTTTAAATGAGGAAAAGACTTCACATTCCCTGACAGGGGGAGATTTTCCACCAGAAAGGAAGTTCTCGTTTGTATGGATATTTGAAAGTGCTCTTTGCCAAGGTCCTGTCCAGCCAATCTCTTCCAGGGGGAGAAGGTACTCGCTACCATTCCATGTAAAATAATCCAGTAGGTTCTGCGCCCTTTTTATTCCCAGTAACCAGGTTTGAATTCTTGGTGACAGTTTATTTGTCTTTGGAGGCACTTCAGTGACAAATGTTTAAGGGAGTGTGGGACAATGGTGGAGAACAAGGAGGCAGTTCATTGAACTGACAGTGACCATACAGTAAATAGAGGGAGATTCAAGCTTCACTGATCACCCAAGCGCACAGCAAAGCTTTTGTATGCAATCACAATGGACATAACATAAGGTCTCTGTTTATCTTTAACAATATACACCAATATATACAGGCAGGCATATGTAACCTTCAAAATTATTATGAAACGAAACCCTACAATGAGGGAAAGAAAAGCTCTGGTTTGGCCAATTCTTTTACAGTCTCATTGGAAAGCCTGGTGGATTTTAGTTACTGTCTCCTCTTCACTCCTTTTAAGAGCTGTCAGGGTACCAGGACTGTCACTGTGTGTATAACATGTGTGTATAACAAACAGCCATGGTAGGGGTGCAAAGGTGACTGCAGACAAGTTTGCAAGTGTAGAAAGATAAATTCATCTCAATGCAATGCAGAACCATTCAGAATTTAGTAAATACTTGCTTTTGGTTTGTTTTCTTTTCTTTTCTTTTTGTTGTTGTTGTTTCAAGTGCACCAGAAGAGGGTGAGAGGAACTTCAGAATAGCCAAGGTGCATGTAGAGAGAGTAGTGGGACACAAAATCATCACCAGCTGAGTCATGGAAAACATTGCTTGAGAGGCTGACTTGCATCGCCTTTTCGATGTCACTAAAACAAATTCAGATGTTCAATCGATTTTGTTCCTGTCCCAGTAATAACACCACACACTGCCACTCCGCCTGTGATAACCGATTGCAAGTCCTCAGGAAAGGTAGCCTAGCCTTGCAGGACAAAACATTTTCAAATGGGAAGAGCAGGGCTTCTGTGTGAGATTTCAAGTCTGTGATACAGATTGGTAAGCAGTAAAGTCGAAAGTTACTGTATTTTACTTGAGGCATTGGCTGTGGTAGACAGTTGAAAAGGCTCACATTGACTGTCTGAATGACATAAGTAATGCACTATTAGCATAAATACTTTCTAAGACATCCATTTAATCAATTTCTTAAATAACAGAATGATCTACTACAAAATAGTGGACTGTATACACTATATTTTGGCACAAAGATGGTCATTCTCCCACTAGTAACCAGGGGCTCTAAATAAATGATTTCAACAATGTTTTATTAAAGGAGGACAAGAGCCCTCGAGCTGCATTAATCGGGGAGAAGTCGAGTGGCACTTTTGTTATGGAAATGTTAAACACATAATAGTTCAGGCAAACAATGTGGAGCCACTTCATTCTCTCAGCCATGCTGACACCTCTTAAAGAGGAACTGCAGGGAAGGATGTGGGAAAGATTTGCTTTCTGAGGAAGCTTTCAGCTAATATTTTGGATATTTACCTCCAAAACTCAGGCAGTGCAAATGTAACTGAAGGGCATAAAAATAAAAAATAAAGGGGGATGATTTATGCAGCTACTGCTAGTAATCAACATTTGGTACCCAAATTCAAGACAGCCATTGACAGAAAAATCTTTTTTTTTAAGTTCTTTTCATTAATTTATTATAAGCCAAGTGGATATTAATGTAGAGGGTGAATGTTCTTGAAGAGAGACTCTTGTAAACACAAAGTAACATAGTGCAAATATTATACCTTGAACATATAGCGGGGAGGGAAAAGAGGAACAACCTGGAGTTGTCCCAGAAGGGAATAGATGGACTGAGGTTCAGCAGGATGGGACAGAAGGTGAAGCATGGGGTGTAGGCAATCCAGAAATACATTAATGAACTGGTACACAGCAAAGACATTGCTGTGTAAAAGGAGAACCATTTTCAGTAGTTATTTTGAACAGGTGAGAGGAAGAAAGGGTGAGGAAAGGAAGTAACTATTGTGTAGAGAAGTTCTGGAGAAAGAAGAAACAGTGTACTTTCCAGTAAGGAGAAAGAAACTACAATAAAATATCAAGAAGTTAGCTGAGACAGACTGAAAATAACAGATGGAAAAATAAAATAAAATAATAATAATAATAATTAAAACGCGCTAACCATCTTTAATAATGTTGCCAGGGCCAGAAAGGAAAAGGAATATGGTAGTAAGATGAGGATTCAGCTTTGGAGAGGATGTTTTCCCTGTCTTCAGAAGTCAGAGAAGGAATTTAACATCCCACTGTTCTTGGTGTGCATGAAGCTGTACCTGAACACCGTGCCCAGCTTTCAGACAACCCCTCCTTCAAGTTCAAGGAATCAAGAAACTGAAAAGGGGTGAGTGGAAGGCTGTGAGGATAGCTACAGTTTGTGACTGGTGAGGAAAAGATGAGGTAGCTGAGCTTTAGTCTGGCCAAGAAGAGGCTATCGCCAGCCCATATAGAAATGGGAGTTAGAGAGGCTACAGGGCCAGACTCATCTTGGTAGCATTAGATGATATGACAAGGTGCAGCACACACAAATTGTGGCTGCGAGGTTTGGACTGAGCATTGGGAAGAACTTCGCCAGGAGGGCTAGTGCAGCATTGGCACAGGATTCCCAGGGAAACTCTGGAACCTCTGTCCTTAGAGGTTTTTAAGACTTGACTGGACAGAGCCCCAGCTGATTTCATCTAGGGTTGGCTGTAATACAGCTTCTAGCAGAAGGTGGGACTAGAAGGTCCCCAGAGATCCCATCAATATAACTTTCTGTAATTCTGTGATTTTACTGTTGGCATGACAATGGGAAATCCAGGACACTCTTGGCCTAGATTAGGCACAGGAATACATACTGCACGCTTCAATGGAGATGGTGATGCAGGAAGGCTGGGGAGAAGAGGTAGTGTTTACACATGCCCGCAGGGCCAGAGTAGGTAGAAAATAGTTGGGAAGGGGTCAATGGAAGTTTAGGAGGAGAGTGGAGACCAAAGCATACCATGTAGTCCAGGGACTGGAGACAAGAGGGAGGAAGGAAGTATAATAGAAAGGAAATACAGAAATGTAAGGCAGTGCAATGAGGAAAAGGGAAAGTATCTGTCTGTTTGTAACACAAACTGAGAAATGGGTAGTTTTTGGAAAAGTGAAGGAGAGGGTTGGGAGGAGAATTCAGAAGAAACTGAAAGTACAGGAGGGACATCTCTTTCCTTTCTGTGAAAAATACTTTTTTATAAACATATCTTTGACACTCATCACCACAGTATCTTGGTGCCTCAAAACAATAGAAATACAAGAGAATTAGGTCTTCCCACTTGTGTGAATGCCTATATATAAATACAGTCTGTGCTGACAATGCCTGTATTTTTAACATCGTGCTATCTGAGCTATTACAGTGCTTTGCTTAGTCACAAAACACATGTCCGCTTGGAAATAAACATAGCTTGGTAGATGTTCTCTCAATACAAAAATCAAACCCCATCTGTTTGTAATGTCCTTTGCTAAAATAATTCATTCACCTACTATTTCATGGTGTAGTGTATATTTGGCTTACAGTAGTTTTTGTTGTTTAAAAAATATAAGTGGCTAGATGGTTTAAACAGAACAAACACAAATGCTACAATTTCCTGTCATCCACCAGCAATGGCACTAAGTCTTCTTCTAGTTCAACCAGGGGTGACAGTAGAGAAATTGCTATTGCTGTTATAGACAACATCTTTGCAGTTTTATCTCAATAGTATCCAAACATGGAAACTTCTATACCAGCATACCTGCCTGTCTTCTGAAATCCTACTGCATTCCAACACAGGGGAGTGAAGTCACAAAATGGTTATTAGAGTACTTGTGGAAAAGAGGGCACGATCAGAATAATTACTTGGTAGTGATGGTCTCCATGTTACCTCTTTTCGTACTGTGATTCTAAACTTGTTAAACGATTTGGGATGCCATGTAAAAGTGGATTATAGCAGAAAGTAAAGCAGGAGTCCACAGAAACTCTTACGCTATCTTACTTTTCTTCTTCATACTAGTGTATTCAGGAGTATATCATATGTTTGCAAATTAGCCTTAAGATAAAGGACATAGAGAAATCGTTTGGAATGGAATGGAATGGAATGGAATGGAATGGAATGGAATAGCATAGCATAGCATAGCATAGCATAACATAGCATAGCATAGCATAGCATAGCATAGCATAGCATAGAATAGAATAGAATAGAATAGAATAGAATAGTTCAGTTAGAAGGGACCTACAAAGATCACCTCCTCTGACTGCCTGACCTCTTCAGGGCTAACCAAAAGTTACAGCATATTATTGAGGGCATTGTCCAAATGCCTCTTGAACACTGACCTGCATGGGGCATCAACCACCTCTCTAGGAAGCCTGTTCCAGTGTTTGACCACCCTCACAGTAAAGAATTTTTTTCTAAAATCTAGTCTGAACCACCTCTGGTGCATCTTTGTGCCATTCCCATGTGTTCTGTCATGGGTTACCAGAGAGCAGAGACCAGCACCTCTCTTTCCACTTCTCCTCCTCAGGAGGTTGGAGAGAGCAGGAAGCTCTCAGCTTCCTTTTCTCCAAACTAGACAAACCAAGTGTCCTCGGCCTCTCCTCACAGGACATGCCTTCCAGCTCTGGATACTTTTGAGTACCTTAACATCCTTTTTATACTGAGAACCCCAGAACTGCCCATAATATGTCTTTCTTGTGCATCTCAGGAACTGAGGCCAGGAAGAGTGTGAAATATGTATATATGTATGAATATGAGTGTATATTGTATAAAAACAACTGAAAGACCATTTGTGACAAATAGTTTGTTCAGAACATCTCACTTTTTTATGACACGGTGTTTTATTTGCATAGTTCCAAATGATTGAGTCCTGTTACAGGTAGTCTGAGTTTACATAGTATAACTGATGTTGGTATTTAGCTGATGACTTTTGTTTCTATACTTAGACTGAAAGATTAATCACTTAGATAGATAGTGTTAGAGACAACATAAGGTTATGTGAATCAACAGGCCTTAGATCAATAGAACTAATACTTGGGTTTGGCCTGGTGTAGTTTATACTGTTGTCCAGGAACCAATTGAGACAAGTAAAGCTGAGTCCCTGTTGAAGAACGTTAGTATGCAAAAGCTATTGCTCTAATGGTGAGAACAAGTTTGGAAAATGACTAGATAAGAAAAATATGGAAATCTGAGAACCTGCGAAACCTTTTCCATTTGGGGCAGTACAAACTTTGTGTGGTTTCACTTTTAGCAATTTTAGGCTGAATTTAAGACCACACTTACTACATGTAGGGTCTGACTAATCCCTCTCATAATATTCAGAAATAGTTATGACTCTTTCAGGACTTACTGGGAACACTTTGGTCGTAATATTATCTGTTTGGCCCAGATGTATGTGCAGTAAGCAAGCAAAAGAGTTGGGGCAACCAAGTACTTCCTCTGTATTAAGAAGCATCCTGTCCTGTAAGCTGTATATACAAACTAGCAGAAGTCTATCTTTTTTCTGAACTTCATGGAGCAAAACTGATTTTCTCAAATGCTTTCATAGGGAAGATTTGCTAAATTTATCAAAACAAGTGAAAGCATGGTGCAGTGATGCTTTCTCAGCCCAGCTTTGAAGCTGGTCTCATACCATGGTCACATGGCCTCAGTGCTGTGCTGTGAAAATCAAGGCAGACAGTTGTATTTCAGTAACTGACTCATCAGATGTCATTGGTTTGCACTGGGGTGAGCTGAGGCAGAAACTAGAAAAGCTTCAACTCCTCCTAACCCTCTCTGGCCCTGATTCTGCCCAGGCCCTGCCCTCATGCCAGAGTAAAAACAAAACAAAACAACAATAAAAAACAACAACAACAAAAAAAAACCCAACTACTGCACTGCTTCCAGTTGTCTCCCAGGATGCTACATCAGCTCGGCACTGCTGCTCAAAGTGTGTTCCAGTCCTAATCCCTTTCACCTTGCTGTCCTTGCGAAGAGATGAAGAGAGGGTGCAGAAAGCTGGTTGAACTATTTCAGTTCTGCCTGGAAAGTCTTCTACATTGGGGCAGTTCTAAATCTCATGTCTGCTGCCAAAATGGACTGGGACCCAGTTCATAATCTTTTCCTGTCAGGACTTCCATTGAAAACTGGAAATAGCTGTAGTAAGTCAGATACAGACTTTGGCTTCTGAAATGATACAAATATGATATTGACTGATTGTAGTCTGGAATCCTTTCTTTAACTTCTGTCTGTTTGGACTAATTTTGTGATCCTTCTGTAGAGAAGTTTTATGGCAAAACAGTTCTGCAAGCAATTAGCTATGCTTTATATTTTGGATTTTCTTTTTGGGGAGGAATAATGTGAGGAAAAGATAAAAATGTATTCAGAATTATACCTGAAATTTTGAGAGAATAGTGATAAAACTTTTTCCTGATTCCTTGGTTTTCAATCATGATAATAAGCTAAGTGAAATCATAACTTTATTTTGGAAATGTTTCCCTAACTATTTGTAACTTTGACAAGTTTCAACACTAAAGTTATCAGGAGTGCACACATACTGACAAAATTGCAGTGAATGTGTCAAGACTCTCAGCCAGAGTAAAAGTAAAGAAAATGAAAACTGTATTTACTGCAATGTTATGATATAAATTGTTTACCTTAGGAGATAACAGAAAAGTAGTGCTGGGCAAGTAAGACAATCTAATGTATTCCAGAGGAAAATAAATAATATTAATAATAATAATAAAAAAACATGATTTTAGATTCATTATAATAAAAATTATAACTCCTAAGAAGGATATGTGATTTCAAAACTGATTTAATCTTTAACACAACAGCAGTTTTATTACAAAACATGTTTTCCTTTTCTGAAATTCCTTGTGTAATTCTGAGGATATACACACCTTCAAAGAAAAGAATTTAATGTCACAACAGAGCAGAGGCTTTCAGCATAAGAACCTTCAGGAAATTTTATCTAAATGAGTGATTAAAAAAAAAAATTTCTTTAAGTAACTACTTATATTTAACTGTAGCTAAATACTGGGGAAAAAAAAAAAAAAAAAAAGTGATGAACAGTATAATATACCAGCCAGGGCTGCTTTTCTCCTAAGACTTCTATTCTTCCATTTGTTTCAGATTTGCTTAAGAAAAAGAATGTGAAAGACACGGTTTCAGAAACACACTGCCACTTTAAGAGGATACAACATGCCTATTAATAATTGTATTACTCCTCTATTATTGTTAAGAATAATGAAGGAATGGGAGCGTTGGCCCCCAAGCTGAATTTATCCTGAAATGTTTTCAATTAACTCTTGGCACCGGCAGGAAAGCATCAAACCTTTCCCATGCTGAAATATGGAAAATCTGCAGGGAACATCCCAGCAGGAGTGGAATTTCATTAAAACAAGCACATCATAATTCAACGACTTCTGCACCCTCTTTAAGCCTTTCTATTGATAAGGACTTTGAGGCGATTTTTATGGATTTGCAAGGAGAAATTATTTCATAAGATATTTTCAAAGAGTTTGTTTTGGCTGAGGCTTTTGAGTTATTATCTGCTCCCTGATGAAAAAATAGTAAGACATTTAGCATAACTGTGGCTAGTAGATAACAGGCAGAATTGAAGTGACATTAAGAAAAATTCTGTCCTTTAGACAACCGCTTTCCGTCATCTCTATAGTTACTGACTCCTCAGCTGTTTTCCCCGATCTTAAAAAAAAATTGTTATATTGCCACTAAACCCTGCACTTTTGAACACCTAAATGTGGAGACTAAAACATGCTTGGGAGCGACTTACACATCCAAATATGCACACACATGTATTTTGATATGAAATATACCTACACATCTAATTGTAAAATATTATATTGATACATGTTTTGATTTAGTAAAGTACATATCACTTTGCCCAGACACAGGTAGTCTTAAAATGTTTTGTTACAATTCATGTAATTAAAATTTACACATGTGGGATACAGGAAGTGGATATTTTTAAATGCTGATGGATGCTTAGCACTTATTTGCTGAAAAATGCTACACGATTTTTTCTTGACTAAACTCTCCATCAGCTGCAAAATCATATTTTCCCATCAGGATATAGCAAGGATAAAAAGACACCACTTGCTGCTCTTTAAAAAGCACTACTATTCATATTTATTAACCTGTATTATAACCCAGAATTTATATTAATCCCCACAAAAGACACAGGCCGCACTTAAACTGTAAGATTGACTTTCTGTATCAGTCTTGGTTTCTCTGTTTTGAACAGGTATTGAAAACTTGCAGCAGTGTCTCGTCACTCTCTGTCCTGTGTTCAAAACACCATCGACTTCCTCGCTGGGATTCTCCTAGGCACAGAACTAATTCTGAGGAAGGAACAGAGTCACTGAGGGTTAGGAAAGCAAGCTACTGATGCTGACCACACAGAGAAACAGGTTTTAGGGAAGTGCTGAAGAAGGAGATGGTACTGCAGGAGAGGCTGCTGTTGGCAGGGGCATCTTTTTTTCCCATCCCTATCCCGCTCTTCTAATAAAGCTCCAAACTAAGTGTCTCCAGTGCTGACTTGAGAACTCAACCTCTCCTCCCTGAGTCTGGAGTGGTGCATCTTAACATCATGCCTCAGTTTGCCACAATAACTAGTAATTGCTAGAGTTATGTGGCTATCTCTTAGCCCACTTGCACTGCAGCAGCCCTTTCCAGTTAAGCAGGGACATGAAAAGTCATATAACCAAATAAGCCCATGTTACTTGTATCCATGCTGTCATGATTTCACAGCATGTTTTTAATTCAACATTAACAGGAGGACTTCACAGATACACGTATTCCCATATTTTTGCAGTAATCTGTTTTCATCGTCAGCAACCAAGATTTATTCTGAGATTTTCCTGAGGAGTCTGTAACTTACAGTTTTTCTAGCACATATATGGTGGATGAAGAAAAAGACTAAGAGTTAGAGTACCAGTAGTTCTATTTTTCTGGGACCAGTGACAGGATTTTTCTGTCTTCACTGTATCAAGTTACATCTACACTATCTTCATCCTTGGCATCCTGTGGCAAGGAGTTCCACTGCCTAACTACACAGTCTGAAAAAGATGTTCCTTTTCATTGGTGGGACTTTGCCACCTGAGACCCTATTTTTTGTACTGGAAGAGACAGTGAAAAAATTGTTTCTTGGCACCTCTCCCTTGCCACAGCATGTTTTCGTAGAGTTCTACCACATCCCTTCTCAGTCCTGCTTTCTCCATGAAGCCATTCCATCCCTTTGACCATTCTTCATGCTCTTTTCTGTACTATCTCTAGTTTTATTATAATGTGTTGTGGATAAGAGGAGCAGATCTGCATATAATCTACAGGAAGACACCCTTTCCCCTTCTTTTAGGCAGCTGCCAAGTTCAAGAATATGTGGATGGATTTGAACCTGTTGATTCAGAGAATTAATCCTGAGAGTATTTCTAGCTCAGGACATTTGAAAAGTAATAACCACAAATGGTTACTAGTGCCCTGAATGAAACAACTTCGTTATTGCTGTTCATTTTGTGGTAGATGAGTATACTTAAGAACAGAAATGCAATGAAAGCAAGAGGGTTAGATTTTTAATTTCTACAAAAGTCTGTCACATGATGGGGCAAGCCCACTATACCTTCTCCCTTTTCATTTCCTTAAAAGATGGTTAATAGGCTCAGATCTATACAGAGATGGAAATTAATGTTCACTTTTTTTTGTTACACTTTTGCTGGCTGGTAACTGGAAAGATTTAGCAGAGAAAGGATAACACTGCACATTCCACAGTTCATACACATTTCCACTATTATTTTCCATTATATCCCAGGTCTTCGTCTGCCTTGGTAGACTTACTGCAGTCCATTCAATGAGCATGATATAGAGTAGACGAGAAAGAAATGTTGAGCATTACCAGTTATAAAGGACAAATTCCACTTCAATTTCATAACTTTTTAGAAGTGTTTTTTTTGCTGTTCTTATCATTAGGATTCTCACAATGCACTTACTCATAAAATGTCCAGCACTGTTTTGTCTTAGACTCTTATCCAGGTCTTCCCACTTAAATACAAAAACTTGCATTTTGTCTTTTCTGCTCTGGGCTGTGCAGCATTCTGGCATCCAGCCAAAAGGTCATAGTGTGCTCCACTTCCCTTCCTTGACATTTCCCACCATAAGGCGAGTTTAGAACAGTTATATGTCTTACAGGATATTACCAGAACTCAATCATCCTGAATTCAATATTATTTTTAACTTTATTATGATAGTGCCTTGTGACACTAGGCCGATGATCTGAGTCCAGTTTGATGAGACAGGTATTCAAAAGAGATTTCTTACCAAGCCAGAAATGCGTTTTGGACCAAATTCCCCAGGTCTAGCATGTCTGATACAGCTTATTGGTGGCATACGTATGATACCCTGAAGCTATATGAAGTTAAAACATTTGTTTTCACTTGATATTGTCAAAAAGCATTTCAAAATGGTGACTGGGATACCACAGTTAACATTGTCAACACAAACAATAGTGTTTAACAAGACTTAGATAATCATTAACTGGAATTGAATTCTCCAGAAAAGGCAGGTATTCACAGTTCCTATTGACACCAGTTCCCTTATATAAATGCAGCCACAGTTCTCGGGGTGGCCTATGAATTACAGTTATAGCCAGGATCCTTATCTACTCTGCCCTGGCTTCCCCCAGAGCCACTAGAAACATGAAGGGAATATAATCTTGTTTGTTTGATTGATTGTTTGTTTTGCTTTGTTGTTGTTTGGTTTGTCTGTTTTAAACAGTTTTTGATTCTTGACCCCTTAATATATAATGGGATACTAGCTGGGGAACATCCATGATTTGTCCAGTGAGAAGGTCTTATGTTAAAAGACAGTTGGAATGAGACCAACTACTGAACTACGTCAGTGAGCAGCCAGAGTGGAAAGAGGAATAGGATCAGTATGGCCAAACCACAATATCCTAAAATCCTCTAACACAAGGAGGAGTGTGAAGAAAATGTAAATTATTTCAAGTGATTACATCATAGAAGAACAGCACACAAATGGAGGACTAAAATCAGAAAGTTTAATATATATGTTGACAGATGTACAAAAGGTGTAAAGAAATCATTCTGTAAGTGTGGAAGGCATACAAGAAGACCAAAAACGGCATTGGTGCACTGCTTATCTTTTCAGCTGTGATGCTGAGAATGCCTGAATGCTTGATTCCCTTTGTAGTTTCAGTTTTCCTTAAAAAGGTCCCTCACAAGAAGTGTTAGTTCAGATACCATCAGTAAATAAAGGGCAAGAACTCAAGCCATAACAGCTTGATACAGTAGGTAAATCAATTAGATATTTAAAAGCCTACTGGAAGTTAATCCTACAGTACTCAAAAAGTTGGATGAAGCACTTTCAAACAGTACTTCTACCCATCATTTCTAGGAACTCATAAAGAGTGGATGAAACTTTAGAAACCAAAACAAGACAAACTCTTTTTGGAAATGCGGAGGGGATAGAAAAAGCCAGGGAGTTGTAGGTCATTAGTACAAATAATTTAAACTAATAAATTATAAGGACCAAAAGTAAAACAAGGAGATAAGTGAAAGCCAACCTGGATTTGTCAAAAGCAAACCAATTCCTATCCATCCAGTTTAATTCTGTGACCATATTAAACTTTGTGGGTAGAAGAGAGCCAATAACACCTTATCTGAATTCTAGCAGGTGTTTGTACATGCTTTTCATGGTATTCTCATAAGCAAGCTAGTGAAAGATGCTTTAGACAAAACTGGAGTGAGTGCATGACTGGTGGAGAGAAATGATCAGGCAGACATCATCAATAGTCACTGTCAGACTGGATGGATGTATGGGGTAAGGTTCTACAGCATCTGTTCTGCATCTAGCATTATTAATTTTTGCTGGGCTTGTTCATTTTCATTAATGACCAGGATGGTGGATTACAGAATATGCATATTAAAAGCATATTAAAAATGAAGATCACATGAAGCTGAGGCAAAAGAGAAGTTCACTGCACAACACAGTAGAATATAAATTGATCTTGGCAACTTGGAGAATGTTTTGGGGAAAATATGATAGATTTTCACACAGATAAATGCAGTATCGTCTTCATCTGTAGGAGTACTCAGTAGCTCAAATTCAGAACAGAGAACAACTGATCTTATAGTAATTGTACAGAAAGGGAGGTGGTTAAAGACAAGCTGAACATGAGCCAGTAACATCATACCATCACAAAAACAATGATTATCTTATTGACCTTCATGAACAGAAATATTGCCCGAAAGCATGTTAAGAGGTAACTTATCTCCAGCAAGCTCTGCTAAGGTCTGTTGAAGTCTGTAACAGTCTTGAAGATAGCACAAAAAGGATCAGTTGGAGAGTCCAGAGAAGGGAGGTGAGAATGACTGGACATCTAGAAAACATGGTGTGCATAGAATATGGAAATAAATGGTTGTTTAGCTAAAGCTGAATATACTGAGCAGAGATAATAGCAGTTTTTGACAACAATAGGCTGTTGCATAGAAGGGAGTAGGTTATTTTGTAGGGTTAGAGTTGGACATGTACTCATACCTACTCGGGACTGGAGCTTCCCTCACTGGCAGTTTTTAAGAACATCTAATGAGATGTAGCTGATCTGGGCTAGTGTTGTGGGTTAACCCCAGAAGACAGCTAGCACCACATTGCCACTCACTGACTCCCCAACAGTTGAAAGGGAAGAGAATCAGAAAGGTAATAGTGATAACTTGTAGGTCAAGATAAAGACAGTTTAATAGGTAAACAAAAGCCACATGCACAAGCAAAGCAAAACAAGGAATTAATTTGCTGCTTCCCATGGGCAGGCAGGTGTTCAGCCACTTCCAGGAAAGCAGGGCTCAGTACACGTAATGGTTTCTTGGGAAGACAAATGCTATCACTCCAAATGTCCCTCCTCCCTTCCTCCTTCTTTACCCCAGCTTTTATTTCTGAGTGTGATGCCACATGGTATGGGATGTCCCTTTGGCCAGTCTGGGTCAGCTGTCCTGGTTCTGTCACCTCCGAGCTCCCGGTGCACCCCTGCCCTCCTCGCTGGCAGTGCAGCGTGAAAAACAGAGGAGACCTTGACACTGTACAAATACTGTTCAGCAATATCTGAAACACTGGTGTGTTATAAACAGCTTGGGTCACAAATCCAAAACACAGCACCATACAAGCTGCAATGAGGAAAAATAGCTTTATCCCAGACCAAACGAGTACAACTAGACGTAGACGACAGGACTAGACAATTCAGAGGCCCTCTGGAAAATTCAGGACTTGGCTATAGCAGGTGTTTATGTAAGAAAAAGCCACATCGTGTTTCCCCATCCTTTTGCATTTTTCTTTGCATAGGTTGTATTATGCTGAATTCTTTTTACAGATGTACGTAAATCACTATTACTTTACGTATGCATTTCTTCCTTTTTCTTTTGAAGTAAAAATTGTTAGTTGGTATATTTGAAAAACAGGTCTGATCTCAGTCATCTCAAAAAAATATCCCTTAATCTACCAAGATTTTTACAAGAATACAGGCTGAGTGATATCCCTTGTGTGCAATTTTCCAACTTTATTTTACAGAGAATTTTGCAGAAGACATCCTTTTTACATTATCATTTTTATCCATGTAAAGACACTCACATACATGTTGTATGATATTTATCTTATCAAGAAGAAAGTCAAAATGAATCTGCAGTTAGACAGGAAGGTGTTGGGGTTTCAAGTGGCCCGATAGGTGTGGTGCATAGTTCTACAGTCTTGCACAGGTCTTTGAGAAAAGTCTGTCATTTGGAAAGCTGGGTTTCTCTCTTATAGTAGACAACTCCAAAGTGTCATCAATGAAGAGCTGTTGATAGCTTTCATGCTGATGTATAGCGAGCTTTTCAGGATACTCTTGACAAGTTTTAACAATTGTCATTATAGACCTACACAAAATATCTTTTCTGCCTCAGAGAGAGATCTTGCAATCAATTAATTATGCTACATGATGCTTTGAGTTGTACAGGAAATATCTTCTAGAAAAAGGAATCTCAGATGATTTTTCACCCTCCAGTGTACCAAAGAATGTCCATAATTTCTTTCATATGAAAGTTGTCATCCGGTGTCATTTGAAAACAGTGGTCAATTTCAGTAGATGTGGAATAAGACCCGTGGCTAATATATCCCACACAGACAGTATACGACAATTCCAGAAGAGGCAGCATTGATCGACTTCTTTCCCTTTTCTGTAACCTTTCAATGTTGAAGTATTTTTGGCCCTTTGTACATATAGCATGTTTTTGTTCTGAGTACCTACATTTTAAGGGGGGTTATGCACATTTTTTTGTGTATACATATATATATATACATATACATATAAACATGTAGCTTAATTTATTAACCCTCCTTCTCAGCTTGTGTTTCTAAATGCATGTGACATTACACCTGGAGCTGTAGATTATTGTTTACTTTTATGGAGCACTTGAGGTGGGTTTAGTTTAGAAAATGCATGAACTTGTTACAAGGCTTCATCACAAATACTGTGAATGCCTCAAAGCATTGTAGCATGCCTGCCTTAGAAAGTTTTTGTGAAATAGGAACGCTATTATTATCCACATTTTGCAGATTAGGAACTGAGGATGACAAAGAGGGAAGGTGGCTTGTTCAAGGTCACATGGGATCTGTCCTTCCCTGGGGTAGTCACTGAATTTTTCTGAAGTCTTTGGGGTCCTTGAACACTAGGTTTAAGGACAACAAAATAAAAGTAGTAATTGCAGTACAATACATAACTTCTATAGCTATTATTATTTTAGTTTCACCTGTGTTAAGACAACATCTTCTATTGATGTCACTGAGGGTCTCTGTTAAAATCAGATAGCTCAAAAGCCACTTATTAGTCGGCAAAAGTTAACTATTGGGCACTTTTCACTGTAATCAGTATTATTTTAAAAGTGGGATTTTTTTTTATTTCCTCAACCACAACTTTCTTCTTTATACAGGCATTAATGTAGTTACCACATTCATATCCACCCCAGCCATTCCCTCAGATCTAGTCTTCAGGAAGTTCAAATCCAAATAGTTTTCAAATCCAAGCTGCCACTTTGATTTCATCACATCAAACCCTTGTTGAGATCAAACCTTTGAAATGAGAAAAGATTTTTAATCCAGTTACCCCAGATGGGGTACAACTCTCCAGGTCCTGAGAGCTGCAGGATTAGGAATTCTCAACCTCCCCTCACCCACTCATCCACCCACCCATAGACACACATGCAGGCACAAACAAACTGCCCAGTTTTACACGCTTTGCTCACAGAAAGTACTCCAAACAAGCCAGTGTGTAAGAGCAGGGAAATGCCTTTCCTCCTTCTTCTTTCTGATATAAAAGAGCATCCACACCCACCACACAGTCAGCTCTGCCCTTATTTTACAGGCCTAATTTTTGTTATTCTGTCAAATGATTTTAAGAACTGGGTGAAGTTTGCTGCAACTGTAAATGATGCAATTCACTGTAAAATTATTTGCAATCCGATAGAGGGAACTTTCTGTTTCAAGGTATCCTTGCTTCACTTTCATAATACAATACTTAGTCTTGGATTCAGTTGTCAGACAATTTTCTTTCTAGGATAAATGTTGAAAGACCATGGGTAATTTGGCATGCGTGAAAGCTGAAATTAACAATTCCATTACCCTATTCATAATTTTCAGAAATCACAGAAATCAGAAAATATTTTCTATGCTCTTGGATTCAGATTAGAGGGTACAACTGTGACAACTGTGACAACTAATTATGTTTTGCAATGGTAAAGCTGGGTAATCTATTCTTAAAATGACAAGAATTCACATGCATTGGTGATGTTTAGTAATACTCTATATTCCAGTATCTTTGGTGACATCATACTCAAACTATATCCCAAAAGTATGTATGTACTGCTACTAGATGGGGTGGTATGTTGCTCTGTGACCCATGAAATGGGATCAAGAAATTAGTCATGAGCAGAAAGGCAGAATATGATGGGTAAAAGCATCAATGAGAAAACATAAAGCCAAGTGTTGTGACAATTACAGCTGACACTTCTCCAAGGTATCAAATGTGTGTGTGTGTGTGTGTGCATGTATGTAGGTATGCATGTATGCAGAAAGGACTTGGTTTCTGCATACTCACTTTCAAATTTGTTTCTAATTATTTTGCTAGTATCTGTCTTGGTCTTTCTAGGATGAGTAGCCAAAGGAAGTGGCTGTTATATCCTCACAAACTTTGGGTAAATTAATATAGTTTCTATTTCATAAACAGCAGCACAAGAACAGAGGAATAAAGAAAACTGCAATAAACAAAGTAGAAAAAAAAGTATCTGTTACTTTTCTAAAAGAAGAATAAGGAAGGAAACAAATGCCTTTGAAGACGAAGAGAAAATAAAGCAATATCCATAAACCTCAGGTTTATGAGAGTTGTGTTGTGTTTTTTTTTTTTTTTTTTTTTTTTTTTTTTTTTTTTTTTTTAAAAAAAAAAATTTAAATTTTTTTTC
>VXAA01002909.1:139805-155248 GCA_013399115.1 Anseranas semipalmata
TTTTTTTTTTTTTTTTTGTGAATGAAAGTAAAGCAGTTAAGCTTCTGTCACAATGAGCAGCAGCCCAGAAGTAGACAGACAGCCTCCTCTGTGTGGGGAAGATTTATAGGGACCCCTCCCGGGCCCTTTGCAAGTCCAATTCATGGGTTCCCCTGACCAAGGCTCAGAGCTGTCGCTCCAAATGGGGAAGAAGGGAAGGCTTGTCTTTTTCTTTTTCTTTTTTNACACAGGCTTCCAAATGACGAAGGAGAGAAAGGGTTGAGGGAAAGATATTTCTCCCCTCTCCCTTGTGTGGTCCAGTGTATTCAGAGTAGGGGCCTGTCTAGTTTTACTGAGAAGGAGGAATGAGCTGATTTAACATGGATTGCAGCACCACTGAGAGAGGGGGAGAGAAGCTTCCAATCAAAGTGTGAGCTGTTTTGGTGTCCGTGTGCATGGATGTACAAGCAAGAGAAGTGGTTGGTCTCTAGGCACCTTCTTTCTGAGAGCCCAAGGGCAGATAATTGATGTGACAGATGATTCTCCTCAACCCCCTGCCAACAAAACAGCTCTTGGGCAGCTCACAGCCCTGCTCACTCAATAAAGGCCTGAACCTATCACAAAAAACATGGGAAAGATTTGCTTGTTGTGAATAGCAACAACACAAGTAGGAATAGCAACCAGCTCTCCCCCCACACTAAAGGACATTAAGAAACTGAGGTATGCGAGAAAACAAGCACAACGGTAAAGCTGTGGGATGAGTTGGTCACAAACATCGTCTCTGTTATTGTCCAAGCAGAATTATAATAGTGCTTTGAAAGTTCCTCTTACTTAATAGCTGCATATCACCTGTGCAGGAAATAAACTGCAATACCCTTATTCTGCCCCCACCCCCTTCTAATTGTATCACACACTCAATTTTTAAATCATTTGTGGAACTACAAATGGAAAGTAAATAAGGAAGGACATGGCTGCTGAAACTTCTTAGATGCTATTTCCTGACCCACTGTCCTTCAGCTAGAAAGTTCCTTCTTCTCATGAGCTCACGTCATGCTTGTGAAAAGAATTGCAAACAACCACTCAGTAGTATGGCAAAAAATTAATTTTGTCCCAGGTCTGGATGCTTTCTAGTGGACTGGTGAAGTTTGGCTCATACTGTATTGGTAGATGTCTTCAAAGTTTTTTATGCTTGAGATACATACCCATGTTTTTGGGAATACAATGCAACATGCAGATGATTTCATCCTGCAGAGTTTATACTATTATTGTAATCATTTAAAAAATGCTTGCTTCTAGCATATTGAATGACATGCTAGAACATATGAACAGCAGGTTGTACCTGGGAAAAACTGAGGAAAATTAGGCAAATAATTTCCAATGTAGAATATTTTACTACCTAATCAAGCATTTATAAACTAGAGGTAGCTATATATGCAGGTAGTCAGACTTCATCCTCTACTATCAATACACACTGAAACAGTTTAATGAATAAAGCATTTATTCAAAGTATCCCTGCACTAGTGGGCTCTAGCACAAATAATCCCATTGAACTCATTGTCTTGGCTTAGAATAGAAGGCTAACTGCAAAGTGTGCAAGTCTAAAGCCAGAAACTTTTGCATAAGTTCCTGCATATGGTGCAATGCAAGCACTTTAGGTGGACAATATTGTTTATATGTAAAATATCTGTGTACCCATTAGAGATAGGCTCACACTAGGAGAGACAAACTAACCAACCCACTGTCTTCACTTCTGAATGGGTATTTCTACACAAAGTCTTAACTAACTTAATAACTTTCCATAACAAAGATAAGCCAAACAGCTCTGGCTGAAGAGGGATAGGGGCTATCTCCTGTCATAACTCTGTACCTCGAGCTATTAATATTATACAGAATGTTGCTGTTCAGCTGGTGGCCCAGTGTGGTCTGCAGCTGTGGGCTTCTCCGAGGAGGTCCCTTAAGGAAATCAGACCATCAAGCCCCAGAACAATATGTTTAAATTACTATTCAGAGGTTGATGCGTACTCCACAAGTTTTTAAAGTCATAAAAAATGAAGAGGATTGGGAATGACTGACCAAGGGTGTCAGGAGATAGGTTTGCATGTTAATCTTTTCTTTTTGCTTCCTCATCTCTTTCATCCATCCACACGTTCCCACTCTGCCAGACTAAATACTAGCATGACTCATTTCTCACACTGCAGTAAGTTCTTCACTCTCTCCGCAGATGCAGAATGGAGCTGGAAGAAGAACGGTGTGGGGGCTCCTGTAGCATCGCTATTGCATTTAATGCAAGAAGCTGTGCGTGTGCATGAGTGTTTTTGTGCGTCTGCGCGTGTGTGCGAATGCGTGAGGCCCTGACCTGTGAGAAAAAGGCATCTCCGGCAATGAGGGCGTAAGCCTGCCTTGGCAGTGCTTAGCAGTGTAAGGGGGCTGGCTGGTGCACGAGCCGTAGAGGCAAGGGGTGGGCAGCGTAGACCCGGCGGGCTGCAGGGGAGTGGGGTGCAGCGTGCCGGGTGTCCGGCCACAACGGGTAGGTGCCTGCGTGCAAGTGAGCAGGGAGGACTGCCTCCACTGCGGGCCCTGGGGAGCGGAGGGGGAACAAAAGCCTCCATTTTGACGGCTCTTCTTCACCCATCAGCTCCATTTACTAGGTCTCAATAGCTGGGGCTCAGCAGCAGCGGTGGCAGCAGCTCCCGGCAGGCTCCCACCTCCTCCTCGGATGCGCACTTCCCAGCAGAAAGGAGAATGAGGAAGGGGACAGAGAGAGAGAAAGAAAGAAGGAGAGTGAAGGGGGGAGGGTAGGGAAAGAAAAGGGAAAAAAACCTTGCTGACACGGGGCATAACTTAATTTTCACGGTGCCGGGACAGCTGTATCGTGTAATCTGCCATGGCATGCCATTAAAACTTCAATGCCTTTACTGACCCAGAAGGGAAACTCAGACCGTGGAGAGCCTTTTGAAAAGAAGTGGTGATCTTTCACGATTTATGAGCTTGTCTTAAAGAAACAGACTCCACTCACTTTAAATTAATCACCCTTTTCAGGGTACATTGAAATCTGGGGTCTCTCAGCTGAAGACTGTGGAGACCTGGTACCTAATGAATGCCTGCCCTGTCTTTATTATTATTTTTATTTCATTTTATTTTTATGCCCACCAAAATGGGTTGGTTTTCAGTGGAACTGTATCTTGCAAATTGAGGTGCAAAATCCAATTACACCAATTCAGTGAAAGTCTGAATGGGGTAGCTGTGGCACTTACGCATTCTCATCCCTGCGTACATTGTGCAAAGGGGAAAAGAACCTGAGAAATATGAGGAGTCAAGGACTCAAAAACTAATGAAATGTGAGACATCCTCTATGATTCACCAGCTAAAAGTAAAATAGCAGTGAGTCCTCCAGCTTCCATTATTCACACAGTCCAGGGAACAAAGAGCTGTAAACTCACAATAATAAAACCTAAACAATTTTGAAATCATAAAAAAATAAAAACAAAACTGTGTGTTACAAGAAAGTGTAGATAAAACACTTCCTTACTATGCTCCCAGAAAAACTGTTGTGATTTACAAGAAGAATGCCTGGGTTTTGGATTCTCAGAGGATGTAAATCTGTATCCTTCCATTGTCTGCCATTAGTATAATATCTGACTTACCCCAGCTGTTTGTCTGGACTCCTCTCTCAAGCACTTGCTCTCCTTGGCCAGCAGCATTTCTTAATGGACATGTTTTAATGCAAAGATAATAAGTGACCCAGCAATATGAGGATTCAAAGCAATGTAGTAGTGATTTTCACATCCCTAAAACTTTGCATGTCTAGCAACAGAAACACTCTTTTTGTTCCTTTGGTGAACTAATTATGGAGTAACATAAACCAAAGCAAAAACTTCATGAAGTCATCACAGGCAGTGATGGAAATAAAGTAATAGATGGAAATAAGATCTGAGATCAGAGTGAAACTTGTGTATGGAACCTGAACATCTGAATTAACTAAGCAGCTTCTTGCCTTAGAAGACTGGACCCATGAATCCCCTAATGCACTAAAGTGTCATTCACACTACTTTTGTTAGAAGTCTGACTTCTGACAATCTTTTGAGTTGTTACTTATGATAAATACCAGAAGTGACTATTCAAAGAAAAACAGAAATGTTCCTTTTATCCATCTATTTTAGGGTTTAGAAATGTTGGCAGTTTCCCTGGAGTCTTTATCAGCCAGAGGCTTGAAATCTCCTTTATATATCCAACTGTTCTTCAGACACAGTTCTGGAGAACTGTGTATGGGTATACGTATCACCCATGCATACCCAAATAATGTGTGCCCATACTTTTCTGAGATGGAGTACCCTCTGGAAGTCTAGATTATATAAGGCAGGTTTGGTTTTGTGCCTTATGTATGTACATCAACATGCTCCCCAGAGGCTCTGATATGCATTTCTACTAGTTCAGGTGTTCTTGTTTTCAGTTTTCAAAATGTCAGATGCTGCTGACAGAGTTTCTGTAAGGTGACTGTACTAGGCTGTGGAATAGAAGTTAGCGCATCTGTGTTTCACAGATAGCCTATTATTTTATAACTATTTTCCATCAGCTAGTTAGACTCAGAATAATGGCACTTGACAGTCACATTTCTAAATTTACATATTTCATTTCAAGCAGTTTGTGTTCTTACTCACTGGACTGTGGCCCACTGGGAGACATTATAAAGGTAGATACATCAATTCTAGGAAAAAAATGGTATGGGTAAAATATTTTTGTAAGCCTATCTCATGGAAGTAATGTAAACAATGCTGAAAAATCTGTTTTTCCCATCAATAGAAAAAAATGTACCTATTCTTCTGCAGAATGCTCAATTTTTTTCCATTCCCTCCAGAAGTTTTGCTTGATCATTTCTGCTTCTCAAGCACACAGAGCTTAATAACATCACAACAACATTCTTCACTTGAGGCTTGTAGAAAACTAATTGAATCGTTGGATTTTTGATCCCTGTATTGTTGATGGTGTCCGTATTTTTCTTAAAACTTCAGACATCACTATAGGCATGTAATTAAATAAAACAGCACTTACTAGTGGGGTCCCAAATGTTGGTAACTGGAGGAGAGGAGATGCTTTCTGATTGTCCCTTGTAGATATCTTCGACAAGGTCCAGTCGTATTCAGTCACTCCAGCAGTCACGTTACTCATTTCATCAGAGTGTAGACAACTTTTTAAACTGATTTGACATATACATAATGCAATTCTGGATTGTTGCTATACTTGATACTGTATTTCTGTCATGATATGGATAGGCATCTTTTCCCATTCACTGAAAAAAAAAAAAAAAATGGAAATCTTGCCCAGCAAATGCAAATAACCGTCCGTTAGCATCCATTATATCCAGCTAAGGCCATATTGTTTTCCTGTCCACCAAAGCTGGGAGAACATGCAGGCAGTACTCTACTTATTCATACCTAATCAGTTGTGTGAAAAGTTTTCAGAGGTCTTCAATATTTTGGAGACCTAAACTGCATTAGGTTAACAGTGAAGGAGTTTTTGCAGTTAATTACAGCTGTATTTTTGGAACATGGCACCAGAATCTGCTTTCTGTCTGCTGATGCCTCTATTTATCCGCCATGGACTGAGCCACTGATTTTAACAAAGTTGCACTGCTGTCAACCAGACACTTAGTTGGGGGTAAGGGGACTACTTTACTGGTTCTCCAAGTGGCAGGTTTAGCTAATGCCATGATGGACACTGATTCAATTTCAGAGTGTAGAAGGACACTGCATTCGTCATTTTTCCTTATGGTATTCCCTTTCTTCAGGAGGTCATAATTAGCATACATCAGCCTGATAGGGCTTCAGATAGGGCATAAAGCAGAGTTATCCTTGAGTTATGCATGATAACCATAATCAAGAAATAAAATCAACATCAACAAGAAATATAATCAAAATAAAATAAAGAAAAACTTCTCCAAACCTCTTGTTGAACTGGAAAAGAACAACTTATCTTTATGGAAGTATTTGCCCTGTGCTACATCCAACAAGATTTCTGCAGTTTTCTCTCAAGCAGTATGTGCAAGATGGGGGACTTAAAGTTTCACAGGAAAGAGCATGAACTAAGAAGGTCAAAGAAGGTGAAAGATGTTTTTTACAAACTGCAGAATTCCTTCCACTTGCTTGTCTGTGTGAGATGTTACTCCAATTTTGTACATTCACAGAGCAACCACACACAGCACAGAGAGGTACATGGAAGGTAGCAGCAACTTGCATCCCAAGTGGGAAGTTCAAGTAGCAGAACAGTTGTTTCATTTCATGTCTGTAGGAAAGTCATATGAAGTTATTTTCCATTTTAATGCTTTAAAAATAGAATCTCTGTATATCTGTAGGCTAAGACTCTAGCTAACATTAAGGCCTAATACTTAAATTAATTCTTCCTTGGTAGAACTGTAGTAAAACCATCTGGATTCTTTAATTTTGGGGTAGGTTTTCTTCTTCTTCTTCTTCTTCTTCTTCTTCTTCTTCTTCTTCTTCTTCTTCTTCTTCTTCTTCTTCTTTTTTTTTTTTTCCTGAAGATGCAGGAAATGAAAGCCATTACATTAAGAATATATGTGGACTGTCTGATTCTTTAAAGTGTTGAAAACTGGTACAAATCCTGGAAAGACAAGTAAAGTACTCAGAGTTAATATCACATAGGTACAGAAATCCATTCTGGTACTTTTGTTGTCATCATCACAGGCCATACACTGCTGGCACTGTCAGTTCAGAACATAAGCTCTAAAGGAAATGGCCTAGTCTAGGAAGTTTTATGTAGGCAAGAGGTCCAATAAAATGCTAACTTTAAAGTAGGGTGTTAAGAAATTTCCAAAATGACTCGCACTACAGCTAATAAATTCTGCTACAAAAGAAAAGTCACATTTGAAAAATTTGCAAGGATTACAGATACACATCCCAAGGAAGCACTCTGACCAGGGAGCAACCATTTGGTGTATCTTAATGTTCAAATATCTTTTTATCCCACAGAACAAAGAGCAAATTATCTCACAGAGGAGTAGGTATTTGAAAACTTGAATTAGAGTGGGGTATGATAATGTAAGTAGTGTATTGCTAAATAACTTGAATATGGAATAGGAACACTCTCATATAGCCTTTCAAATAATTAAGTGAAGTTTCTACCCACTTGAAAATTCTCCTTATTCCAAACACTGTCCTACTTATTTTTTTTAATTATAATTAACTGTTCAAGGTTTGTTATTGATTTATCTTCTATAAATACAGACTAATTAAAGATGCTCTGGTCTGTTTAAAAATAAGCATGCTAAATGTTAAAAGAAAATTAAGACATTTGGCATTAATAAACTTCAGCCAGACACAACATGTAACAATATTTAAAATAGATGCAGCAGTCTACATATCCTCCTGGATTGCAGAAAGAAATTGTGGAGGCTGCCTGAGAAATTCTCCTGGTGTGCTTAATGGTAAAAGACCAGTCCTTCCCAGTAGGTTTCTCTCACCTAAGAGAACACAAGTTTTTAAGAGGCTTCTTGACTGAGCTGAAGCAAGCTCTGAAATTATAATGGTGGGAGACAGAAGGTTGTAGGTATGGGGGAGATTTTTAGGAGATTAAACATCTTTCTGCAGCTCAGATTGTCTTCCAAACACTTTGATGTTCTTCCAACAGTAATCAGAAGTGGCTCCTTGGAAATATGTTTGGACCCCAAACGAATCTCATGAAAGCTGGTTCTTCATATAGGCTGCAATTTTAGTGAAGGCTCCTGCATCTGAGATGAGACCCTCAAAGGAGGCAAAATGTGTTTTCTTGATTACAGGTTGATTTTCCTGTCTATGAACCTTTCACCTTTCATTTCTGGGTAGAAATTCCGCACTAAGTTCTAGTTGGTATGTTAAGCCCAAGGAAAGTAAATTTCCTGTAAGATATGTAATCCACTCGATCCCTTCATTTTCTGGGCATAGGCTTCTTTGGAGGGTTAATGAAGCCAGACTACAGCTCTAAGAAAAATATTCACATGCTTCGAAGTAAAACTGTGTTAGGTCCAAGCCTTCAGGTTGTTTAGATCTGTGTTAGTTAAAAACTTTTTCATCATAATATAGACTTACTTCTTTTAGTTAAATTTCATTTTCTCCCTGGTTTGCCTTGTCTTACTGCAATTCTCTGCACTACAGTGAGCATCCTGCCATCTTAAAAAAAAAAAAAAAAAGAAAAGAAAAAAAAGAAAAAAAAAGAAAAGTAGTTAAATAACCTCATATCATTGTTTCCCATGAAGCTTATATCTTTTGGTGTACAGTACTGTGTGGTATATAGGGTTGTGCACTGAGAATAAGCCAGTTACATGCAGGATGCTGATGCATTCACAGAAGAAGCTGGGAAGTGTCAGAGGGGATCTGTGGGAAGAGGAAGAACTGCCCACAAGCCATTGATGGGAATGCAGGAGGACCTTGCTACATCTTTGGCCATCTTAGAACGTGACACTGAATGGTGATAGGACGGGTGTCATTAACTGTGTCTTCCTCATGTTCTCTGTACTTCTCTTTGGACACCTAAGGTGAAATTAGTCTCACCAAATATAAACGTTTCAGAGATATTTAGTCTAAGGTGGGACGTGAGCCTTTCTCTCTAGTCAATAGAAAGATACGGCTATATCTAGAAGACAGCTCATTCCACTGCCAGGAACATACCTGAGATAATTGACACTAAGTGGCCTCAGGAAATATCTGGGTTTGTCCATTGGCTAGGAATAGACACTAGGCAAATGGTTTAGTTTGGACACCTACCTTTTAGACTGTTAAAATCAGATGAGACGGATCTTGTGCCAGGAGACGTGCTGGCAGGAGTGAGGAGCAGTCAAAGTGCCAGCAAGAGCTAGTAGAAAAGAGAAACATTTAAGACAGCTGAAAGATCAGACTGGAACAACAACTTCAGAAGAGCACAAAATAAGTGGACACCACCACTTTTTGGCTTTTATTTGTCAGTGCGTGAATTCCTGAAGGCTAGAATCTGTATATTGATAATTCTTAATATCAGGAGGAAGCTTGAAAGAAAATTCCATTAATGTTTGAATTTCACTCAGGGTGTAATGCAATTGTAACTACCTTTACTAATTATAAAAGATTCTATGCCTCAGTCACTGGAGATGTAAAAAAGTCAAATTAAGATTACATAGACAAAAATCCAGCAAACAAGTCTTTTGTGTCTAATTGTGTATTGTTTCTTACTCATCCATTGAGATCAAAAGGAGTTGAGCACTTTGAAAACCACAGAATGAATGCAAATCATATTGTTTTAAGCTTTTAGTATCCAAAGGACCAAGGCGAATTTATATATATATATATATATATACACATATATATATATAAATATATAATATATATAATAATATATAAATTGTTATATATTATTATATATATTATTTTTATATATAAACTTTCTGCAGTTAATTGATACCTGAACAATATATTAAACAATCAGAATTGCTGATTATCTAGCTTATAATAAATACAGAAAATTAATAATATACATACTTTTATGGGATTACATACACGAACATCTGTATTCAGATTTGATCATTTCATCTCAGAAACAGTAGGGCTAGCAGAATATTTCTTTATGTAAGGACATGGCAGAATTTCAAGCAATAAGATGTTAAAATAGGATCTTTCTTTGGTTCTGTGTTTCTCAGTGTTTTTAATGAACACCGATGGGTGTACTATTAGAAGCAACTGGGAAGAATTCATTACTGACCTCATATCAATGCTAATGCTCACATTTATTCTTCCTACTTTTAAACTTTCTTTATGCAGCACTTTCATTTTCCCCTTAATTTTCTGAGCATTTCATTCTGCCTGCCCTCTTGGTGATGTTTTCAATCCTCCTTCCCTTCCTACCCTTCCATTGCCCCCGTCCCCCTGAAATGTGCTATTAGGTTTGGAAGTTGTCCTAATGACTTTAAAGATTAGAAAAGCAAAAGGGAAAGTGGATGATAAAGAAGTGTGCTGATACGACCTTTCAGAGGGGCAAACTGCGCATAGGCAAGGATGGAGAAAAATAGTAAATGCACAAACATACTCTGAACACTCATCCACTTAGAAAATCTGACATGATTTGTCATTCTTCTTTACAGATACCCTGCAGTTGTCTGAAATAATACTCATACCAAACAGGTGTGCACCACTCTAGATCCATGAACAGGAGGTATTCCCAGGGTGAAAGGAACTATTTATTTTGTTAATATTGTATCTATACAGCCCTTTGAAAACATCAGGTGCTACTTAAGTATTATTGCATTCAAATAATTAAATAAATACTTGAAGCATCAGATATTTAACCCTCTCTATCCCTAAGAAGCGCACAAATAGAGTACTGTTCTAATAAATCCTTAATTTTACAGATTTCCTGCTGAAGTTTCTGACTAACGGTAAGTTATTTGTTCAGAAAGATTTTATGGTGCTCATAAAATCTCAATTACAGTTTTAAAATAACTTGTAGTTTTTCTGTAACATGATGCTGCCATCTCAGTTCCCAGAGGGTATATTAAATTCAAGTAGCAATAACAAATCATTTAAGCAATAAATAAATAACCTGAGACTGAGTTGTTAAGAGTTAATAGTCTCCCATACACTCAATAGAGACTGAGGCTCCACTCTATTAAAGTGACCCCCGGGGCCATGGGCCAAATTGCACCCAGTTGTTTTGTGGAAGGTATTCATCCCTCACACATTCATTTCCTTCTTTATGTTGTCTCTTTTCATCAGTGAAGGCACTCTGCAGTCCCTGAGTCCGGAGAACAATTACGGTACAGTCTCAGAGAAAAGAAAGAAAACTGGGGTCATAAATATGTTAAATGGGTACGTGGGTTTAAGTGGCTTTGTAAACTAAACACGAGGGAAACCTCAGACTAATTAATGAATATGAAGCAGCATGATAGGAATGTTTTAAGAGGAAATTCACATTACAACTCCCCCCCCCCAACTTAAAAAAAAAAAAAAAAATCTTTTTTCCCTTTTTAAAATTCATTCCAGCAGGACAGTCACACATCCTTATGTTTTACTGAAATGGTATTCAAGTTGGAACTGATTGCAGAGATAACTGAACTGATAATTCATTCCCAGCATCTTATTGGAAACTGAATTCTTTCCTCCACAAAGATCAGCCATTTATCATGATAGCAAAGCTATGCAGAACTGCAGGAAGATTTAGGACTTCAGCCAAGATTGCTGTTTAGTTTTACATTGTGTGTCAATTCCTGACCTGACTTATACTCTCTACTAAAATAAACATGGATTCATTGGGTGTCAGTACTGTTAGGATTTGGCCCTATAATAATAAGATTATGGGCCCAGAACAGTAGTCTTCATTCAGTACTAACAGTGGGACAAATTTTGCTCTCAGGATCTTCTCCTGTCCTCCTGTGGGAAAACCAGCAGGAGGCAGAAGAGGGAAAAAAGATCTGTGAGATTTCTCTTATTTATAAAGCTTACTCCAAATTCAGGGGAAAGTTGTTCCCAAGGTCTGATACAGGCTTCTGCAGCAGACCCCAGTTCTGCTTCCAGTTCTATAGGTGGCTTCAAAATACTAGTTGACTTTCATGGGGACTTCTCAGTGTCTCTGTTTTGAAAGAAATCATGTTAGAAAACAAAACTTTTTTTTTTTAAAAAAAAAATTTTAGAAAAAAAAAATTTTTTTTTTTTTTTTTTTTTTTTTAACTGAAACCAAACTCTATGTATTGGGAGAGATCAAGCTTTTCTGGGAAGTAGATTTTTTTCTGCCCAGTGTAGTTTTTCCACACTTGACCAAACCTGCAGTGTTGTCACCAGCAGCATGATAGAACCTGTTTATGAATGGCCATGTCATCTTTGCCTTTCCCAGAACCCTATGACGACAATTCTCACCCATCACAAGACTGATGCAGCCTTTGTGCCTAGTGGCAGTTCCAAATCCCAGGCTGTGTTAGCGAAATCCAAAGAGGACACAAGGACCATGGGGACAACAGCAGCTCCTGCAGCAGTGAGATTAGCAAACCCTGTTTGCTCTGTTGGCCCAACAAGCAATGAGCTGACTGGAATGGAGGAGAGATGAGTTCCCATTTCTGCTGTGGTTTATAACTCTTTTGTAGTTTCCTCCAGCATTTCTGTAAAACATGAGATCTCTCCTCCCTCAGCAGTATCACAGAATCACAGAATCACAGAATGGGCTGGGTTGGAAGGGACCTCTGAAGATCATCTAGTCCAACGCCCCTGCCAAGCAGGACCACCTAGAGCACGTTACGCAGGATGGCATCCAGGCGGGTTTTGAATATCTCCAGAGAAGGAGACTCCACAACCTCTCTGGGCAACATGTTCCAGTGCTCTAGTATGACCAGGTCCTTCTCACAGGACGCTGACCATCTCCTCTGAAGGCAAACAGAGGAGTAGAATGTATGCAGATTCTCTAAATCACCTTCAAGTAAACAAGGTGGAGGAGCTGCAACAGAATGCCTCCTTTGCTCAAGACACAAAACTGTGGCTTGGCAGATTTTGGGTGCTCTTCAAGATAAGTAACATGTCTTGGCTAGTGGACAAGGGTAAAAGGTAACTACCAAGAATTCCCTCCTGCCTTCAGGCAAAATGGGATGGATTACCTTAAACTGCTGGTGAAAGTGGTTTGAGCAGACCTTGCTGACTGCCTGAGGCAGGCATGGAAGTGGCCACCTGATGCCTCCCACCTGCAGTACTGCAGGGCTGGTGACCTCTACCTGATTGGCGATGGTAAGGTGGTCTTATGATACTACTCTCACCCTGCTAGACCCTTAAAAGCAGGTCTCTTCATGGCCTAAGGCTTTGTCATCCGCCTAGCTCCTCAGGCTCTGTATGTTGCACAAAATTCTTCGCATGGAAGGTTTTGAACTCCACAGAGAATATTTCAGAAAGCTACAAACAAGTACAATAGAAACTCACTATATTTGTCATTATTGCTAAAATTAATGCACATATATAACAATATTTATATCAGTGATTGCCATTTTGTTTTCTCTACAATGTTTTGCTATTTTTTTGTGTGTGTTCCTAATTTTCCAGATCAGGATATCTAACAGATTTCATCAAGTCCATATCTAGACAAGCATTACTTTCTGGGGTGAAGAGATGAGGTGACTGCCATTGGTGTGTCCTAGGTACATACCCAAAACTGCTCCTCATGCTAAGCACCAGGCTCAGAGTGTTGTCAGTTGTAAGGGTCCTGCTCCTGCACTGTTAATGTCAAGGAGAGCTTTTTTTTTTTTTAAGTTCAAAGGAGGGAGGTTTGAAACCCCACTTCAGAAGGATGACAAAGCTTCAGTCACTGCCTCTATTGGGCATGGAGGGGAAAACCTTTCATCAGACCCTTTATCCCAGGATTTCAGAATATGGATTTTAAATTTCTCTGCTTAAAAGTACTGTTGAAAAGCAGCCATAGTGCAGAAAGAGGGGCAACGACAAAATTAAACCTGTGCAGTTAGTCTTTAATACTTTGAATACGTTATTGACATAGTTACAAAGAAATGTATTTATAGTGTTTATTCACCAACACTCAAAATATTCCCAAGTCAAAGCTTTCCACTGAAGGCAGTGGAAAGAAGTTTTCAGAAAGGAATAAGTGAGCTGGTTAAACTCTTTGCCAGGAAAAGACCATTTTCTTTCTGTCCACTTGGCCAGCTTCTCATCTGACAAACCACCATTGTCTTCAATGCAGTGACACTGATCTATACCAGCTTTTCAGCTAATGGATAGTTCACAGGCCACTTCTGGTTTTTGTCAAGTGTAGTCAAGATTTGTAAGTATTTTCAGCTCCTTTTCTTTTTTTTTGTCTTCTTTTCTTTACTTTTTGTGTGTGTGTGTGAGGGGGGGGTCTAAGCTGTTTTTCCCAGCTCCTTTACATGATGTCCTATCAGCTCCCTGATCTACTGGCTGAAATGATCTGAGTAAGAGAAGAAAGGGTAATTTGCTTTCCATAGATGAATTTAGGGAGGAATTAGTGCGAAAGGACTAAAACGAGCAGAAAACTTTCAAGATCAAAAGCCACTTTCCAAGCACCAGCATGTAACAAGTGACACCACTCCAAGTAGATGATGGACACAAAGGCAGTGCTTTCATTTGGTCATCTTTTTCATGGTTATTATTTATTTATTTTCACCATTCATTCAGCTCAAGGACTGAGCATGGTCTGAGAAAGGAATTTAGGATTTCAGCCACCCTCCCAATAGCAGAAAAACTATAAATAGGGTTCAGTCTTTTATCCTTTGAACACTCCGAAGGCCCTTATAGTCAGTGGAAGTGTTAAGCATGCCAAAGAAGCCCAGAGTGGGGCCTTTAATGAATAGCCTTCGTTGTGCTTGGCGATTACACAGGTAGATGGTGACAAGGCAGACAGTGTCCAGTCCTAACAGCAGTCCTTGTGTTTGGGAGATGATCCTTTCGAACCCTCTGTTCTGCTCCGTCTGATCCTTCTATGCTCGTCCCAGACTGAGTGGATGGGAACAAAGCCGCACCCCCTTCCCTTCTGGCTCCTGCAAGGGGACAGGCATGGCACAGAGGGAAATGGGCATTTTGATCCTGCAGCAGCAGTGCGCAGCGAGCACGCTGCCAGCAAGACTGAGTGAGACCCTGTGACCATTCTGTTCACCTGGTGTGTCCCTGTTCCAGCTCCCAGCCCATGGCTATCCTTTGAAACGACGCAAGCACTACAACATTTTTGAAATACATTTTTTTGATGATAAAGAGATAAAGATCTTCTAAATTTGGCCTCTCTGAACTTTTCTGTTCAAACCAGACAGTACACTAGGTGTTATCTTGGCAGATTCTCCACTTTGGTAACATTTCAAGGAAATGTGGAAATGAGAAAAACTTAGCAGTAAACCTCTGTCTCTTTCCCTATTAAAATTGTCAGGATAATAAATCAAGTGTTTAATGGCCAGGAAAAAAAAATCAGTACATTTAAGAAACCAAGAGAATGTCTCTTGTGGCATCTGTAAAAATATCATGTGGTACCATTTAACTTGGGGAGAGACACATGTGACAAAGTTTATAGACAAAATGTTAGTGTGCAGTTCAGCTTGAAATGGAGAGCCCCAAAACACACTCTTCATTTTTCTAAATTATTTCATGTGTGATGTGATCTGTGGCAAGAAGGATAACCATTGTCATCTCAGCAGTATTTACTTAGAGCTTCATAAATGCCAGCACTAGTATATGATTTTTTTTCTATCAAAATACATGCATTTATGATTTTTAGATACAATGAATGATGGACACCACTGGAAAAAAAAAAAAAAAAACACATCTTAATTTGCAAGATAAATTATGATGCATGTAAAGAATAATGCACAAGTGAAACAGAAGAACAAAATCTGCCTTTGAGGTGACGGATTTAATCCTACGGTCCTTCCTTTACCTGAAGAGAGGTAAAAAGGAGTTTTGGCTAAGGAGGATGGAGGCAATGAAAGTTTATGCCTTCATTGCTTTCTTTTTTTTTTT
>VXAA01002909.1:155255-206147 GCA_013399115.1 Anseranas semipalmata
CTGTGCAAGATCAATCTGTCAAACTAGAAGAAAAATAGACTTCCTGTCCATTACATATACAAGTCCTTGAATTATCTTTAGCGGTTGCCTTTTCACTGAACTGTGAGACAACTTAATTTGAAATTACTCTTTTTGGAAATCCTAAACCCCTGACACATTTCATTAGGCACAAAATGATTATAGGTATCAGTTAATTTGTTTGAAGACTTGGTAAACACTTGTTACAAAGAGTTTTAGAGACATCTAGTAGTTAGCAGAAAAGGGAAACTGTCTTCAATCCTTAGTTTATTTACTTAACACTTATTAAGCACCACTTCTGTATCTACCCCAAAAAGAAATATTTTAAGCAAACCATAAAAGTAGGCTTGACCCTTTCATGGGCATGTCATAAATCAATTGTTAAAGCAAGGGTGAAAACTCTGAAAGAGGTCAGAGGTGGAAGAGAGGTCATCTCTGAGAAGGGACAGTGTGAAAATCCACATGGGGTGGAGCTTAGCTGGAGATAAAGGCTGGAAAAAGGAAATTCTAGAAGTGGCAAGGCTGTTATACCAGGAAAGCACCAATAAAATCATAGCTATCAAAGTGCTGAAGTTATTCACAGATCATTCATAAGCCTGCAGCTCCAAGTGCCAGATCAGTGATGCCAGCTCATCTGTCCAATGACAAAAGGACATTTTTTTTAAGAGGAGGGTTTACTTTTATTTATATACACAATAAGAACAATGGTTCTATCCATTTCTCAGAAACTCTACCTTTTCTTCTGTTAGACTTTTCCTGATCTTGATGTCATTAAGTCAGAGAGGTTTAGCCCAGTGACATGATAATTTCTCCAAACTACCTTCAATAACTTGGGAGCAAGCACTGTATAAAAATGTTTGAAGTTATTCCACGAGCAAGCAAGGAACTCAACACACGTTTGACTTCCGTGGTTTTGACTTAATGTACCCGCTACTAGTACACTAACATTTTCAGGACTGAGACTACAGATAGAGTGTAGGAAATTATAGAGTGATACAAAATAAGGTAATATTCTGAATATGTTTGCAATAGCATAAACAAAGCGCTATCAAACACACTAATATGCCATTTTGTCATTTCTGGGTTTTGTCTCATTTTCAGTCAAAAGGTATTAAATGATGCAACTGTAAGATTTGCTCAGTCTTTAACCAGCCTCATAGTTTTTTATGCTGGTTTTAGCTGAAACTCAGAATTTCAATGAAGAGCTCTATTTAAGCATTTGTTTCACTCAATAGACTAAAGTTTAAATTCCAAACAATTAAAGTTATTCAGATTTAAATGGGAAGATTTCCTGATTGTTTTGTAACTGTGCAATTTATAAGTCATAATGACATTCCTTCACTTTGTCCAGAAAAAACAAAGGCTGATTTATTTCCTAATAACAAAGGCAAATGGTGAGGCTGTATGAAACTGCTTCCTTATTTTCAATGGGTCAGTGCCAGGCTGTTAGGTATCTTTGAGCCCCCCTTCCACATCTATAACCTTCCCCTGAAGCAAAGCTCTCCCAGATTTGCCATTGTATGGAGCACACCACATTTGAGTTATATTGAGCACCAAGTTACAGTGCAGCTGATACCTGCATAGTCTGTTGCTAGAGATCTTCTTGATATTCATTGTATCAGTATTGATTGCACAGGGCTTACTGAAACAGAGCAGAATGCATTCATCTGGCTAATGTATATACCTTCATTGATGCTGCATTGTGATGTAAACAATGTCTTGTTCCTTCCTAATAGTAACCTAATTGACAGCCAGGCATTTTGAGTGCTCCAAAGGGCTATTGTTGTAGTGAATGCCATAACAATAGGATTTCATATAGGTTGGGGCTTAAGAAAAGTACAATGTCCTTTTTCTGATATAAAACCAAGGATTGTGTACCGGTTGAGGGCAGGGTAATGGGTTCATCATGGAATTAAGGCTTTGGATTTGTTGGGAATCAGCTACTTAAGTTTTATAGATACACTTGTTTAAAAATGTTTGTTTGATTGAATACGTATACTGTCTCTTTATTTATATATATACATATTTAAAAAATAAACAAACAAATAAACAAAACAAACAAACAAAGATCTCTTACTCTCCTGAACCATAGGCTCACATAACGTGAAGTTTTAAACAACTATCATTGTTGCCTGTTGGCAGTCAGCAGTGAATCTTCCATTGACTTCTGCAGAGAGCAGAGTTAAAGCAAACAAAATCACACTCTTCATCTGAAGAACAATGTTGTGATGATAGTACTAACAACTCAGCCCATAAGTGAGAGACCTAGGCACACAGGCTATTTCAAAATACCCCTTAACTTTAAGTGCCTTCCATTCTTTGCCTCCCCCTTGAGACAGAATCCCTTCCTCTTCCATCTTTCAAATTGAGATACTGCCAGTTTCAGGCTGTGTTTGAAGATGTGGCCCTTAACCTTTTGGGTTGTGAGAAAATATTAAAAAACAAAGTTGAAAAAAATGGATGCTTGGGAACACTTCAACTAAATAAAATGATTCTCGCTTGTTGAGCTCTTTGCTAACAGGGGTACTCTAGTGCCTTCTGGTTACTTAACTTGAAGACAGTTCTCTGATTCGTGTACATTTCATGGGGACAGAGGTATTGAGCAGTGGTGGATGAGAAAGTGTCTTCAAAATTTGAAATGGCTGCATGTCGAAGTGGGCAAGGTGCTGTAATTTGTGCTGCTTCAAAAACAGACACTTGCAGGCCCCAGCTAGTATTAAACAGACATTTAGCCCACCCTGTTCCTCTAGTCAAGTCCTTGAAGTAACATTTTGAATGCTTCCTTCACATAACACTGTACTGAGGAGCTTTGGCTCCCAAAACCGAGAGCATTTTCTTGGGCGGCTGGATTTTCTTCCCCTACAGAGACCAGACCTGAGGAGTGTTGAACATCCAAAGCTTCAGCTGAAATCATTAGGTTTGAATCTGGGTCAAGTGAGTCAACATTTTCACTTTTAATGTGTTAAAACTATTTAGACTGAGATTCTCTAAATTGCTGAAGTAGCTTAGGCATGCTCTTCCCATTGAAGATGAATGAGTCTTGTATTTTCAGACAGTCATTTAGCTGCACTTGAAGATCCAGTCTCCAACATAAAGTGAGACGACAGCATAATCCAATACACGTGGACTCTGGCAGCAGTAAAAAGCCCACAACTCCTGTTCTGCCAGGTTTCAACAGATGTAGAATATATGTGAAGTTTGTACCTTCAAGGGCATGGAAGTAAATCAAGCCCAGATATTAAGATTTGTCTCTCTCATATGTATGTGTTCAGGCATGTGTTTGAATGATCTTTTCCAAAACACAACATATTTTAAATCATCCAATTTTTCCCACACATACATTCATATGGTCAAAATTAATCTTTACACTGATTATTTTAATTGATTGAATATGTTTTAAGAGGTGGGGAAGAATAGGATTTGCAATATTCTCCTGCTACCCTCTTTGGTATATTTGTGAGTTCACATGTGCAAACACCCTCCTCTCAAGCACTCTTTCCGGGGATTCCTGAAACACACTCAAATAACTTTGCAGAAATGTTTAGCCATCCCAGTGGGAGCTGGACTGTTGTGATGACGGCAGCTGCTGGGTGAAGGATGGAGAAGCTTTTTTGGCACCATTGCCAAGTCCATTAGGACAAGCTATCTCCAGATGTTGGAACTTGATTTCGTTGGAAGAGTAATTTCCTATTAGTATTATTGCTAGGAATGGGCAGGTTCATCTTGTCTAAATGGGCTCAGACCCAGCAGACTTGAAAATTCAGTAAAAGTTCACATATTATTTATTTTGAGCACCTCTGGGAAGGGAGGAAAAAAAACATTTCTGTCAGAAAAAGAATACAAAAATGTCTAATGAAAAGACAGAATCCAGGGTGGAGGACTCAATGCAGTGAAACAGAAACAGAAAAGCATAAATAAACCCAGGCTATACAATATCTGTCTGCTAAATCTAACTTTCTGGGATTTAAAGGGGAAATGTAAAGGGGATTTAAAGCAGGGATTTAAAGAGAGAAATTGCCCTCTTGCAGTCAACCTTTTACTAAATAAAGCAACCTTTTTAAAAAAGATATACATAGGTGTCCATCCCAGCACGATTTTTTTTTTCCAACTAAACAAAACGCCAGGCAAGGAAGAGATGGCAGAAGTTTAAACAAGAGATGCAGTCACACTTTGCTATAGGCTTTTTACAGCTTTTACAAAGTTTGCCTAGGAAGGACTGAAAATACAGCTACCATATCACTGCCTGAAGAAGTTCACTGGGCATGTGTGTAGCTGTGCTGATGTGTCCTTGTGCTCCCATTTGGGCAAGGCCATGTAAGATTACTCTCCTATGTCATCTATCTCTTTCCTTCTTGACTTGATAGGTGTATAATGGTTTTAAAAGCTATTAAAAATCACAAAACAAGAGGGAGAGAACAGCTCTGAAGCTGTTCTTGGCCTGTGCTGGCCTCTGGTTTTTGAACTTGGTCATATTTTATCTACGTAGAAGGTTTCTTCCCAGCAGCTAACAAAGTCCATAATGGCAGAGTGTTGCAGAATATTTTACCTCTGGGGATGGAAAACGTTAGTGTTGGTGAGCCTGAACTGCAAATGAGAGCTGGACCACATACATGAGTGGTACCAGGACAAGCAGGGTCCATTTGCAGCTGCTTATGCCCAAACATAAGAGCACATGTACAGCAGAAGTCAAGTTTTCCAGCAAACTGTATAGTTGAAAGGGGTAAAAGTAAGGCATAGCCTGAGTCATGCTTCAGTCATTCAGTTTTAACTTGAAAGTCAACTTTAGAGAAAAACGCTCCGAAGAAGAAGCTCTCTCAGCAAGAAAAAGTTGAAAATGCAGCATGACGTTTTTAAAACAGGCTCTGAGAGAGCAGAAATTCTCCTTCAGACATGCCACAGGTTTCCACATTTCTCCTGAGCACAGTGCAACTCGAGGAGCATGCGTTTTACAGTTCTAAGCATATTTAATACAATGTTTTTACAGCAGCTGTTGCTTTCACAGAACTTTAACCCCACTGTGTAAATGCATCACAGGGAAAATACTCTGTTGTCTTGGAGACAGCCTTTGCTCGCAAGCCTTTTTCCACCGAGCTGGTGTCAGCTTTCAGCCTCGGTCACATTCCAGGCAGGCGGGCAAATCCCGGCCTCTCCTCAGCCTTCAGGACTGGCCCTGCTGGAGGACGGCTCAGGAATCCACGGCAATTATCACGGCCCTGGACGATCAGCTTCCACCACTGCACCTGACGAGAAAAGGGGAAAAATCAGTCCCAAAGGGAAAAAAAGTGCAAAAATGTTCCTGACATCCATTTTTTTTTGCTTTTGGTAATCTTTTGTTTCTCAGTTATTGGGCCCGCTGCAGAGCCAGGTGTCTTTTTCCTGCTAAATTTAGACCAATTTATTGTCTTAGCTGAGAAGTGTTATGTTACAGCTGACACTTGGAAGACCATTTGAGGTATAGTGTGACAAATGCCTGCCATTAAAGGACTCAGGGAACTTCTCTTTTCTTTGCTGAAAGATGATACCACCTTCTGACTTGACCCATCCAGCTCTTTAGCATATGCACTCACAACTACAGGTAGTACACAGCAGACGTTGCCTTTGTCACATGTGTTTGTGGACACAGCCCAGAAATGTGTCCTAAAGCTCTGTCTTCAAAGTCACACATATGAAAAAGAAATAATTGGAAACTTCTATTGAATCCATGAGTATTTTTTCATCTCCATTTTAGACATATGAATGTGCTTGAAGTGGCTGTGGTCCACGAGTGACTAATAATAATAAAAAATGATGCTGCAAACTTCAAATATAGCTGCCACGCATCAAAGAGAGATCTTTCAGAGCTGCGTAGCTGGACCTAATCCTGCAAAGCACTGAACACCCCTGAATTCAGTGAGTGTCCAAAAGACTCGGGTTTTCCAAGAAAACACTTCCAACAACTAAGGCCCTAAATCTAGTAACCTCTCTGAAAATAGCAAGGTGCAGCCATATCTCTGGCTAATTTATAATCAACGCTGCTTTCTTTCATGTTTAAGCACTGTTTTTGTCAGTAGGTAATGTAGAGCCAATATAAAGCTAAGATAATGTTTGTTCCCAAACACCTTCATCAAGGCCCAAATCCAGAACACATTCCTAACTAGGACTACATTTAATTACAGTCTTTAATGGAAATGCATACTTCAGATCCCTTAGTTCAAATGACATTTGCAAAGCATATGTTTAACATTAGGAGTGTCCTTTCCTGAATCAGAGCCTAGAAGATTAGCTGAATGTTTTTTCAAAAAGTTTAAAAAGTAATAATTCCCTGTGTCAGATGACTTGTGAGAGCAGATATCTGAGGGAAGCAACTGTAACTTCAATGATGTTTGACTGAAGTAAGGACCCACACATTGTCCTCTCTGCAGCAGAACAGCCCTCAAGACTAGCAAGATTTTTGTCTTCTAAACAAAATTAGGACTGGATTCATGACTGGACCTGCAAATAAGCTCATTGAAGACCAAAGAGAGTTTTAATGCTATATAGAGCTCTTAAGAACAGATTCTAATGCATCACAGGAAGCTTTTCCCTGGATTAGGTTGTGTTTTAACTCATGTGTTGTACATCCCATCAGTTTACGTCTCCTAGTGCTAAACAGTGGGTTACAAAATGTGGAAAGATGCCTTCAGCACAGATCTAGCTTAACTGGCACAGACCATGGCCATTTCTTCCTCCCATGGGCAAGAGTCTCAAGAGGCAGCTCAGATGGCTCTACCCAGCCTGTGAACATGCTGCATCTACAGTGCTTCTTTTCCAGCATTTTCTGTGCCAAAGCCTGCTCTGCTGGCAAGCCGGGGGTTGCAGGTGCTGCCACAAGGCTAGCAAAGCTAGCAAAGCTAACAAACTGTCTCATTCAATCCTAGCCACCAGCAGTTTCCTTGCTTGAGACTAGGTGGCCAGATCAGCAAGTACAACTGCAAGCACTGCAGCGGATGTCTGTATGGTCCGCAAAGGATGGGCAGAGCCAGGCTCTCCACTACCCTTTCTGCTCCTACCCCATGAAAGAGTTTGGGTACCCTCAGTGGGGTACCTCATTCCTATCCATCTCTGATGATTTTGTCCCAGAGACACACTGACTAATAAAGGAAAAAGAACATCCCACGTTTCCATCTTCCCTAGCTTTCTCTTGTTTATACTTACTGTGCTAACTGCAACAGGGGACAACAAAGAATGTACTCATGATCACCTTGCTTTCCTTGAGGCACCCAGAGCAATAGTTTGAACCCCAACAAGCTAGGGTGAGTTAAGGGCATTTACTAAGAGCAGTAGCAGCTTCTTAGCATAGAAATGAAGTTAGAAGAATGAAACCAAAACCACGAGGCAAACCTCCCCTGAGTGTCATGAGCAGGATTTGGCCTTTTAGAGGATGTGTGCATGTCTGCCTGCAATCTGAAAATAACATGCCACATTCTGCAAGTGTCACACGTCTACACATTTACTCTACAGGAGTTCGTTAGGAAGCAACTGACCGATGTTGTCAGGCTAAAACATACAGATGAGAGCTGGTCCGATCTGACCTCAGAGAAGAATTAGTGTGTACATGACATTTATATGTGTAGCTTTACTGAAAGGGAAAACATATTTCTGACCTCAGTATCACAGGCAAATTTTAGCTGTGCATCCTCTGTCCTAGAAACTACAAAAGCTTTTTGAGGTTGTGCTGCCAGCTGCTTTGCTTTTTAATTCTGCACATTCAAAATTGTACCTTAAAAGTTACGCACTGACTAGGTAGAGGGTTGCAAAGGCAGCTGTAAAAGTCAGTGTGACACTTGAGTTGCTTCCAATGAATGTTAAGGAGAGGTGAGTAATTAGAAATACATAGTACCTAATCATATCCATTTTGTTTTTGTAAAAGGGTGATCCTTATCTGGGTTCAAATGGAAACATGCATGCAAAAGATTTGCATCCAATCACAGACTATACAATCTGACATATTTCTAGTCAATATGAAGCAACCCAGCTGGAACTTGAAGGCCGTGAATGTTCCCAAATAAGCAAGGGCCCAGAATTATTAATAAATGTGTTAGCAAAAAGCTTGGCTCCGTTTTTGGTATTGTATTTCAAAATGGACTTAGATGCTTTTTTTTTTTTTTTTTTTCTGGTTTATAACTGACTGAAGTGATATGGTTGTGATTTATGTAATTCTAACCCTGACGTAAGACTTTTTTTCATAGACTACACCCTACATTTATATATAGTCAGAAATTAAATTGTCCCGTTATTTCCAAGAAGGAAAACTTTCAATGTCAGAGTTATATTCTTGGAATTTCATGTTGGCCTTCCAACATGATTAGCTGGTATTTTAGTTACCTGTGTCTGTGACTTCTGATATCTCCAACCTCTTATCCTCCAGATCTGCTGTCTTTGTCATTTTTTTGGTGCAGTTACAGACTCCTAATAATCTATATAAAAAAAAGACCTTCAAAATTGCTTAATTCTCTTGGAAAGAGAACATATAAACTCATATGGTCAGTCAACATTTTTTTTTCTTCTCTGGTTCTTTATCTCTGAGTTCCAGAAAGAAAAATGAGTGCATTTAGGTTTTTTGTTAAATAACTGGCCTTTTTCTTTTTTTTTTTTTTTGTCCTCTACTAAACTATCAAACAAGGAAGATGCAGAATTTCCAACATTAGTGCATGCTGGAGTTTGCTTGAAAAACAAAACAGTGTTTAACACATGGTCGGGTGAAAGCAGTGCTATACTATTTTTGTGGTGGTATTTTGTGATGGTATTTTGATGGTATGAGCGGCTGAGAGAGCTGGGCCTGTTTAGCTTGGAGAAGAGAAGGCTGAGAGGGGATCTTATCAATGTGTACAAATATCTGAAGGGAGGGTGTCAAGAGGATGGGGCCGGACTCTTTCCAGTGGTGCCCAGTGACAGGACAAGAGGCAACGGGCACAAACAGAAGCACAGGATGTTCTGGTTGAATATGAGGGGGCAATTCTGTACTGTGAGGGTGACAGAGCACTGGAACAGGTTGCCCAGAGAGGCTGTGGAGTCTCCTTCTCTGGAGATATTCAAAACCTGCCTAGAAGCGATCTTGTGCAACGTGCTCTAGGTGACCCTGGTTGGCAGGGGGGTTGGCCTAGATGATCTTCAGAGGTCCTTTCCAACCTCAGCCATGTTGTGATTCTGTGATTCTGGTATTTATGAAAGCAATAGGACAAAAAATGCTGACATTTAACACTTCAGGATGAATCAAACTTTCCCAGACAAATGGCTAGGATTGGGCAAAGAAAGGGAAAGGATAACAGGTTAAAGGTCCCGTTATGAAACCTTAAAGTGCCCTAAATAACAGAGGATAGCACTGTGAATGGAGCCAGGTGGCAGATGCCTCACTGTATCTTAACACACTGGCTAGCCCCTGACTCCCAAGGCTCCCCGTGAGGAAGGTCACTTTTGTTGGTCTTCAGCTTTGAAGCAAGTAGTTTTGTGTTTCCCCACTCTACCCAGGAGCACATGCTTTCCCCTTCTGCTTCTCTGATTGCCCCTTTCTGGGAGGGCTGGGGACCCCCAGGGTGGCAATGCCACTGCCAATCACTTTGATGTCATCCTCGACTGCCTCAACATACTCTTGGTTTCTGTTGCCTGTAAAAGCATACTGAAGGGGAGAGAGCAGCAGTGCCTATCCCTCCCAGAGCACAAGGTGGGACCACCCGTCAGTGTCAGATACAGGAGGCTGTCCCCATGCAAATGTCCCCTTTAAGCCTGGAGAGGTGGTTTTAGGGAACAGTTGGGAAACCAAACAGATGTTGGTGCTCACATCTTCAAGAACTGACCCATAGCAAGAGGTAATTCAGCAGTTATAGTCTTTCCTGACTGCTTTCCTGATTGACTAGTTAACTAGGTTTCTTGCTTGTATGTAAGAGTCCTCCTGTTCTGAAGTGTAATGGAGGGTCACAACAGGCATTGACAACAGATTATTTCAATGACCTTTTCCAGGGAGCTAACTGACAAGAGAAAGTGATTTGGGATTCTCTGGCATGAGAAACATTAACATTAGATTGGATATAATGGCATAAGGTATTTTCCAATAAAAAATTTCCAAAGAATCAATTGTCTCTTCTGAAAGTTATGAAAGAGTAAAACAGTAGCAAATTAAATCTCTGGGGAGAAATTGCTGGCAGAATTGAAGAGTCACAAGATCTATTTCAATGCAGCACTTCCTTATTGAGCCAGTTGGTGAAAACACATAAAAACTTTTGTGCCCTGTCACCTTCTGATGGTCACAGATCTATCAGCTATCTGAGATATTTGGGAAACAGGTGGATTTCAGGATGAGGTTGTTCACACTTGCAGATTCCTAAAGAGACTGCATTGTTGTTGTTCAGTCAAAAGAGTACAAAGGTAAAGGGGAAAAGGGGCTTCCTTATTAAAACTATTGTTATAAGATACTTTTCAAAGGTTTTTGCTTGGCATAAGCAAAACCAAAAATCAGTCCAGTGAATTCTGAAATAAAATGAGTCATAGAATCACAGAATATCCTGAGTTGGAAGGGACCCACAAAGACCATCAAGTCCAACTCCTGGCTCCACACAGGACCACCCAAACATCGGACCATATGTCTGAGAGTGTTGTCCAAACACTTCTTGAACTCCAGCAGGCTCAGTGCCTTGACCACTTTCCTGGGGAGCCTGTTCCAGTGCCCGACCACCCTCTCAATGAAGAACCTTTTCCTAACACCCAGACTGACCCTCCCCTGTCACAGCTTCACGCCACCCCCTCGGGTCCTGTCGCTGTCACCAGAGAGCAGAGATCAGCGCCTGCCCCTCCGCTCCCCTCGTGAGGAAGCTGCAGGCCGCCATGAGGCCTCCCCTCAGTCTCCTCTTCTCTGGGCTGAACAAACCAAGTGACTTCAGCTGCTCCTCATATGTCTTGCCCTCTGGACCCTTCACCACCTTTGTAGCCCTCCTTTGGACACTCCCTAATAGTTTTACGTCCTTCTTATATTGTGGTGCCCAAAACCACACACAGTACTCGAGGTGAGGCCGCACCAGTGCAGAGCAGAGCGGGACAATCCCTTCCCTCAACCGACTAGCAGTGCCGTGCCTGATGCACCCCAGGGTACGGTTGGCCCTTTTGGCTGCCAGGGCACACTGTTGGCACATGTTCAACTTGCCCTCGACCAGAACTCCCAGATCCCTTTCTCGGGGCTGATCTCCAGCATCTCATGCCCCAACCTGTACATATATTCAGGATTGCCCTGTCCCAGGTGCAGAATCCAGCACTTGCTCTTGTTAAACTTCATACAACTAGTGATAGCCCAGCCTCCTAATTTGTCGAGATCTCTCTGCAAGGCCACTTTGCCCTTTAGGGAGTAAACTGTTCCTCCTAATTCAGTACCATCTGCAAACTTACGTAGTGCACATTTGAGTCCTGCATCCACTTATAAAAACATTGATGAGAACTGCCTCTAAAATGAATCCCTGGAAAATCCCACTACATAGTGTCTCTCCCTCCACTCCCCCTTGTTAGGAAGCTGCAGGCCATGCTAATGTTGCCCCTCAGTCACCTCTTCTCTAACCTGAACAAACCAAGTGACATCAGCCACTCCCAGTATGTCATCCCCTCTAGACCTATCTTTGTTATCCTTACATGTTTTATTACATTTTAGAAATTTAAAAATATATATATTCCAATTAAAAGTATTAAAATACCATGTTTAGATCAGTTAAAGAACATCAGATGAAATATTTGACATACAAACAGTCTCTCTTTTCAAGTGAATTTATCACAGTTGAAATAGTTTTATAAACATGAAACTTTATTTTTTTCCGCAAAATGACTACTAGATCCAGTATATCTCCCTTTTCCAATAACAATATGCTTTAACACTGACTCATAGTGAGTGCTTGTCAGAGCCAGTGGGACCCTTGCCAGAGCAAGGAGTGGAAGGCAGATCCCTAGGGGAAAGGAGAACTGTAATAATGGTGCTGTGTTGAAAGACCTTCCTGAAGGAAGGAAAAAAACCCTATGGGGAAGCCTCCAGGTAATTCTCATAATTAGAGACAAATTCAGTATCATCTTCCAAACCAAAGAAATAATTATCTTCATTGTTTCATTTGGAATGTTGAAAAAAAAGAAAAAAGAAAAAAGAAAAAAGAAAAAAGAAAAAAGAAAAAAGAAAAAAGAAAAAAGAAAAAAGAAAAAAGAAAAAAGAAAAAAGAAAAAAGAAAAAAGAAAAAAGAAAAAAGAAAAAAGAAAAAAGAAAAAAGAAAAAAGAAAAAAGAAAAAAGAAAAAAGAAAAAAGAAAAAAGAAAAAAGAAAAAAGAAAAAAGAAAAAAGAAAAAAGAAAAGAAAAAAGAAAGAAAGAAAGAAAAAAGAAAGAAATAAAGAAAAAAAAACAGCCTGTTTTTCTCCAAGTTCATGGGTTTTGCCAGGGAACATGTAAGACATACCTAGCTAGCCTGGCTGGAACTACACCTAAACCACAGCTGAGCCACCTGCTGCTCAGAGAGGAGGGAAAGGAAGCATCCACTGAAACAGCAATACACACATCAGGCTCTGGCACATGCAGACTAGCCATAGGTAGCTGGCCATGCTGCGTGCCCTTCCCATGTCTCCACCTCACTCTTTCCTGCAGTGGTATAACATGCAGTGCAGTTTTCAGTCTTTGGAACAGGTTGCAGTCTAGCACAGGGGGTGATAGCTCTGGTGAAATCACAGGGGTTACCCCGGGGGGTAACACTAGCTCTGACACCTCTGAAAATAATGTGTGCCCAGTTACCCTCATTGAATCACCTGATACCATCTGACCTATACCTACATCTGACATACAGGTACCTGGGTGTTTAGAGGAAGAGTTTAGATCAAAGTATGTAAAATTCGTGTTACACATCATTTAATTTTTATTTAACGTATTTGTTACATACTAAGCATATACAGAGGACTTCTGTATTTGTCAATATCTGTCAGTGGAGTGACACTATCACGAAACCAGTACAGTGAGGATTCTGTCAGTCTTGTGAAATGATGTGCAACTAAGCTGATCAGCTTTTATTGTTCCTGCAAGTTATCAGTTGCAGCAGCATCAACAGCTGTAACAGCAAGAACTGCTGGACCATAAAAGGAACTGCTGCTCTAGTTCCAGTAGGTAACCTTAGTGTTTCAGTTTAGTTAACAGAGTGCTTTGAAGAGAGCACTCCTGCTTTGCACATGGACTTTCAGATCACTGACTAGTCTCAGGGCACACCAACTGCATTCCTTTATGGTTAAACTAAACCAGAATACACACCCTAGCAGTGCACTGACTGTATTCCCACTGCTAATGAACATTTAGCGCAAAACCAGATCAGAGCTAGTCCAAAATAAAACACCTGAAACACATCTGGTATGAATGTTGGCTCTCCAGTACTGCTCCTATTGTGCACCAGAACCTGTTTATCTGAAAGTGGCCTTTGCCATCTGCCCAAACAGCAGTAGGTGACAGAACACATATACAGTCTTCATTAACGCAACCACTCTATCCTTAGCATTCTCCTGGAGCTGCACCTGTTCAGTACATGTACTGGATGTGAAGCAAAACTGACTGGATTAGGTGTAACATGGTAAGCCAAGGCTTTTGGCATTCCTGCCCTTGGTTAACCAGACACTACCTGCCCTGGGTGAGAATATATTCAAACATCAGGGCTGAAACATTGGTCAGGGCAGGAGCATAGCATATTCTAATCCTCTGATTAGGTATGTGGAAGTCAGGTTCACTGATACATTTTGGGTTGCTGTCTGCTGCATGTGCAATTTTCTGTGCTCCTGTCCATCACGATGTCAGAGTATATACTGTAACCACACAGGGTCACTGCAGATCAGACTAGGTATGACTGTATTCAAATACCCTCATATTTTTTCTTGGAAGGCTCTCAAATTATGTCCCTTGTCTAAAAGACCTTGAGATGCGATGGGAGTGCTCAGCTCCTACCATCTCAGACCTTCAGTCTGTGTGACTGCTTGCTATTTTGCCTCTGAGTTCATTTACAGAGTGCATTCAGTAACAGCTTAATGTTAGCAGTCAGACAATAAAAGCAAGGATGTACAGCTAAATCTGTCACTGTATTGATATGAAATAAGAAAACATTATATAGCAAATTCCACCAGCTCTTTCCTTCAGGCAATCACTTTCCACATATCCCAGAGCTGCTGACAGACTTCTGCTGTGTTTGCTTAGACATAACCTGCCCAGTGGCTGATTAGGTCCTTTTCCCTGCTGTGAACCAAGATGTTGATCTTTTAGCAAAGGTTTTGTTAGGATACAGCCCTATGTTCCCCAGTAGCAGAAGGGTGCTGACTGGGTGTGTATCCCCTTCCCCAAAGCACAGCAATCTGAACATCCTTGTCCACCAGGAATGACTTGAAAGCATCACATGTTTTCGTAAGCTAGCACTTTGCCTTTGTTAAGACATGCCAATTTTATTAGAAAGCTCTCTGTGTAATCCATGACTTAAAAATATGGAGCCTTGACTTTTAAAAGAAGAGCTTGTTATTACAGACCTATTGTTAGCCACGTGTGGCAGTATTAGAAAGATACGGTTGTGTACTTTGGCTTTGTTAAAAAATCTAAACCCTGCCTTTGATGCTCTGTGGTGATAAAAAGTACACAAAAGCTTGAAATGCAAATACACTAATGTGTACATTGCCCAAATGATTCACATCTTTTGCAGACATGTGTTGCCTTATGTACTGCAGTCACTATTGCTTTCGTATGAATTTTGTAGAATGCATTACAGTAAAAAAAAAAAAGTGCTATAAACTTTGTAGTTTACTTTAAAGGTTAAATTTCAGCAGTTAAGTCTTATGGAGATTGATATTTTCACCAGAGTATTACAAACATTTTAGTACAAAACCACACTTTTGCAACAAGCAAGATAAACAGCTACTGAACCTTTCTTTCATCACCAAAAAATAAAAATAAAAAAAAAAAATCCCCAGAATTACCAAAAGCAAAATTTGAGGACTGTGAAGTGACTTGGAATGAAATTGCAAACTCAAAGTGATTAAGCCTGCAAGTTCATTTATTTTCTTACTTTATATTTAATGTTGTTTGTAATACAGTACTATGTAGGCATGATTTACATCTAGAGTAAGGAATGCGCTCACATGCTACTGTTCTTTATGTCCAGCTTTTGGCCTTGGCAAAAGCATCTGTTTCACATGGCGGAAAACTGGAATCAAACTGATTTGGTTTAAATTAGTTCATTATGTGCTAAGTAGTGGTTTGGAGCTGGGGGTGTCATTATTGAAATGTTTTTCTTGTCTATAGAAAACTAGGAAATTACCTAAAGTAAAGGTGGAAAATATTAACTAATGCCAACAGCACTTGAAAAGAATGGCTGGAGGTGTCGGGTCCTCACTACATTAATCATGTTGGATTATTAGCTCTCTTTCCTGAGGTGCACCTGTAATGGTGGGGTTTTGATGAGAATTAGATTTAAAAATATGTGAATGGCAAATTAGAATATGAATCGTGCTTCATATAATCACAAAATTTAACATACACTGTTAGCTCCACAGCTAATTGTAAATGAAGCTTGCTGATTTCTTCGGACTCAGGAAGATATTCAAGTAAAAAGGACATTCTTGAAGGAAATACTTATCATAATCAGAAGTTTGGTAGTTCTGCTAAAGGTAGCTTGCTGTTCTATGGAATACATGGCTTTTAGTGAAGATGTCCTCTTACGAAAAGTGCACTGCACCAGTTCAATGGGACTTTATTTTTTTTTTGGTACTCTGCTTTCAAAACACACTGACTAGGAGGGAGCAGAGAACGGTGACTGTGCCTTCTGAGGAGAGGTGGGGACCTCTGGTTGTGAGTGATCACACAGCATGAGCACCAAGACTTCAATCTCTAACCACTAATAGGTCATCCTTCAGGACATTGCCAGACACTGACAACTCACCCTGAGCATGCGAGCCAGCTGGCTAGCTATTTGAGAGCCGTGCTGAAAACCATGTGTTGTCTTAGCACAGAAGGAAAAAACAAGTTTAAAGGGATCTATTTTTTTATTTTTATTTTTCACCTTCAAACTTTTCAATCTGAGCCAATAAATGCTATGCACAGAAAACATGGCTCATCCTGAGGTATGACCCTTTGTCCAGGCCACCGTTTCTCTTTAGAAGAGAATGGCAAAACAAGCACTTGTTTGCTTTTGGGCTAGCAACATACAGAACAAAAGCTGATACCCATTTCCTGTCCCTCTCAAAGCTGTTACCTCATCTCACACAAACACTCAGCATAAGCCGCTATTTACATCCTTGGATGCATCAGCCAGAGCTTTAGCAGCTCTGTGAACACCCTCTCTGCTTCGTGTTGGTCTTTTGTTGTCTGCAGCCAAAGCACTGAAGTTAGGATATGACTTTGCTCTCTCCTCTACTTTAGCTCAGTAAACCCTGCTGCCTTTCCAGAAAAGCCAACAAGATGTTGGGCAACAACAGGAAGGGTACCGATGGCAGAGGAGATTGTTTTGCCACCTAATAAAACCTTGGAGTGCTGTGTGCAGAGCTGGTCTCTGAAACCCAAGGGAGGCATAATGTAGTTGGAACGTGCACAGGGGAGGGAAAGTAGAATGCTTAGGTTGGCAGAACAGTAGCCTTAGTAGGAGAGGTGAGAAGGGTTGGGACTCCTTGGTGCAGAGAGAAGAAGGCTGAGGAATGATATGACCAGTTTACAAATCATAAAAGTAGTGGATAGCTTGAATGTGGATCTGTCATTCACTAAATTTCACAATACTAGGTGGCACTCAATGAAACCCACAGATCACCTTAATTCAGATAAAAAAGTACTAATTTACAGTGCACACAGTGAACTTCTGGAACTTACTACCAGGGAAGGCTGAGGAGGCAGGCAGTGCCAACAGAACCCCCCAAAAAAGAATTAAATAAATTCCTGAAGAATAGATCTATAAATGAGCACTAAGAGGATAAGATAGGGGTATACCATCTAGTACCCCCTACCCAATGCTCGGTGATGCTGGGGAAGGAGAAGAGGAAAGGCTCAAAAACACCCAAGGCTCACATGTTCCCTCTAAATATCACCTCCTGTTCTGGGTAGACAGCCAAAATTCCTGAAAGGTGTCTGCAGGTTGCCTATATTTAATAGCGTCCTTGAAATACTTCATCTGTAACCCAAGCTCCAACAAGGAAACCAGTATCAGAGGCTAGAACTTTCTAGGGCATAGGTTGAAATGACTCCTTTTCTTGATTGCAGCCATGACAAACATTCTTGTTAAGCAGTGTCTCTGGAATGATTCCCATGTCCCATGTGGCTGGAAATCTTTAATCCTTATTTACGATGGACTGAAGACTCAGATAAGAATACACAAATAAGATGCAAAAGCTTCCTTTTCTAATACGTGTGCATCTTCTTACACAGATTGTGTTGAAATTTGATTAGTACCATCAGTGGGACTGTAATCTAGAAAGGAAAGCAGGTGGTTAGGAGTTGCAAATTTGCTGTTCTCTGAGTTTTGACTATGCACAGCTGTGATTGACATTCTCATGTTGTCAAGGAGGTGCGTATAAATGAGAAATATTTTTGACTGTAGAGAACTGATTCATAATTGCCTTCTTTTACTGGGTCACTGACCCTCAGACTGACAGGTTGCAGTTTCACTCGGCAAAGTTCCTAGCAAAAATGTACTGCCTGAAATTTTGCTTGGTGAAGAAGGAGGTGATGTTAGTCTATCTTAGAGCAGAAGAAAATTGCCACTTTTATTGAAGAGGAGTGCTGAAGGTTGCGAAGTAGGTACCCTCATGGCCTCCAAAACCACTTGTCTCCATACATGTTTGAACAGAACATTTATCATACTCCCTCCCTTGTATGTAATCCCTTGCCATTCCCTTCACCTTTTTTTTTTTTTTTTTCCCCACCAGATTAGGTTACTGTGCCATATTCTACAACAACTGGTGTGGTTTATGTTTAGTACTATGCCTTCCTCCCTTCTTCATGCTTATGATTTTACCTCTACTCTTAAACAGCAAATCAAAATACTACCCTTTATGCTGGGACCATCATCTGAAAACTCAGTTTTCAAGAGACATTTCTCTCCTCAGCCACAGGCCTTCTTGTCTGCCTCAGGATACCTCTAACACTGCAGTTAGTGGGGCCATGTTCCTACTGAGGACACGTATATGGCCATGTACTTACATTGGCATATACTCCAATAAGTAACACCTTGGCCATTAGCAATAATGAAAGTAGTAACAGTAGTAATAATGTTCAAGCAAGGAAGCTTGCAGTAAGAAAACTCTTTACATACCTGTTATATAGTTTGCACTGCAGGAGACTATTGTATCAAACACTCATCCACAACTGATACCAGCTGTATGGCAATGATGGAGACCCATAGGTTGGTAAATTTCCTATGGATACCCATGATATGCCTGCTGTCCGAGTGGAAGTCAGGGCTATGCAGTTACTCCAGAAAGAAACAGAGGATGATGAGTTATTGTACAGTTGTCACTATTCCACACAGGGTGAACAGTCTGGAGAGCGGAAGATCTGTGAGATGAGTACGTGTGCACGGTGTCTCATACACTTTCAATGTCTATTTGCCATAGAGTTTAAGGTTAAACAAAACAGAAAGTAAAGTCTCAGTTCTACTCTATTTCTAGTAGGAATGCTTGGTGAAATCCATATTTCAAGATCATGGGCAAAGTCTGAGCCTTTCTGAGGGAGGAGCTGGTCTGTCTGAAAGCAATACAGAGAAGCATAATTTCAGATATTTTCAGTGCAACTGAGCAAGGGTTCTCCGTCATTAACTGTGTACAATGGGCATCGGTCATCCATCCTACTTTTGTTTATTTTGGGATATACTGAGAACTTTATCAACTGCAAAGTAAAGATCCTGCAACAGTTTAAAAATGCATGCAACAACTCTCAGTTTTATTGAGGTCATTTCTGATTTACGCCTTTTAAAGCAAGCAGTGAATCAAATCCTGACCATGTAAAAGTAGCACTTATTTGCCAGTTGATGTATTCTGCTGTAAGTGTAATACATGGAAGGTTTGCAGGATATTTAGCTGCAATTAGAATCAGATTCTAATGACTGAAGAATTATCCCTAGTACTTTGTCAGACGTGATTTCCCAGCATCGGATGTCTGCACGAGTACAGCTAAAGTGTAGTTGAAGGATACATGTTTTAAGACACAACGAAATCAAGGCATCTTAAACTGAATAGCTGTACCCATCACTGTTTACACTTTCTCAGAATAAATGTAATTGCACAGATGTGGTGTCCTCAGTGAAGGAGAATTCAATCCTTACTGACTCAGGGCACTAAATATAAAAGCTTTCTCCAGCAGCTGCTGAAGTCCCAGCAATGGAAGCAGATCCAGCTACTAAAGATATGTATTATTTACAGGGAGAGAGGGACAAGACAGAGATGGGATATTTGCAAAGTTTCAGCTTGTAACAAAAACTTTTTATGTGCTTTAGTGAAGATTTTATTTTGCATTGTGTTTCAATATTCCCTCTAAAAGAGCAAATCCACTTCTCTGTCTCCTCAGCAGTATTGCCAAGCTGAGGGTCCTGCTTCCATTCCCAAGCAGGAATGGCATTGCTCAGGGTAGCCTGTGCAGTTACTGTCCTCTGCTCCCTGCCTAGTCTCTGCACGCACAGCCAGACTGGCTGTTAATGGGTTGCTGGATTGCCAGGATTGAAAACAACACTCAAAGGCCAAAAGAGGGTGCAGCAGCTCCCAGGTTTGCTCATCTAAGCCGGTTTGGCTCAATCAGCTGTACAATGGGAGAGATGTAATTCTGTCAATCATTGGTCCTCACGAACCAGAGCTTTCAATATATCCAAAGCTTAGCTACTCTGATGGCAATAATGCTAAAAAATTATATAAACAAATCAAAGTAACAACAGTCATTTGTACTGTTTTGTTTCCTTTTCCTCACATACAGGGCCTGATGACATTTCAAATAAAATGGCATTCATGCAATGTCCCTTAGGCCAGGTCTGGCCATCGTCAACACTTAGTTTGGTAGCTCGCTTTGTCTTTTGAATCGGTGGTGAGAGGAAAGGTGGTTTAGTCATCCCTGGAGCCAAGTGGCCAAAAAGAGACGGCACAGAAACACTGCCTCACATCCATCCCACTTATGACTGACTGTATCCTGGACTCAGAGACAACAGCCCCTGGCTCTAGCACTAGGAAAATTAATTCATTTGTCCGTGTTAGCCATCACTGTCTCCTACCTCCTTCCGTGCATCACCTGAGAGCAGTGGCTTGCACAGTGGCAGAAGCATTAGGTTGAAAAAACACACTTGGGGCAAATGTAAGGATCTCCACACAGACTGCAACTGTGCCTAAAAACCTCAGTGGCATGGTGATATTAAACAAAAGCATGAGCAGCATATGAACTGCAGGAGATAAGTAGCTCCCTCTTCAGTAGCTCTAAGACTTTTTCCTGCAACAGCAAGGATAATAGACATCCTGTAAGAAGAGTTTACTGAAGAATTTGTTTCATCCCTAAAACACTGAATCAAGCAAGAACATCAAAGAGCAGAGCAATACCATAGATCCACAGATATTGAGAATTAAAACAAACAGTTAATATTAACCTAAATGAGGAAGCGTGAAGATTTTCAGGGACCCATGCAACTTTTACTGTGGCAGAGTCCAGTTTCCTCTTTCAAAGCAGGTGGTTATATTTCCATTTCATGTTATACCCTGCAACTAATATGAAGATAGCTTCATTTCCTGTTCAGTGGGCAAAGGCAGAAAAAAAAAGCTGGCCTCTGGGGGCTGAACTGTGTTATTCCGTGTGCTATAGATTTGTCAAAGAACATGGAATAAGCACCCTTCAACTTCATGACTTTCTTCTCCACTAACAGTTGGTTGGTCACAGGTGTTGGCAAAAACCCCAACAACCTACTGTAATTTACTAGGGAGCACTTTGTTATTTTAACACCACATTCAGAGAGTTCCTAATTTGCTCTGGTTTGAAGTGCTCCTTGTGAATACAGTGAAAATAAAAAGAACTCCAGAAGGAACCTGAATAAACAGAGGAAATTTTAATAGCAAATACATCAGTTAAGGAAACAACCATGAAATATCTGTGCACAAAATACATTGTCTGGAGTGAAATCTGATTGTAGTTTCACTTTGTAGCCATGCTGTCCCTCCAGAAATACAGTTGTAGCATCTCTGTCCTTTTGTACCTGTCTGAGGTACAGACAGAGCGCTGAGGAAAACACCTTCTTGGAGGGTATAGTAGAGTTTCTGGGAACTCAAGAAAACCACAGGAGAAATAGTCAAGCACTCATAACTCCTTGAGGGACATGTTCCTGATACCAATACCTTTTCCCTGAATCTTCCTGAAAATAGGAGCCCTAGTGAGCACTCAGCTTACACACCAGCCCTGCAAGAGGCCAGGAAAACAGCCATGAGCTGTCTGAGTTAGTGCTGGGAAACGTCTCCAGGAGGAGAGAGAAAATCACGCTTGGAGTGGATGTATCCACAGCTGTGCTAGTCCCATTTCAGTAAACAGCATTGGACTATACTTTTGAATGATCTATAGTAGACAGTGCCATTTTTGGTGCTGGACCAAAATCACAGGCAGGATGGAAAGCAGGGATTTCTGTTATTTCTTTGTGGTGTTATACAATATACTGGAGAGGTAGTTTTCCATGACTTCTGCCTTTGCAACCTAAGCCGCATTCACTGTGCCAGGAAGCTAGTCATGTGGAGGCCCAGTCTTCATCCGTCTGAAGTTTGAAAGACCATAGTTGTTTGCAGGGAACCGGACAGTAAAGAAGGCTTTCAAGGAAAAAATATATTGCAAAGTAAAGAGTAACATGACCAAATACCTGAGATCATCTGAAAGACTGAAAAAGGTGTGGATTTTGGTATCACTAACAACAAATCCCACTGCAAGTTTGGAGGCTGTACTTCTCAGTGCTGATACAAGCTTTGGTGAGCAGAGTAGGTCACTATAGCAAAGAATTTATATTTGAAGAAAAGCCTATTTTTCCAGCCACACCTGTGTTTCCAGATGGCATTACCTGAGTACCAACATCAAAGAAACTTGGAGGGTATGGGAGAGTTTTTACAATCTCAAGAAAACCATAGGACAAATAGTCAAGCATTCATAATTCCTTGTGGGACATCCAGTAATCTTTCTGATGCCAATATCTGTGGGTGGCAATAGCTGAGTACCAATATAAAGCAAGCTATTTCAATTAGCTAGCTTTTCAAGCAGGAATATCTTTTCCTAAAGGCAGATACTCTTCGAGGCACTGCATTAGAAAAGACAAAAATTATTTGTCCAGTGATGAGATTTTAATCTGTTTACTGAATAAAACTTGTGGCAATATATTTTAGATAGTATTCCACAATGTTTTTTTGCTAATAACATTAATAGCCCCCAATATTGCCAACATTTGGCATTTTTACTTATGCTCTTGCCTAAGTGTTTGCAGGATTCAGATCTATGTTCCTCTCAGGCTTTTGGCAGTTGTTCACACTTTTTTTTTTTTTTTTTTCTTTTACTGTAGTAAAACATGCAAAAAAAAAATAGTGGTTTCTGGTGCTACATTTTCCCAAATGGGTTCCAACTTCTCCTGACTTATCAGATTCAAGGAAGGAATGAGAAATTCATGCAAAGCAAGGGCAGAGAGATGAGAATAATGTAGCCTTAGGAAACCTAAGGCTTTGTTCCAGGTCTGTGAAGGAGGACAGATAGTGCAAAGCCAAAGAGGAAGATCCATCTTGAGGTCTGAGTGACAAATGACAAAGACATGTCTCTGAAGGTTTACTATGCCCTCAGAGCCTTTTAGGAGAAAGAGAGCCTCATATTACTTGGCTGCCTACCTGCTATTTTCTGGGTGGCAATGGATAAGATCTTGCTGAGGCCTGTGAGAATGTTTGAATTCAACTGTGGGCAGAAGATTGCAACGAGATAGATAATCTGGTCCCTAAAGTAAGTTTGGTGGCCTCAGCTAATTCAATTTGTGGGCTGTTCTCCTTATTACAGAAATCCAGGAGAAACTTGCTTTCACCAAAGGTTTGATCTACAAAAGGTGCGAAGTTCTGTCAGCTCCCCTTAATTTCATGTAAAGCTGTGGGTCCTTGAACCTCTAAAACTCAAGATTTACTGACACATGAAGAATCTGCCACTTTCAGTTTTTCATTATACAGGAGCATAAAAATGATTGAAAAAGGGCGAAAAAACAACAAACCCAAATTTCACAAACATTCATTAAAGTCCATCATCAGTATCTAAGCAGCATGATAGCATAACAATATGTCAGTTGTCACGTTGTAGCATGCAAGTTTTATTCCCAAATTACCCCGGTAACCTAAATAAGAAAGGCAAAATGCACAAAGAATATGGCCATCTGGAATACATAATGTGGAAAGATCTGCAATGCATTACATGGTCTGGAAAGTGGCTGGTTGAATTCCAGAGAGCTAAGATAGACTTCAAAGTCTGGCCGCACATCAGTGAAACTGCTGATCAGCTCAGATATTTAAAGTGGGTGTAGATGAATGAATTTATTACATTTTTTATCTGTTGCATTCATATGGGAAAACATGACTGTAGACAGGTTCTCCATTGATTTCAGTTCATGCTTGGTTCTTTTGTTTTTAACTGTATAGTATATTTTCAAAATCTTACATCATATTGCAACATTATAAAAAGGATATTTTCTCATCATTTATAATGCCATTGTACAACAGCAAAATAAATAAATAAATCCGTAAAGAATAAGACATGACTCAAATACCTTAAAATATACAAGTTGAGCAATTTTTGTTTTTAAGCAATGGAAGGAAAATCAAGCTGGGTTTCCAACTTTGTTTTGTATTTAGCTAAACCCAAAAACATCCAACATTTGGGATTTTTCATATTTTTAATTCAAACAGCTTCCTCCTGAATTAATTGCTATGTATGACTCTTATTTACCCAGACTTCCAGCATTTCTACTCTTTGTTGGAGGAAAGGAAAGAAAGACGAAGTCCTACACTTCACTATTTTCCATATGCTGATCCCAGAATCACATGCATTGGAACTGGGATTTGATGTGTTCAAGGCATTTTTACCCAAACTTGAATCTCCGAACTTAGACCACCTCTAATGGGACAACTGGATTATTCTACTCTTCTTTTTCCTCTAACTGAAGACTGGCATTTTTAAATTGGTTCATATAAACAATCCTTCACTTGGCTCTCCAAAGGTAGAAGTACTCTGACTGAACATACTAGTAGTAACTTTACTGTGGTGATTATTATTTACTCACAGAAATTAACTATGAGTAGCAAAATGTTGTTTATGACAGTTTTTTCCTAAATTAGTTAGGGTGTGTTACCTTTTGTACTGAGTATTCTTCACCAAGCAATTCAAAGTTTCCTGTTTACACAGCTCCAGTATCAAGTAAACTGCTGGGAGAGCTGTTTTTAATTGTCTTTTAATTTCTGTTAAATACATTATATAAATAACAGTGTAATACACGCATAACGTTGGTTGTACTGGAGTAAGTGAACTGTCGCTAAGTGGCAAACACATTTGGAATGGGTGCTTTCACATTTTACCTTCCCAGGGCCAGTAACAAAATCCCAGCATGGGTCCCCATGTAGTTCCTTGTCCTTCAGCTAGGCTAGCACATGTTCAGGAAGATGCAGCCAAACACCTTCAGGTACAGTCAATAGATCAGAAATAGGCAGAATAGATCAAAAATAGGCAGAAATCATACTAACCCCTTACAATTGTCTTTTCCCTTTCAAGAAGATAACAATAATTATCTTAAAATAATGATGGCCTTGGAAGATAAACCATTTTCCTCAGGATCTTCTTGTATTCCATTAATGAAGTCCCTGAGGAAGACAGATATATTCTGTTTGCCTACCTCTTTGTACGTATTTGGCTTAAATCAATGAAGTTTGTGGAGAATTCATGCTGTGATGTGGATAGGAATAGCAGCAACAAGCATTATTAAAAGGGAGGTTTGTTTAAGGACAGGTGGTTGTTGCAGCAAGAGTGGGCTTTAGGCAGCTGTGGCGGTAGATGGTGCAGTTATGGCAATCACCATCACCCTGCCAAGGGTGTTACTCCAGTATTCTCTTAAAAACTCTTCAGCGATATGATCTTCACCAAAGCTTCAACAGCTGAGGTCTGAGGTGATTTACCTCATGTTCTTCCCAACATCTTTAAAACATCCATGCAGGCAATCCCTATGGTCGTTTGGCTCATCAACTTCCCATTTCTCCTGAAACCCAGATGTAAGAAATCACCTAATATGCTTGAGGAAAAAAAAAAAAAAAAAAAAGTGTGTGCAAGAGAGAAAAAAAGTTGGCTAAGCATTTCAAAACCTTCACACGCCACAAAAGTTTGGGTGTCATTTTCCTCATGTTTCATTCATACCTTTAAAAGAAGAGGAAAGAAAAACATGTACTTAATCAAAATCCCAGCCACGCTTCCTGAGCCTATGTGTTTTGCAGATGGGAAGGCTCAGAAGACAGATCAATTTTTAATCAAGACTAAATAAAGAAGAGCATCTGCTTCATGTAGTAAAAATATACCCTATAGTCCTAGTCCTTTGACATGGCTGCTGATGGCATCATTGACTCCATAATAGGGAAAATGTGATGGTACCACAACTACAACCAAAGTAGTACGAGCATACTAAATGGGCAAAAGGTGACATGTAGTAGAAAAAAAAAAAATCTAAAAATCAGCACTGAAGACTTCATTTACTTTACCTTGGCACTAGAGACTGGATGAAAAGAGTAAATCATCATTAAATCCTTTAAAAAAATCTTCTTCATTATAGAAACAGATCCAAAACGATCATCTCTTCAAATAGCTAACATAATCAACATGACTGCAGACAGGATCTAAATATTTTTGTCTGGTTACAGTCTCATTGTCTTTTAAGCAAAGTGAAGAATAAACAAAAACGGTTTGGATGATTGGCTAGAATATTTTATTCCCCTATATAAATTTCTATTTGCAAGTTAATAGATTCCTATCTGAGGAGAAGGAGTGGAGCTTTATTTGCTTTTGAACATGTCTATTCACGAGTACACTGCCGTATTAGCTACTAGCCATGATTTGTACAGTTATTTTCAGATTTAGAAAACAAAATTGCAAAAGCACAAAAACCAGGTGTTTTAAGAACCATGAATACAGAATCGCAGAATCACAGAATCACAGAATCCTTTAGGTTGGAAGAGACCTTCAAGATCTCCCAGTCCAACCTATGACCTAACACTAACAAGCCCTCCACTAGACCATGTCGCTAAGCTCTACATCTACACGTCTTCTAAATACATCCAGGAATGGTGACTCGACCACTTCCCTGGGCAGCCTGTTCCAATGTCAAATGTCCAACGTCAAATACCAAACAAACATGATAGTTGATATGAACAATGAATCATGACTCAGAGGCTAACTTCTTATTATTATCTAGAAAATACTAGCAAATTATGTTTACATAAATAGGTTCACTTTGAGAATGATACATACACAGAAAATAAATGTTTTCTGGATAACCCGTTTCCAGCAAAAATAGTTCAATCAGCTGTAGAAAGGTGTGATAAACATGCTAAATGAAGAATGAAAATAGAAACAAAAAATAATCTGCTAAACAGTCTTTAGCACACTGGATGTAGTTACTTTGGGAAATAGTTTGGAACTCAGACCCAACAATATGATGTTTAGAAAGATGAGGCTCACACCTGTTAATTATAATGGCATTCCGCTTTAAAGCTTCTCCAAGTCTACTTTATAAACTGGGCCACTGAGGGTTATTTAGAAGTGTGAGCTAATATCATACCCCATCTTCAAAGCGGGTGCTAGCAGGTAAGAGGAAAAGGCTCTACAGAGCTAAGAAGACCTGAAAACTCAGGGCTGTGTTGAAGGGGAGTCTCTAGGACACAGTAGTCATTTTTTTTTTAGCATTTTCAGGCAGGCCAAGGTTCTATTTTGGCAGATGCTAAGCCAGCAAGCTTGAGAAGAAAGCAAAGTCTTGACTTTATCAACTAGCTACTACATGTTAAAAGGATCCTCAGCTTTGCTTACGCTTGTTAAAATGTGTTACTCCACATGTTCTGGAGTAACATTTGGAGTCACTTTTAAGGATACTAATGACAGATTTTTTAAAGATCTTGAAGGCAATCCAGACTACACTCAGCAACATCTGAAAGAAAATGAGGGGAGCGGGGGAAGGTGGGGGGAAGTTGTGTGGAAAGATGCATCCTCTCCTTGTTACCAAAATGAAAATAGCCACGTAGCAGCTAGGAAAAACAAACTGATCCTCCTCTGATCCTCCTTCTTCCTAGGGGGCTGAGTACTATTCCTACACCTCTTCCCCAGGAGCTACAGCTTCTAGTTCTCCCCTAACATAGCAGCGAATTTTGAAGCAAATGTATGTATTATGAAAATTAGGAAAAGAGGGGTATATAGCAGAAAAAGTGTTCATATATGATAAATATATTATAGATAGCACTTGGAAGGAAAAAGGAAGGGCTTAGGAAAAGTGGTAAATAACCCATCTGAGGTGTTCTTTGGGTTATATGGCCCAGCATATCTCTTAAAATCATCATATCCGGCAGTGAGTCAAGACCAAATTCTCCAGTTAGTGTTTACTGAGAGTCTGAAAGCAGGAGGACACTTATCTATTGGGTTTAGTTTTACATGCATGCCTTTCTCTTTTGTCTTCCTGTTCTGCTTCATATTTTTCCTATTCTCATTTAAATGTTCCATTTTTTTTAGAACGGTTTAATAATCCTTAGAAGCATTTAATTTCCTCTTTGCCCATCTAAGCCAAAACACAGATTATATTCCCTTTGACTGATGTTTGACCATGAGGACTTTTTATACACATACATGCACGCACACACACACACACAAACAATTTAAGAAAAAATAAATCTGTTGCAAATCTGAAAGCAATATTCAGCCCAAATTCCTCAGGATCTCATTCACAAACTTTTTTCAACGGCAATAGGATGAATATTCCTGGTGTTCACAATTATTTAATGGAGAAATATCTAGATTCCTTTGAGAGCACCATCCAGCAGGGGAGTGTGTGTCCCATTAGAAAACTAAGCTTGCTTTGAGAACCACTGATGATGAAAAGCTGTACTTATTTTGCCATGCAAACTATGCAATTTAATGTGCACTCCCCTTAGGGGGTGACATGGAAAAAAGTCCTAACTAAAGTCTTCTGATCTAATGCCCAAAATATATTGCATTTCTTTGCTTTATATATTTTAATGAAAAAAAAATCTTTTAAAAAGGTGCATATTTAGACATAAAAGAACCCAAATAATTTAAAATAATTGCATTGTAAATGTCAGTTCTTCATAAATGAAGCCATAAAGCATGTAGAGGGGGAGCAGGCATGCATTGTCAAGCAGGTACCCTTTTGTAAAACTGCACTCCAGCAGCAAGCCTTTTAAAAAGGAAGTCATACCATCTTTGAAGGGATATTACCCTGCTGTGGCTGAAGTTCATTTTTTATCTCCTTCAGTTGGTTTTGAGGAAAATCTCAGCACCAGTTAACTGTTGCTAGTGTGCCCTAATGGCATTCTTGCAACAATCTCCATGTGCTTTTTCCATTCTCCTATCCTAGGTTAGAGCTATGCCATCTCCCCATGTGCCTGCAGCTGCACAGGAGGGTGAGCGGCCAGAAGAGCAGAAAGGACAGGACCTGGAAAACCCTGTTCAGCCCTCCTCTGTGTTTTCATTTGTAGGCCACTGGTGAAGTTAGGAAAAAAATACAGGGTAATAGGGATTTCATTTGTCCAGAACCCAACTGTTAGATTCCACCCGTCGTTTTATGCAAAAAAAAAAAAAAAACATTTTTTTCCTGCAGGTTTGACAGAAACCTGCATCTCCTCCAGCAACTAACTTCTTTCCATCCTGAGTAAAACAGTCACAACCATTGCTGTTTGTTTCTGATTTTCAAAAGGCTCTCCTACAACATGGCCAGTATGCTACATGGAACATTTAACCCAGGGAACATGTTGCTCTTCAGCCAAAAAACAGCCATTAAGGTTACCATACAATGCCTTTTCTTCAAATAAAGGGAGGGTTGCTATGATATAAGAAGGAAAACCAGAAGGAGACCTTCTTCCAGATAACCCACGCCCAGTTCGTGATGAGCTTGCCTTCCATCTCTCCACAGGGAGCCCCAGCTTGGCTCCACACAACCAGAAATACATTGGAAAACTGTGTGTACAGCTGAGTATAACACACCTGCAGTCTCTCAGGAACACATTTAAAGTTTGCAGTCTTCTACTCCAAGAAATATTTGGCAGAATGCTTACTAACTTTTTTTCCTTTTTCTTTATTTGGATCTAGCTTTATAAAACAGTGCAAGGAATACTGAAGCTCAGATTCCAGCCTAAACGAAGATCAGTGTAAGTAAACATGAATATACATCTTCTCCTTTATATCTTGTTGAAGAATGGTTAATTTGGACCCCAGCAACTTCACAAACACACTACAGGGTCCCAGAGTGGCCTCTGCTTGCCCAGGCAAATCATCAGGTCTTTTCTGACCAGCAGGACTAATCCAAAATGTTGCATATAGCTTTACAGGAATTGCATGTGGCTGTGAATACTTCCAAGATATATATATTTTTTCTGTCCTTACACTCCTCTGAAAATGTCAATATAGGGGAAAAGTGAAATTTTAGTGCAATTTTAGCTGTAGTGTTGCATTCTACCAAAATGTACAGGAGAAAATTCAGCTCTCCTTCTTTCCTAATTGGACTTTATATAGACAGAAACATCATACCAGGGCTTTAGAGACATACAAGCCTATATAAAATAGCAGAAATCACTTGTTAGCTATAAAATTATGTTCACTTTGCACACACTAGTGAATTTATCAGCTAGGGAGAGAAAATAGGAAGAAAAAGACTGGTATAAATTAGAAAAAATTCTGTACCAGAAAACTTCTTCCACAAAGAAAATATACCATAAATATACCTCAGTTTAGAAAATGTATGCCTCATGATACTCATGAGAGAGGAGAGCTTTTTTAAACAGCTGACTTCCAAAGAATAATGCTATTAACAAATATTTTCTTAATAAAACCGCAATTAAGCAAAGACTTCTCAAAACACACATTCCCTAACAAATCATACCAAAGAGTTCTAGTGTCTAAACTAAGGCTTTTATAATTACAAGCAGATCCTGCAGGTAAAATAGGTTTTTAATCTACCAATTTACTCCATCTCATTTGGGCTCAAGAAGGTACTTGGGTTGACACAGAGGCTGCATAGAGATTTGTTCTTCTCATAGTAGTTAGTTTATACATAGTAGTTACCACATAAAGCATTTATCTTCTGAAATGAGAGATTTTTTTCTTTGTGGAATTAAGAGTCTTGCTGGAGCTTTTACATGTATAATACTGGCTCCTTCCGTGCTGTTAAAGAGGTCAGTATGTTTGCTTAAAGTACTGATCAATGTACAAGGGTAAGACCAAACCTGAAATGTTGCTTGGGTTGTGCTGGATGAAACAGATTCAAACCATGCTTCAGTTATGTTTTTTTCTTCCTTCAAAGGACAATAAAACAACTAAGATTATCATAAGCTTGGAGTAAAACCCAGATTTTATTGGAGTATGAAACCTAGGGAACAACAGGTTCTTGATTCAATTCCTTTCTCTCTCTCTCTCTCTCTGTTTAGCCCTGCTTTCTGGGGAGAATGAGCTGTAATATTCTAAATAACTTCAAATAATCCAAGGCCTGTTTCTTACTGTACTTACTCTCTTAACTGAGAAGGGCAGTTCTTCACAGAAAACCCCAAAGAGCAAAGGGATGAAATAGGCCATTTGAAAGCTTCTAACACAACGATATATGTTTATATATATATATATATACATTCCTGAACCTCTGTCACACAGGTTATTAAACTTTCTCTCATTGACACTGGCTACAGGAATTTCAGAAATGTAATAAAGCCATAGTTTTGCAGTGAAATCATCCATGGTATGAGCTAATGGAGTTTTCAAAAATCATCGATGGATTCACCTGCTGTATGGCAAAGCCCCAAATATTCTGCTTCGTGGATTTTCAAATACATAAAATATTTTATTTTACTACAGTATCTCTGAACTCCTTCCTCCATGATAAATCCAACAAAAAGTTATTCAGGGTGATACATCTCAAGATAGCTTCTAGATATTTGGGATTATGAATTTAAAACACACATACATGTTTCTAACCAAGCTTCAGAACACATTGCTGTCCTTTAGCTAGGATGATTTTAGCCTATTCAACTACAGAAATCAGCTTCTTTATTGTCTTTTTTTTTTTTTCAAATGAATAACTCCATGACAAATAGGAATATGCAAAAAATGTATTAGAGATTTCTTTCATTGCTTTCCTTATTATAGATGTCTTGTTCACTAGACTTCTTATGTGTGGGCAGTGACTGCATATCACATGCAGCACGTATATCTTGCATGTAGATATGTACATGTATCTTAAGAAAAGCAGTGTCACACGGTCTTGATAAGCTCATATTTGTAACTTAAAAGTGCTTAGCTACAAACAGAAAAAAGATTTTAAAGACGGGGTTGTGGGTTGCTTCAGGAATTTTTGTGTGCAAACATTGCCCAATGAAGAGAGGAAAAAAAAATTGTGCTCTAAAAGTAGAGCAGCTAAATGTACCCAATAAACCCTAAATGACGCAAACCACATCTGGCTTCAGGTTTTGCAATGCACTCCATAAATGAATTTTGATTAGTCACAGGTTTGCAAATCTACAAAGCAAACCACTGTCCAGTTCTCTTAATTTGGAGCCCACTCATAATATTACGTTGAAAACCTTGCAAAATTTGTATTCTACCAGATTTGTGAACAGTTTTGTGGTTGTATCTGAACTGTACTTTGATTTTTGGCTTGCTCAACAAAAAAGCACAAGGCAAAATGCAGCAGGATAAAGTGATCACATGAATAGACTATGGTTCCACAGCCAAATTTGCATAGGGCTACTCTTCTTTTACTTCAATAGTGTACAAGCGATTCATTTCTTGAAACTCAAACCCAAATACTGGAATCAGAATTTAAAGCACAAAGTCCATTCACATTTCTTATTTGACTGACATCATTTTACAAATAGAACTTGTTCTACAAAATTTTATCTTCTAGTGTAAAACCGTACTTTTGGACTTTACTCACTCACATGTTCTAGATAAGTTCCGGAGTCTTCCTCTGGAAGAAGAGCTTTTGGGGGGGAGGAAAAAAAAAAAAAAAAAAAAAGAGTTCAATCTGAACAGAAATGGGGGGAGACAATAACATCTTTAAAATTAGATGTCCAAAAATGGCATAGTAAAAGCCCAACATTTCTTTTACACAATGCACTCTCAAGCTGGAAAAAATAGTTGTGCCTGTGTGTTTTTAAAAACTTCAGGTGAAAAGCTGTTCAGATCTGTACTACTGCAACTAGCATTTTGATTTGATTTGTCATTCAGGAAACCATCTCTGTCTAGTACTTTGCTATTGCTCCAAGACTGTCAGAAGTGATTTGGGACTGTATCTGGCGACAGGGAGCTGATTTCAATGGAGAGGGATAGCAAATTTTGTGAGGGCAAAGGGCAGCCTTGAGAAAAGGGTAAGCAAAAAGAGGAGGATGCTTGGAAGAGGGTTTCACCTACAAATATTGAATATCCAGCCATTCCCTTCCAGATGTAAAGAGAGTAAATATCATACCCATTGGAGCCAGAAGTTCAGTATGGCTTTCCTTTTGCTAGAAGAAAGAAAAGGAAATTTGCCCATAATGAATTGTGCACTTGGATGCAACTGGAATAAATAAGCAGAGGAACTTGCTGGCATATGCAGCCTTCCAAAAGAAACAGAAAGCTGTAGGAAGTATGGGGAATAAAGGACCAAAAGCACCCTTGGTTTCATCCTTTACCTCATCTAATCTGGTTTATCTCTCTGAATGCTCTGGCAGAAATGATATGTGTAACCCATCTTGTGATGTTTCAAACATATCCCAGATGTCAGCCCTCAATGTCAGAGCAGGGAAGTCTATTTGTTTATAGGGAAATGTGATAGCTGCAATTTATGGTCTGACAAAGTCACTTTAATAACTGATTAGTCAGTTAGTGGGTTTCTGGTACTCTGCTTCTACTAACCACTTTTCTGCCATTAATTGAGATGTCTCATTTTATGACTTCAAAGATGCTCAAAACAATGCTAGAAGGCAAATGGACTAAGAACAGCCAATAGAGCTGGTTTTTAATTTAAACAAAACAAGAACAAGTACAAATACTATTTATCCCAGCTAGAAATTTACCTTTTAAAATATGAAAATCACCACTAAACTATGTTGTTGTTTCCAGTGTTTGGGCACAACATTAAAAAGTTCTTGATTTTAATAAAGGTCAGATTCTTTCACAATTGGAAAACATCTGTCAGAGAAGTTTGGTCAAACCAAACAGGCACTTCCGCAGCCTCTCACTGCACTGGCCAAAAATAAAAATAAAAATAAAAAAAATCAAAAGCAAGGAGCAGCAAATGTTGAGCTCATATCTTTGGCTCTTCCAGAGCTGCAAAAACAGTCAGATGAGAAGACACAGTCACAACATTTGCCCTCATCTCTTCAGGGCTGAAATAGATTAAGGTAGCTTCAGTGATTTTGCATCGCTGTAGCCACACTGTGCCACAGGTTTTAAGCAGAGAGAGGTCCTTCAAGCACTGGCCTTAATCTGCCAACTTTATTTAGCCTCGTACTCATCCTATTCTGAGCCCAGGGAGTTTCTAATCTTGGAGGAAGGTAGTTTTAGACCATTCAAAGTGGAAGTGCCAAAGAAAGTAATTTGGGTGTGAAGCTGGAGACAGGGCTCTCAGAGACAAGGTGAAAGAGATAACTGAAAAGCAGAAAGGAAGGACATGATTTTTAAGGTGGGATGGTGCTGTGCTGCATGGATATTCTCGGACAGATAAGTATGGCAGCTATGTGACATCTGATTTGGCAAGGCCAATGTAACAGGTATGAGTTACAGCTACCGCTATTGATAGCGCCTGCAGTGAAGACCTGGCTGAGAGGTCTGTCTCACAACAAAGCCATGTCACCATGGACACCTGTAGTGTCACTTTGAATTCATAGCCCCCAGTATGACAAGTGTGCTGACAATGTGCCGAGTCCTGCAAGGGTGGATCAGAAAGCACAGATATCCCCAACACAGGTATACTGAGTCACAAGGCAAGGGACGCGAAGCCAATGAGGCTGAGCAGATCTGTTCACCCCAACAATGGAGCAACCCTTCTGGAGAAGTCTGGGCAGCTTGGCTTTCTGGCTGGAGAAATGATATAGGCCTCACCACAGAGATCCCATTGAGCCAGGCAGTAATTGAGTCCAGGCTCACGCAAGGTGGGTGAGCGTTCTGAAAAATTCTAAACTCAGCTCCCTGAGAGAGGGAAGAGAGAGACTCCGGGAGTTAAACTGAAACCAGGCTGGGTCTCAGGGCTGCTAACAAATGTAAGTAGATTCTGATCTATTTTGGTACACAAAGTTGAAAGCCTGTCTAACACAGCTTATAATGAAGCATAAGATTAGATGAGATGACATGTGCATATGTTGCCTCAAGATCCTTTGTTCTCTGCTGCCTCATAATAACTGCCAAACAGAAGGCAAGTCCTGGAAGGTAGCTGTTTGTTGGCATTCATCACATGTTTCTGGATGCAGAATACAGGTGCATGCAGCACTACTTGACCTGCAGAGTGGCTGGGACATACAGGAACAGGGAAGACATCTTCCAGGAAGAGAAATGACAAGTCCTCCGTGAGAGCAAAAAGGTCAGAAAGCCTGTCTGGAGCATGTATTCGGAGATACAGAGAAAACTCAGAGAGTCCTAGTGCCGTGCTGTAGTCTGCCAACCTAAAGAAGAGGATGTGATTTAAAAGACAGAAGGGACGTGCCTCAATCCTGGTAAAAGTCATGGAAAGACATGAAGACCATGGGTATGGTCAAATCTACTGTAACATAGCCTTCAAGATGGAAGCATACATGAGGCTTCAGTCATTCATTTTTGACAATGAGAAATTAAATTTCTCGTCCCTGCTTTCTTCCTCTGGCTCACACACGTGGGTTGCCTGCAGCTGCTTTGCAATCACAGGAAGGTTTGATTGGATCTCCAGAGAAATGCCTAGAGGCTGTCTGAACTCTGGTCCTAGCAGATGATTTTGCAACGAAAGCACAGAACTGGAAATAGAGAGACCCCCTGCTGCCAGCAGTGCGCTGTCCTGTGAGCTCAGGCAGTCTGCTTAAGGTTTCAGATAAATTCTCTAAAACTGGAATAAGTTCAATCCCCTATCTCTTAGGAGTGGCACAAAGGGAAATCAGATTGTGCAGAGGCAGAAGAGGTTGAAAGAGCACACAGAATCTTTCTGCTCCATAGCCACAAACTCAAAGACAGGCCTACTTTTGTTTTGGTATCATGGAAGGAAGAAGCAATTAGCTTAACCACAGTTCACAGCTGAAGTGTGTCCCCTGGCTCCAGACATTTTCATTTTCCTGGGAGGAGAACTTATCTGGGGATGGGTTATTTGTCCTGTTTAGACAGCCTGCAGAGAGGCTTTGTATAGCCATCTTATTCCATAAGACCATGGGGGGAAATTTGAGGTTTCGGGCACAGTATTTCTCACCTATAAGATGAAGATGTCATATATTCCCTGGGCAAATTGCCCCTAGCTCTTGATTTTTCTGTCTTAACTTCTCAAAGCAGTCCAGTTTCTGGACAGCAGCAGCTGTGCCTTCAAAGTAGCGGGATCTAGCATATGTACATTTCTCAGGAATTCTACATATTTGCCTGCTTCACAGTCATTTTTCAGCCTTTTGGGTTCCCTGCATAAAGGGACCATCTCTTTGAAGGCTTAAAACTTGTATTGAAAAGAAGATGATGAAATATACCATGAGATGAACAAAAAATTGAAGTGTCTGGAAATGTGATCATAATTCCTTGCAAGCCTGTATTATTTCATTGACCCAGACTTGACGTTATCTCTTCCCAGTTTCACTCTGGATAAAGATTACTCTTGTCATGAAATATTTCCTCTAATTCAGCAACCGATATCTTCCCAGATAAGAACTATCCAGACACGTAAGTTCAGCCATATTCTTGGCCTGCACCAGTCTGTCTGCAAATAAATAAACAAACAAACAAACAGATAAATAAAACATTGTTTATAAAGATGCCTGTCAGCTTTTGGTAATTAAAAGCAAAAAATCTGAGCCTGACACATGGGACAGAGAGAGGATGAATTAAAACTATCGGGAAAGAGCTATTAGCTTCCATACCTATTTCTGACAGTTTGGTGGTATCACTTCATGGGGTTGAAAGTCATAAACATGATGGGCTGCATTCAGCAAAGGATTGAAATATTTGCTGTTTTTTCCCCCTTTTCAACAAAATTCTAAAGCAGTTTTTAAATTTTAAACCAAATGTACTAACACGCCTGCTTGGTTTGGAGAATAGACTGCTCTGTACTGTGGTTCAAGAATAAGAGCATATTTCATATCCTAGCAGCTATCTGGATCATCATGGTGGTGGGAGTGAAGGTATAAAAGCATTTGCAGCTGTGTGATAGCAGTGCCAGAGGGATCGTTGTGGTATTTTGCAAACAGAAAGGTGACCAAAAGCTTCGAAATAGCATAAGAACTAGTTCAGACCAAAGACTGACCTAGACTAGTATTCTGTCTCCAGCAGTGTCCAAAGCCAGATGTGGAGGAAAGAGGCATATTTCTCTTGAATACTTTCCTAGCATCCAACAATATGCAGTTCAGTAATTTCCTGGCCCTTTGTAAGCAATATCCCCTGCTAGATTTTTCTTTTCTGAATTTGCACAATCCTTTCTTGAAACACTGCAAATTATGCATGCATATTGTCATCGTACCTCCCCCCATCCCATGGTGTACCCCAGCCTAACTGCACACTCACTGAAAAGGTATTTTCTGTTTTGTTTTGTTTTGTTTTCTCATCTCATTCAATATGTCGTGGTTCCTGTTACAGTGGAAATGGTGAATACTTATTCCCTTATTAATTTTTCCCATTGCACTCATTGCCTTATTAACAACTATCATCAACAACCTCAGTTATATTTGCCATAGAGATTGTCCATTCAATTGTTCCTTGCACAAAAACATTTGATCATTCTTGTTTTTCTCTTTGCCTTCTCCATGTCTTCTATATCCTTGGGGGAGCACACTGTGCTCATGGTGTGAGGGAACAAAGGTTATACAGAAGTATAAGGGCATTTTCCATTTTGCTTTTTATTCCTTTCCAAATAATTCCTAACATTTGATTTGCCACTTTGATCCATACAGAACAGTGAGTTTATATTTCTATAGTTGTATTAAAACCAAGATTCTACCTCCATATAGAAACAGCCAGCCCAGAGGTGCTTATATTAAAAATTAAGCTGGAACTCTTTTTTCTCTGACATGAACCAGTTTTCTGGTTCATGTACACCAAACTTCACTTGACCTTTTCTTGCTTTATGTCTCAGAAAAGGCTGTGATGGCTTTTCTGTAGTTCTTTTCAATCAGGCTCTATCTTTACCCTCCCAAATAGGTTAGAGATAATCATCAGATTTTAATATCTTCCTGTTCACTCCCTTTCCCAGATCAGACGCTCTGGTGTAAATCCTTCTGGGCTCCCTTGCTCACCTGCTTTCACTGTGAAAAATGAATATTGGTTCCCTCCATCTGATTTTATCCTTTTTTTAGTCTATGCAGGGATTATCTACCTTATCCTAAGGCTGCGTAGCTTCATGAGGGACTTCTGCTGATGGACAATGCCACTGTTTGATACCAGCTTAGGAGCTCCTTGACTGACTGCCCTGTGAAAGAAGCAATAACTGTGCCTCAAAATCGCCCTGGGCTCAGGCTCAGCCTCAGTTATCAGGACTCCACTAACACCTTCAAGAGCACAGCAGTTTGGTAGCTCTCAGTTCAGCGCATGAATGGGGAGATGTCTATACCAACTGTCCATGATGAAAATTATTCCCCACAGTCCCAGGCGCAGTCAGACACACAACTTGAGCAGGTGTAGCCAGGCACATTCCTCACCCTGCAAGGTTTCTCGCAGGGAGATTTTCTTAGCTTATTACTGACCTCTCAGGCCCCCCTGTTATCTGTCAGCCAAACTCCTGAGGTATCTCTATCATCCGCACTCCCCTTCCACCTTTAACCTCTTGCAATTGTAAATGTTGATTAACTTGACACACAGTGTAGCTCCTGTTCCCAGCACTCACTACAGAGAAAGGACCGTTGTTCCCTCTCTCAGGGCTCTGGGAGCACTCGAAGAATTTTTCACCCAGAAGGCAATTGCTTGTGGCAAATTTAGCGTATTTGGACAAGCATTAACCGGAATAACTGTGTCACCCCTCTGCCAGATCATGGGGGTGCATTTAGGGCAGAGAAGTAAGGGCACACTTAATTGTAGTGAACCCAGGTGCTATATTTTCAGGAAAAAATGCTTTAAAATCAGGGTTAGAAAGATGTATCACCCCATGCTTGAGAATATTTACATGTCATAGAATTATTTGAACTATTTGACTGAAAAAATTTTAGCCATAGCAGCACACACAATAAAGTTATGGCTTCAGGTAACCCTTTTGCTTCCTTTCCTCTCTGTGTGACATTGGAAACAACCATTCCCACAGATAAGTAACTTATACTATCTGAAAACCAGAATTAACTGTTCTATACATTTTTAACCTAGCCATTCTAGAGATAATGTTAGCTAAAGTCAAGCTTGGATTAAAATGAGGGCAAAGGTGCATGGGAGCTGGGAGTTAGGCCAGTAACTTCTCTGACATCCACTTCTAGTTCAGAAATAAAATCGCGACAATCCAGTTAAGACATTGGTGAATTAGGAGGAACCTAAGCTGAAATAAATTAGATTTATATTTACCTGCTATGCCATGGCCAGACTAATATTATCTGGAGTGTTACAGTACATGACCAAAAAGAAAAATTTCTGAAGACTCTTTGACACTAGCAGACATATTTCCAGTGTAATGTTTCCACTCCTTTTTTGCCTAGCTGCTCCCACAGCTGAAAACAGGAATAGAAAAAATATCTTTTGGGGGGAAGCAGCATCCATTTGCAAAAGTAAGATAGAATTTCATGCTGCTTTGGCCCAGAAGAGCTTCCCCTCATGGGACTGATGGGGAGACCCTCACTCATTAGATAGTGATCTTCTCTTTTACTGTTTCCATTTGCTACAAGCTGTCTTTCAGTAGAGTTAGACACAGAAGAGGGAAGAGCTCTGTGTCAGCTCTTCAGGTTACCAATTAAGAAGGTCTCTCCTTTGCATCTTTCCTCATTGTTTAGGAAATCTCTCTGAAAGCAAAAAGTATCTCGGGACTAACATATCCTGAAGAAGAGATTCCACTGATATTTTCCTCTGATGCATAGCTGCAAAAAGGTCTGCATTTGGTTATTTTTTTAATACAGCATGACAGGTCCCTATAGGTCCCAGCTCAAAACGAGTATTTCTCCTCCACCCCATCCCATTTAGCTGTAATGAAGCAATCTTTCAGACTCAGAAATGACGACATGACACCTGTGAAAATATAAGATCATAAATACCATGATGTCATCTTAAATGTGCAGGAGTTAAATAAAATTAAGAAAATTGCACTGTCTTTTCACACTGCATATTGCCCACAAGGCAATCTTGAGAGAGTGGGTGTTCAGACAGTATGAAAAGCAGCACGTGCACTGCAGAAAGCTGAAACCTCTGCCAGCAGAGCTGAGCTGTGTGTCACTGCTAAACCACCACACACTCTCTGAAGTCTGGGTTCCCATTTAGCTCATTCGACCTTGGATATAGTCCCAAATGCATAACCTGGAGCAACATCTTGTGTATATGCCACATTTTCCCTCCAGTTCGGAGGCTTCTGGAGCTGACTTGCAAATAGGCTGCGGGCAGCTCTTGGGCCAAGACAGAATCAAGACTGCAGAGCTGCCCCTTTCTGATTCAGCTCTTGAGCAACAGGCTCCAAAATCCAAGCCGGAGCTCTACCTGGTCTGCATGTTTTTTTCTGCCCTGTGGAAATGACTTGGAGACCTGGGAGCTGCACTTAGGCCTTCTCCTTGTCTGCAGCCTCTCAGACCAAGGCTTCAAGCATTTCAGCAGAAACCAGAGGCATTTGGGGCCAGGATTTCAAAGGGCGAGGGCTGTGTTTGTGCACACAATATTTGAATGCACACTTGTTGCATGCTTAATCCCCCTCACGTGCAGGAGAAAATGGGCAGATTTGCATTTGTAAGATAGCCCTTGTGTGCCCGGGAGAGCGGCTGCCATCTCCCACTTTGTGTGCTCCCACTTTGTGTGCGCCGGGGGATTGCGCTTGTCCCTTTTGCTGGCAGAATGGACAAGCGCACGGCCCGAGGAGGAATAAATTAGACTTTAATCTTTGACGACCTGCCCTCGTGCTTTTTCTAGCCATCTGGGCCCTCATTTCTATGGGCTGCTGTGGCCTGGGTGCCCTTCTCCATGCCTGGCTTCTCTGTGCCCACGCGCAGGCTGGAGGCAGCTCAGTCCTTCTTCTCGTGTCAAGGGCCTGGGTCAGAGGAGCATGTCAGGAGGCAATCCACCCGGCCCTAAGCACCCAGGGCTGGGTTTTCTGCAAGCGAGGCTTGAATAAACCACATCATACCTCAGGGCTCGCCTCAGCGTGAGGTACATTCAGGTGCCTTCGCCACAAAAGTTCACTGCTCTCCGCTGTATGAACGAGCTGGCAAGAGAAACAATTAACATAAGAGGAAGGAAAAAGGACATAGTGTGCTGAAACCATTGGCATTGTCTTTGCCGAGGACAATTCAACTGACTTTGTGCCCTTTGTGGCTTCCTACTGTATGTCTTTCATGTAAATCTTTCTGCTCCATTCCCTGCAGAGACATTCACACACTGGTTCATAGGTCCCCTGCTCTTTTCTCAGTAAAGGCAGGGTGTGTGTCAGCCCCAGAGTTTCTCTTTCATCCTGCTGCCAGGGAGCTCTGAAAAGAAGATTAGCAAACCCTACCAACCTATCCTCGGCTGTGTTAGCCCACAGGGAGGGGACACTACGAGGGGTGATATCTGAGGGTGGACGATATGCATCTCCACGGCAGCATGAGGTTTACAAATACACCAAATATAGCACAGTTGCCCTTGTTCTTTTCCTGGGTGAAGCACGTATACTGTACTTTGAGGATAACGGATAGATTGTCAGACAGGTGGTCTTTAAGGGGTTAAAAAGGCCAGAGGCAGTGTGAGAAAGCTTTTTTTCACAACATTTCTAACAAGCTGAACAAAATCCAGGCCTTCTTTAATGAGCACATATTTTATACAAATAAGCTCAAACGAGCTTACCCATCTCTAATTAAACTAGAAAGGAAGCATTTGTCCTAATTGGACTGCATAACTGAAGAATTAATTGTGTGGCTGCTTAGAATTGCAATCTTACGGCCCAGTTCACAGAAAATACCTTCATGGTAGGACACACTATACGCAAGTTTGCTCATGTCTTTTTACCAACACATAAGCCCATGTGTGATTTTGAGGCTTTGGTTTTGTTTTTTAGAGAAAGACTGTTCACATAGACATACATGGGCTTTAGCGGAGGTTAAGTACAGTATTTCAATATTCTAATTAGGCCATGGAGAATAGTTCTCTATCTCTAGTAATTAGGGACTCAGTTAATTCCTAGAGCGAAAATGCCACGCTAACTTATTTACAAATATCAAAAGGGTGACTATTCCATTGACTTGGCTAGATCTACAGAAACAAAAACCATGCCATGGGAATTCATATTTCTGTCCAGTGAGGCCTCCGCATGACACCGCAAGAGGCTCAGGAGCTGTCGGAGTAACATCTGCTGCGTTCGGAGGACACTCATTAAAACAGGGCTTCCAAGCAGAGGAGGAACATTGCTAAATGGCTTCTGCCTGTTAATCCTGCAAGTCTCTCCTGCTTCATTTACCAACCGGAGCAAGTTTCGACTGCTGACCATGCTGCACAGCCAACCCTGCTGTGCAAGAGAAATGAAATGCACGCCGCCCTGAGCGCTGCCGGCAGGACTGTCAGCACAGCAGCTCCTGCTCCAAGATCTCTCTAGGTGATACACGAGACGGAGCGCAGCACGGCTGTCAGGCACAAGCTGAGGCATGCAGCAGGTTGGCAGCCATAGGAATCTCACTTTGGCTTGCAGACTAGGTAACTTTTATAGGACCCCAGCCTGAAAGGTCGATTGTCTCTGGCCAAACTCCTGTGACTTTGGTTTATTTCTTCTAAAGTAGTGCTTTCAAAGTACTTAAGTGATTTAGGTGCTAGGCTGTCTTATGAACTTTGCTGTGAATAAGATGTTGAATTCTTTCGAAAGGCCTTTGAAATTCCCAGGCACTATTGAGAAACTGTGGTTATGAAAACACCACCTTGAATGTTTCACATGCTCTAACAGTAGCAGCAATATAGGGCTAATGTGAATTTTGTCTTGGCAGGGACTGAGTACAATGTAGCCTTGAAGATTTGGCTGTTCATGAATGTGAACAATGGAGAATAAACTATGAAGCGTCGAGTGATAAATTTTACAGGATCCTTCTGATTGTTCTGCTTGCAAGAAGAGTGCTGTTGTTCTGCAGCATTGGCAATAAATATGTGTTATATTAACTACTCAACTTTTGATTCCATTTGATCTTTCAACACATAGGAAGTTTATTTGTTAGACTCATTTCTTCTTCCTGTATCAGGTTTTCATTTAAAAGTTCCAAAAGCATCTATCTGTCTTTTCCTTATTTAGAGCCTTTTATTGCTTGAGTCATGCCTGTTTTCATTTATTTTCCAAGATGTACATGAAATGGACAGAAAAGCAGAGGATCTTCCTAAATTAGACTCAGTAAATAGAAGTGCAGACCTGAATATGATACAAGACAAAATTAAAGACCTTCAAAAAACAATCTGTACCATACAGTACAGTACATACACTGCTGCAAACCTTTGTGGGCCGAATTTAGCCTGGAAATTCACAGAAACTGGGTCAATTTTTCCTTCTTGGCCCAGAGCAAACCCTCACCTTTAATCATAAGGTGTGTCAGGTATATCAAAGGTATGTGTGCACTCTTCCATATGTCCTAAATTAAAGTGAAGGAGCATGAACTATAAGCACTAGAACAAGAGCTATGAGTGTACTTCTCATGGGTGAAATTCTCCTTTTAGCATTGTAGGACATCATATCTAAATGACCAGTGCTGAGACTTCATTCACTCGTGGCCCATGCTGAGATGTCTGGATCCACAACAGCCATCCATCCTGTGGTCACTTCTCCCTAGCTGGGACCTGACTTCTAACACACGCCACCAAGTGTGTCTGCTGCACTGCTGGGATATAGCCAGAGGTAGCAGCCTGTCTGCTCCTCATTTAAACTAAGTCTTTATAATGAATCTCCAATGAATGTATGAAACAGCACTTGTTCTTCAGGTTTAGTAACTAAACATTGAAGTTTAACAGCCTCATCTAAGGTTCTGTAGTCCTTAATGAGTCACTGTTAACTACAGATTTCTGTTGGCATTTTTGAGGAGGAAAGAAAACAGGAAAACGGGCTCTGAACCTCCTTGCTTCTATATGATTCAATCGTAATGATTCGTGCCTCGGATTTTGAATAGACACACAAAGAGAATGAATGCACCTCCTTGTTGCAGGTAAAACAGTACAAAGCATCAAATCTACCTTCTAGAAATTTCACAAAATATATGAAATTCTGAAGCAGTTGAGTTAAAAAGTGTTTACTTGTAGGATGTGTGGACAGCACAGTCAAGGGCCTGTGGAAGATTACCACATTGCCTTTAATCTGCACAACTGCCCATGGTACATGGCCACAGTAATGGAAAAATAAGTCCCTGTGTAAAGTATGAGTCAAAATATGAGCCTTCTATTATGTGTAAAAGAGCTCAGTGGTTGCAGTCCAGTCTGTGACTTAAACGAAGAGTATAATTCTCTGTTTGGTCTTCTGTGGGAAACAGGTCACACTGCCAAAACCTTAACACATTATCTAGCGCAGTTGGCCAGTCTGCTGCAGGAAGAGGAGTCTGCAGCAGTTCAGAGACCAAACTGACTCACAATGATAGAGAAGACAATTACTCTCTTGAGAAAAGTCTGATCTTTGCCTGGCAGCATGTTCATACTGAGTCCTCTCGGTAGAGGAAATAGTTCTTTACTGAGTTTAGGGGAATGTCTGTTAAGAATTTATATTTTTATCCATGGGAGAGATTTGTTGCACCGTTAGGTACCAGACAAAAGTGGTACCTCTTAGCCAACACTTTTCATGTATACAGGCAACCATGATATTCAGTGTTTTTAATTGAGATCCTTCAAAATACTGTGTAGCATTACTCATTGCTTTCCCAATACAGTCTGTATATCTTGGCCTGTAGTCCATCTATCTCACCACAGGAATGAAGAGTTAAAATCTGCCATCACTCACACTGGTGTAAATGCTGAGAAAGTACTTGAGGCCAGTAGAGTCATATTGGATTTATGTAGATGTAAGTGACAGCAGAATTATTAACTGTCTATTTAATGCCAGCAAAATTTTATGTCCTTTTATGATTCAGGCTGTGGTTCTCAATTCTTTGCATTGAACAAGTTAAAACAGTATTTGACACATTCTTAAACAGCAGGGTATAATTTATGACAATCCAGGTAGAAAAAAATCACAAGAGAAAGGAATCAATTAGTTAGACTGGGAGGGCATAGAGAGCCACTGATAAGATAAGTAAAGCCAAAAAGGAAAAGGAAAAAAAGTCCCAGGGTCAAATACAGGAAGGTCTTGCTTCTTGATGAAACTCATCTTTCTTTTTCTGTTGACAAATGATCATAAATTCAGCAGTGCTAAAGCACCTGCCTCTCTCAAGGTCTTGTGACAGAGGCAGTGTATGTTGACTCTCTAAGGCTGCCTGAAGGTAGAACAGGCCCGGACTATTTTGGGAATGGGCTATTGACACTGATTTATGCCTGGTATGACAGATACGGCAGAGAAGAGAGACTTCTTGTTAAAAGAAGTCTCCTATGGAACAGCATGTTCTGTGTAACCCTCTCATGCAAGAAAGCTTGGGGATACAGTGTGTGCAATCAAAACGCAGCTGCAGGCAACATATGTAATGAGTGAAGACATGTTGAGCATGGGCCAATCTTGGGAAAGCTGTAGGTGATATTTTCTCTGCATATAGATGAGGTCTGCCAGTGATAACTTGTGTCTTGAACCAATTTCCTGTTCAGAAATTGTGTGCTCAGAAATTGTTCAGAAATCATAGATTATGTTTGGAACAGCACCTTCTTATGAAGAGATGTTTCAAATTATGGTTGTGGGGACGGAAAGAAAATACTTCACATGGTTTGTGCTTTTCTGCTGCCATGAGAACATGAGTTCACCATGCGAGACCTTCTGGAGCCAACGTGAATCATTCAAGCTCTGCTGATAGAATTAGGGATGTGCCTTTTTCACACCAATGGAGAGTTTCCCTATATCTCTTTAGAAAATCAAATTTTCTCAGTTTGGTGCTGCAGCTAACACACAAACCTGGGAACAAGGAATCACCTCAATTGGTGCATCAACTTGGCCAGGCACACCTTGAAAAGTTGACTGAAGAAAGGACTCTGATGTGGCTTAGAAAGCCATCAGTCTCTCCTCCAACCCACATTGGAAGTGCTGTTTCTCTTCCTTTGCATCTCCCTGTTTTTCTCCTGTGAATCTGCACAGTATTTCTAAACATCAGTGTCCTGCAGCTCAAAGTAATAGAGACAACGTCTCCAATTGTTCAGCTTAATGGCATGAGCCCATTGCTCAGTTGGCTCTTGCCAAATTGCCTGCTTTAATGTGATGAAGTTTACAAGAAAGATCTTGCAACAACATGTCAACAGGGCAGCCTCTTTCCTGTAGAGTATAATTTGAATGTCTTTGTTTGGTTTGCTGATGTCCCAGTCACAGAAAACCTTCCTAACAAGCTTGTGCTTGGTTAATATTTCAGATAGTACTATTGGAGAAAGGTAAAATACAAACTGAGGGAAGAAAAAAAAAAAAAAAAAAGAGGAAATGTACAGTCAGATGGCTCAAGTAAAGAAAGAAAAGATTGGCAGAACTGAAATTCAACTTCTTGTTGAGACAAACTTTAAAATGACTTTTAACTTAAATTAATACCTTTCATTAGCCTAGCTTTGAAACACTCAAAAACAGCTCCATGGTGCTTTCCAGGAGTAGTGTAAGAATTATAGCTGTTCTTTTAGCCTGGTTTCCTGTGAGCGTAATATTTAGGCAATCACATGTTGTGAGTGTGCATAAATATGCCTTAGGAAAATATGGGACTGGGCAGAGGGGGTAGACTCTATAACACCTGAAGGTTAATAACCTTTCAGAGCTTCTTCATGGAAGCTCAACTTCAGGGCACAAAGTCAGAAGAAAGACCCCTGAGGTAATTTCTTTCTTCTTTTGCTAAAATGAAAATGAGAAGAAAGGGCAAATCATAATTTGATTAACCTTCGTGATGCTGCTATTTGAACCAAAAGCATAGCCAGATGAAATACATCCTTTATTCTGCCAGGGTTACCTTATAATTTGCATTTCTACCATGTCATATACAAAAACAGACAAAATAAAATGTTTAACATCTGAGTCCTCTCCCGAAGGGACTACTTGTTATATTCCATATTCTATCTATGTTGGTTGAAATGGATAGGTGGGGCAAGAGTAAAAGATGCTGCTGCAGACTACTTTATGAGACAAAGCAATACTAATACTAATTGATGGCCAAGTTCTACATTCCCTGTCCATCTTTACTCTTAAGATCATTTATTTGTTCCCGGTTGATGTAAGATAATGTGAACTGCTTTGGACATTCTGATGGCAAACAGAGCAGTTCCTGTTCTGTTGCACTACATCAGCTATAAACATGATGCAACAACATGATCACTGGTTCAAGAAAGAAGACAGAAGGTAACACAGATATGAGAAAGCAAAAGATGATAAGGCAAAGGTTAGGAGCTGTCACACTGCCTTCAACTTTCACAATTGGTACAGGGATTACAACGTTTGGGTTTCCATTTTTAATGTGCCTTTGACAGTAGAAGCTCTAGACTACTCAAACTCTCATCCTAGAATGAAAGAAAAACACCAAATTTAACAGCTTTTCAGGTCATTTCTCCTTGTCTGACGAGCTTGCCAAAAGGGAAAGACTTCTGTACGTCCCATAATTTGTCAAAGCGGTATTGTCCCAAGATCCTCTGCAGAAAGAGCTGCAAATCATAGAATTCCTTACTATAAATAAAATGTATGAAAGGCAAATGTCTCCAACACAGACATTGGCACTTCTCCTTAGTGATAATGACATCACTAGAAATAACTACATTGCAATGAGAGGTTTACTAGATTAACAGCATAAGAATCTCCAGTTTTGCTTGGTATCATTAAAATAACCATTTTTTTTTTCAAATACTCATTCTATACTCATCTCACTGTGAAACATAACACTGTGAATATAGGACTGCTTAAATACAAATTCTTCAACCTTTACTCAAATTAACAAGACAATTCTGAATTAGTTGCAGTAGGAGAAAGATGCCACCAAATTAAGATGTTGGATTTATTTTTTTTTTTTCATTCCAAGAGAAATGAATTTGACATTTTCCTACCTTCAGTTTAGAAGACAATTTTTGTGCATCCACTGTTACATCAGGAATCAAGCCTGACAATAACAGCAGAACTAAGATAATGTTTTTACCTTATCTCATTTTCAGCAAGATATTTTCTTCCCTGTCTTCTCTACTCCTCACCAAATCACTCCAAAGTGATCTTCAGAGATCCTCTTCCTCCTTATGCTTCCTTCATGTCCTTTACATAATTAATGTCCCCNGTCTTTCTGAAAAAAATGTCCTTTTTTCATGGTTTGCTTATGGCCTTTATCTTCTAGTCTTTATTTGTTTTGGTATCTACTAAAATTTTCCAATATACCATTTGCAAAACACTGCTAGATGCGTGGGCAAGATGAGTATGCCTTTGGCTCCTGCCTCTTTCTCCTTGCCTCAGGAAGAGAGCTGGAGTGGAAAAGACAGCAGTTACGGGGTGATGCCATGTGGGTGGTGTAGCTTCCTTTGGCATCTTGAGTAACAAATACCAGGTAGAAAAAGATACTGAGCAGGTAAAGTACCACTGCACTCTGCCACAAGATGTTTGGAAGAGAGCTCTACACTGACAGAATTTCTGGGGAAATTACTCAGGAAGGGCTCCTAATTTTGGTCGGCTGTTTCCCTCTTAGTGAAGCTCATGGTGAGAAGTGCTGTAGGGACACCAAAACCAGGAATGCCAGCTCATCTCCCCACCTTTCTCCCGAGGCCTTCTTGTGCTTTTGCCAATACCTGACTCATTAATGATCCATTTCATGGGTAACCCTAAAGCCAGAATCCCATGGAAATGCCATATATCTGATTGGCTGTCCTGCTCATCTATATAAGCAGATTTTTAACTGTAATGCTTTCTGTTCCAAGTCATTTCTTACCCTGAAAAATGTAGCTATACAAGTCAGATTTGGATCACCTTATTTTTCCAAATACTCACACAAAAATCAGTGGAGCTACTAGTCTGCTGGATAATTCCTTGCTATGACAAAGTTGTACTCACAGGAATGCCACAGTCAATTAACTCAAAGGCCCATCTAGCCCACTTCTCCATCTCCAACAGTGGCTGATTGCCATTGCTTAAGAAAGGAACTAAGGACAGGTCACGTACCCACAGCTGAACTGCACAGGTAGTACAGTTTAGTTCCTAACATGGTGATATACTTAAACTTAGCTTAAACTAAGATATTTAATTAGGACCCAGTGAGGACTTCTGGACTGAGCCCACTGTATTCTCTAGCTACCATAAGACAATTTACAGTGTGGTCCTTGCCAGCTATGTCCTAGTACTTCCACACAATGGAGCTTATTCATTGGGACTTCAGCTGCTGCAGTTAAGATTATTATGTGCGACTGCTGCATCAGGTTAGCTGTACGCCACTGTAGAGACACAAACCCTTAGTTAAAATGGAGGAGCAGTGCACATATTTCAACAACTTCCAATTTAGATGTTGACAATGTAATTGTTCTTTGAAAGATTGAAAGTATACGCTCAGATTCAGCCATGTCAAATAAAGCAAAGCACAAATCCTTTGATGCTTAGTGAATACATGGGGCCAAATGTAGTTTTCAGCCAAACTTTTTTAACTTTAGTCCTCAGCATGTTTACATAAGTATCACTAAAAACAAAACTTCCTCTCAAAAACTGATGTGTAATAAAACGTTAGTGCACATATATGTTGGTAAAGCATATGCTGGTTGCTATCTTTTCTCTAGTGTATCTGACTGTAGAAATATTGTACTTATCAATTCTTTTACAGGTCAAACACCTTTGTAATTATTTTTGAAAGCCCTGGATAATACTGGTGAATCAAAAGTTCAAGCTGAAATTTTACATGAAAATACAAACATTAGTATCCTCTGTCTTTGCACAGAAGCCCTGCAAACATCGATCGTAGCCCTGTCTATGAAGTGATTCAAGATTATGGCCAAATACCCCTGGTAATGACAGATCATAGAAAGTTGGAAGGAGCACACAGCATCTTGCCTTTTTGCTGCCTGCTCTCTGCAATGCTTTGGAGCACATCTGAAATAATTAAGATGGATAGACCATATCTTGTTTCCTAAAAGGTTTGCAATATTTGTGGGGATGGTGGTTCTCAAGAGACTGATACCTGTGTCACAGGTCCAGTGGAGTTCAGTCAGTGTAAGGTTACTTATACAGGCTGAATCAGTATTTATGTTGCTGGCAGTCATCTGGTTCAGTACATTTTCCACAACCAAAGCAGCTTAAAAAGACAATGAAGTGCAATGAACCTCTGGTAGTTCATCCATTGACGTTTCATTGTATATTCTGTCAGAGACAAAAAGAGATGAATGGGAGGAATTGCTAATGCTGCATATTTTCAGGCAACCAATAAATGAGTCAATTAACTCGTTGTGCCTGGGGTAATTTCTCTAGAAGGTTTAGTTGCCAAAGTTTATAGCAATCGCAGAATGGAAGGAACAAAACCAAGCAGAATGATTGTGTCATAATTCACAGAAAGCACAGAGTTGAATTGTTACATACATACATTTGCAGATGCATTTGGAGCTGTTTTCCATTTTGAAACATGCTTATTATACCAAAAAAAAAAAAAAAGAAAAAAAAGAAAGGAAGTTGTACAATGTCAGTGCTAACTTCTGGTTGAATTTGGTTTTTGACATTAAGACTTTCTGGGCTGACTGTTCCACAACAGCTAGGATGAGCAGTCAGGCTGAGTTTTCTTACCCTGCATTGCAATGGGGCTGGATGGTTGCTGTGAGTTTCCTCCAGTGGGGTTGTCTCTGTGGTATTAGCTGATGTATGTGACAGTAGCTGTGGTGTAGGTGGGATGTCAAGACCAACACAGACATCCCTAGAGGGCCATTACAATTTAGGTACTTCTTAACAACATCAAGGACAGTGGGAGAGGGTGCTGCTTGGCTGTATTTGCCCTCACTCTGACATCCCAAGCAGAGCTGGTGAACAACACCTTTTCAGTCCTAGGCTGTACTGGGTCTGGCCGGGATAGAGTTAACTTTCCCTGCAGCAGCCCTTGTAGCTAGAACAGCGCTGGTATCACACCACTGTTTTGGCTACTGCCGAGCAGTGCTGGCACAGCACCAGGACTCTCTCCAGACCCCCCAAAGCCAGTAGGTGGGGGTGGGCAAGAAGTGGGGAGGGGACATGGCCAGGGCAGCTGACCTAAACCAACCAAAGGGATATTCCATGCCACGTGGTGTCACACTCAGCAATAAATGCTGGGAAAGGG
>VXAA01002909.1:206266-251367 GCA_013399115.1 Anseranas semipalmata
TCTAATTAAACTATCCTTATCTCAACCTGTGAGTTTTTTTTTCTCCCCCTCTTCCTTTGAGGAGGGGGAGTGAGAGAGCGGTTGTGGGGGAGTTCAGCTGCCCAGCAGGGTAAAACCACCACATAGGCAGAATTTCTTGTTTCCTGGAAGAAAAGCATACTAGAACACCTGTGACAATATTGTAAAAATAAAGAAATGTCACTACGTTCATTCATAATAATGACAGTGTTTTACAAAGTGGTGTGATAAAAATGTCTCCACTCAGCCTATGATAAACCCTATATCAAGAGGTGTGTGTGCATTCAAGGAAAGAGGTTAAGGGATTTTGTTCTTTATGCATAGTTTTCCTCATACAAGCATGACTACTCATAGCTGTAGCAAAAAAAAAAAAAAAAAGGAAGATAATGGAATTTTGCTAACAAGCTTAAACTCACGGACTTGTAGGTCAAGGTCAGAAGGGTCAAATACGATCTATCTCAGCCTGACCTCTTATGAAATGCATGCCAGAGGAAGACAGCCAGGACCTACAGGCTATAGTTCCCTTTCTTCCTCCTGAGAACAGCCAATACAGTGACCTTTCACTGCTGTAAATGCATCACTATGAAAATAATGCATTTGTCTGCAAATGGCAAATCATACTTGCCTAGGTTTGCACTCCAAAGAACAGTTCTGCAAGAACTACTAGAGATCAAATTGTACTAAGGATCAAATATATATATATATATATATATTATATATATATACATATATATATATGTATGTATTTAATAAGGAAAGAATCCCCTCCCATATCATGAGGGAATGGGACTGCACTTATCACCCTGTGGACAGTGAGGTTGACGACAACCACATTGTTGCACAGCTGTTTAAATCCCAGTGATGTTGTCAGAGAAGGAGTTCTGCCTCCCAGGTGTTACTGGAATTAAGCAGAATGACACCTATGTACCTTGGGGCTAAGGCATCCCATTTCTGCTTCCTCAGACTAACAAGAGTTAAATCAGAATAGTAAAGTTAGTCTTAAATCTGAACAGTAAATTAAGTCAGTACCTCACAGGAAAAAAATTGGACTTCAACAAATATTCACTAGCTCAAGATCCTGACTTTGTGAGAAAGGCTAACAGCAATACATTAATCTATTCATCAATGTTTTTTCAGCTCAGTCTCACAGGCTGCAGATCTTCTGCCCATATCCCTCATTTACTTAACACGGGCCATCTTCATCTGCAGCTGTATACTCCTGCGGGTATATAACTTTCTATCTTTCCCTCAGAGTTTTTTTCCAAGCAAGCAAAAAAGCCTCATTCTTCATTTTTGACCATGGCTGTTTCTCCTTGAGTTGCTGCTGCCCCCAATGTTTCTGCTGTTCATAACTACAACTTTGATTTAGCAACAGTGATAAGCCACAGGCTTTATGCTTTGATAGATCTTATACTGGTTAAGTTGTAATGCTTAAGATCTAAGTAGATTTCCAACCAGCCCCCTCAGATTGCAATTAATCTGAGTGCTGAGAGAACTGGGAAGAACACTGTGGCTGTTTCAGGCTCACCAACCTCTGTAGCAAGGAGGACCCCAGGGATTTATCAATGAATCTAGAGTACTTCAGGGTTCCTCGGTTAATAAAATCTAAAATAAAACATTATTTATCGTCATTATAATTATACAGCTATTCATGTTAATCCAATCTGATTAGAAACAGCCTTGTGAAGAAACCACATTTTAGCTCTTTTTAAATGGCTACAGTGGAATTAGTTCTCAAAGCTTCTATTTGGGAAAGGAAAGGAAAGGAAAGGAAAGGAAAGGAAAGGAAAGGAAAGGAAAGGAAAGGAAAGGAAAGGAAAGGAAAGGAAAGGAAAGGAAAGGAAAGGAAAGGAAAGGAAAGGAAAGGAAAGGAAAGGGACAAAGAGCTAGAACAAAAGAAAAACATTGTTTCAGAATTTCAACTTGCTCCCCAGAGTGATGTGGGGAAGTGGTGAAGAGATAGAAAAGGGTCTTGCTTCTCACCTTTTCCCCATTTATTAAACTGTAATATTCTAGCTACAAGGGGGACTAAATAAAAACCAGGCACATATTATCTGTGGTTTTTTACATTAGATCAGCTGAAAACCGTCCTCCTGTACTAGGAAGTGTCTGTATTTGCCAACAATTCTTTGTGTCTGACTCATTTCCTTATTACCTCTCTCCCCTCCTCTGTTTTCCCTTAAGGGATTGACTTTCCCCACCTCAAACAAAAAGAATTTCTTTGGCATATGAAGGTCAAGGATAGATTTTCTAATGTCTGCCTGCCTGCATGCTTATCTCCCTCTCTCTCCTATCTGTCTACTTTTCTAAGTGTCTATTCTTGTAGGTTCCTGGAATGCACACAGCAGGCTTGCTCCATATTAACACACTTTTTTTTTTTAAAGAATATGAATCTCCATGTGCCACATAAAATTTCTACAGAGTTGATGGTGTTACCAAGAACTGCACTCTGCAAACTTCACTCAGTAGCCACACAGCAACACAAAGCAATGCATGTAACATCAGGAGAGATTTATCTTAACACCTCACTCATCTCTCAAGTTGAGTGTCAAACCAGTCTTCTGCCTTGGTGAACAGTGTGACAGGGCAATGGGCTATCACATGGGCTATTCTCTCTCAGCTCGAACAGTACAGCATGACCAGAAGAAAGGTGGCATGTCTTTGCTTCCTGTCTTTGTGATGACCAACCAGGGTCTTGGAGAATGTTCTTCTTTGTGCTCAGAAGAAACTGGATGCTGGCCAGGCTCTGCATTAAGTGGGCACTGCAATAGTTTACAATGTCCTTTTACTGCACTTTTTGCACAGGAGACAAATATACAGCACATGCAGATACACAAGGTAGAGCACAGCAGAAAACCAGCTGCAACATACATGGGGTAGACAAGAATGCTTTTGGCTTTGTATTTTTGTGATTTAACCAGCAAGGGAGCAAAGGGTGGAACACAAAAACTGCGCCCTTACTGCTAGCTAAAGAAATAGATGCCAAGGCAATTAGTCAATCCAGACCAGGGAACAGCCAAGAGCAGTGATTTTTCAGCTAGTAAGAAACCTTTCACTTCCTCAAATCCAATCACTCAATAGTGGCTTTTTGTTTCTGCTCTGAGAGAACATTCTCTCTCTCCTCCACATATTTTCTGGTTTCCGTTTTCATTTACTAAATGCTCTGCAGTTATGCTATTCTTTCTGCAGCTTTCATGCTTATCTGGCACTGTGTGACATCTCAGAGATAAGTTTGGTAGATAAATTGGTCGGTCAGGCTAGGATAGAAAGTAACACTGTTGTAGAGCAGAAGGGTGACCAGGGAAGACCACTGGCATAGTTAAATCCTATAGCAGACCACTAGGTCAAGTGTACACTTCATCTTTTATAAGTGAAGCTCAAATTGAAGAAAAATCTCAAAAGTGAGTAGTGATTCGGAATATTCACCATTGCAATGGAACCTGGCCTTCAGGGAACACTAAACTTTCTTCCTGAAAGTCAAATGGCCTTTCAGTATCTCAAACTGGGAATCAAAAATGGAGATATTAGCCATCATTAATCACTTTTCAAAATTAAACTCTTAGTTTGCAGGATAGCAGCCTTAAAAGATGCCTTTTTCCATATTCTGGACACACATATGTTACCAGCCAAGACAGTGAGTGAACCAGTTAAAATGCTAAGCAAACTTAACAGCATTTGTAGAAAGAGATATTGAAATTATAGACTGTAAGTCTTCTCACAACAAAGCTGAATCTAAGAGTAATGCTTATTCAGTTGGGAACAGTAAACATGACTACTACTAAAACACACCTCTTGCCAGTACTAAGCTATGCAGGGTTTTATTTATTACTCCTAGAGGGTTATTCACACCATCAAATTTGGACATCTCACTTAGGTTTGATTCAGAAGATCAACATTCAGTTCCTTACAGAGTCAACAGAGAGAGATGCAGGCATTTCCCAGGCACAGGGTAATTTGGGGAATTAGGTCAGACGTCTAATGCAACGTAAAGTATATGTGAGGGCCTAGCTGGCCTTACTAATTGCATGATAGGGATCTGAAACTGTCTTGCTACCCAGGTGGGATTTCCTTGGGGTCAGAGAGGTACAGCTGTTTCCATCTCTCCTTCCCCTGGCACCAGAGTCTCAACAGCCCATGAAAACCCATACTTTCACTTTTGCCTCTAACTGCCGCGCGGCCACTCTGCATTTTGCTCCCTTCACCTGACAATCATAAGCCTCTTTGTGATGGTGAGGTTCACAGAGGTGGGGGGCACACACCTTGAGGATGCTGACAGCCAGGCATAGATGTGATAAGTGGTGATGATCCAAACTACAGCTGCTCCCAATACATCCTTCAACTTCCCTGATCAGAAGCATTTGCTTTCCCTCACTCCCTCCTTTGGTGTAGGTACCAGCTCCTGAGATGTTTTTTCTAGGTTGATAAACTCTGCAGTAAAAGGTAGAGGGTTAACCTATTTGGTTATGCTGTGCTGTGTCCAGTATGTGACATGAATCAAATGTCTCTACATAGCATTAAACCATGCTTCAGGCACATCCCCTCTGTGCATTTCCAACATTTTGATAAGCCCAGTAGCAAGAACTACTGAGAACAAGTTTGTTCCTCCATGGAAAATTTTGACAAAAATGGCAGAAAAAAGTTTCAATGTCAAAAAAGTACCATCTCCAAAGATGAACTGTGACTGTTACACAAACTGAAGAAGTAAAGTGTAGAAACAAACTATGTCAAACAAAAAGTACCATAGCTAAAATTACAAATATCTTGGCCAGCCCAGAAAGCTACAGGCCTCATGTTCAGAGCCGAAGTTGAGAGAACATGAAAGTGCACAAACGCTGTAGTTCTAAAAACACCAATTACAAAAGCAAAATCTGCCAGTCAAAGGAGGAACTTCAGCACTCAGAGGGCCTGGGAAAGTTAACCCTACATTTTGTAGACTGCTATACCTTTAAATTTGTTAATGTAAGTGTAGCAAAAGATACTGCCCTAGGCATGACCACTTTTAAATGTTGTATTTGCATTCACTATGTTTTAAAATAACAATCTGGGTAAATTAGTCCCATTTGGACAACATCTGCTCTTTCACAGTGCCCTGAATTCTGTTCTATCAGAAATGAATGTAAATGGAAGATTTTGAAGTTGCTTTAGTGTCCAGAAAAACCATTTTATTCCACTCTAAATAAAATATATGATTACAATACTTTGCAAGTGTAATTTTAGGTTATAGAGGTTTAGAGGGTTTTCTTTCCTTATGACCATGTGGTCTGGATATAAAACTGGCTTTGGTTACCAATAACATTAAACTGGAAAACAAAGCTCTGCGTGACTCAGCAATGCTTGAAAATGATTTAATCACGGCCCACAATAAAATTTTACAATTAAAGAAGTATAGTATATTTTCTTAAGTTGAGCTCCCTCTTGTTAAAGCAGCAATAAAGGAGAAACACTGGAAGGTGTTTATGAGCACAGTGGGCCAAACAGCCCCGCTACAGGGCACAGCTGTGGCTGCTGAGAGTGGCAGCACTGCCCTGGCAGTGCTGGGATGCGATGGCGTCCCACGGCTCCTGAGGAGCATTGATGCCCTCCCAACCCCTCTCACTGGGACGAGTGGGGACATAGTGGTGGTGGGGGAAGAGCTGCATAACCATGGAAAGATAAAAATGGTCACAGGGAGATGGTTTGCAGAGGCCCACCAGGCAGGTGAAGTGTGTGCTGCTCTCTTATGGTTGTCTCACCCTCAGCTTCCTGGTGTTTAGATATGACTAATCCTCTCTATTGCCTGCATGGCTCAGTTATACCATGCTTATCTCCATGTTGGCTTGCAGAGTGGAGCACAGCATGCCTGTCCCTTCCAGCATGTCAGGGAAAGCACAGTTTGTTTCTTCCTCTGGAAACAGGTTTGTTAGAAAGGGTTGGATGCAGCATAGTCGAAGGCCTGATAAGCACAACTCACACGTCTCTGTAGACAGGGGTGCTTTACTTCCTTTCTTCTTGGTTTTCTCCTTCATGACCCAGCAAATCCAGCACCAATTATTGGCAATTGTGGTAACAGCTCTGGGACCTATCTTCTTGGCTTGAACTGAAGAAAATTCAGCAAGAGTTCAGACAAGCACAGACCAGATGCCATGCTTTGAACATTATGAAATCTTGCAACCTCATTTAAAACAAGGAATTCAGAGTGAATGAAATATAAGGAGAAAGGATCTTTCTCCATTTTCAAGACCAGTCTTGAAGTCTTTTGCACTCTCTCCCTGCACACAGTTACTCGTATCCTCTTGGCAAAAGTTACACATGAAACCAGGGACATTTGGAGCAGAGGAGAGTTGTGCTTTTGCATCCACAGACATAGAATTAATCTTTGCAGAGGGCTTGGACACACACTACATTGTGCATGTGTGCGTGGAGAACAGAGTGCCAGAAAAGGAAACAAAAATCACCAAGAAGTGCTGGGAAAGGACTTTTGCTCATGTAACTGATAATTCTAGATGATAGTCATTTTGGCTCTCCCTTCAAAGTCTTCAGCAACAGCAAATTGGAATCAAAACAGGAAAGAGAAAGGAAGATGAAAGAAAGAAATATTAATGATAGATTGAAAAATGATACACACAAAACAAATCCAACAAATCCATGGCTGAAGATTAAATGATTGCCAACTAATATTTTAGTCAATCAGCATGTCTCCCTGCTTTTTACACAAAGGCCAGTGATTAAAGTATGTCCTGCTTAAACACAGTAAACTTTCTATTTCAGAGTAGAAAGAGATGGTAAATAACTCCAAGACATGCATTTCCTGAAGATTCAAATGCATTGCATCAATCTTAATTTCCACTAAGAAAACAAAGACACAAAAAAAAAGAATTGGAACGTCATTCACAGAGAGGAACTTTGGATCGTGTATATGAAGTTTTCAAAGCCCTGAATATGTAGACTGGGGTCTTCTAGAAATGAAATCAGACTCATGAGCAATAGAAACCCAACTAAAAGAACCTGAAGGAGCAAAATGGTGAACAACAGTGGGGAGTAAACAGCAGGCAGAGAACTACTGCCTGTTCTTTTCTTCTGTTCATTTTGTGATCATTCATCATAACCCATAACAATTTGTGTAATTAAATAATAAATAATTTGGAGCAAGGAGCTCCAAATTACAAGCTGTGTTTTTGCATATTTTTTCCTATGTCTCACTTGCTCACTATTAGAGTGGTGGCATCAGCTTGTGACCTGGAAAACACTGGAAAACTTTGCTCTTCAGCAAGTGCAATGGCAGCTGTGGTAAAAATACTGGATTCCCTGTTGTTTCAATTCCTCCACTGCAAAGGGGAGGAAGCTGCAGGCCTCGAGGTCAGTTTGTCTGAGATCTCGAATATCCCATCCACGGCCAGCCTGCAAGATGAAGCTCTTGATGTCTGCCTATGTGGCAGCCTACTGCCACCTCAGATACCCTGTATTACCCTCGGGGTACCAAATCAGAACCTTCTGTAGGTTCTGTGCATCTTTGCAAGCCCTGCAAGGTCATCTCAGAGGCTGTAAGATGTCTCAGGTGGCACTATGTGCTTACGTCTCAACCGGTGTCTTTACTATCACAGTAGTAGATACCACGCTGAGACCCAGATGGGGAAGGCAGACAGGTGGATTTCACCTTTGGAGACTAGATCTGATTGGGAAGCTTTAATATATGTGATCTTTGAAGTGTTTTCATGATTCCATTCAGCTTGTTTGAGATCCAATCCAGGTCTGAACTTGGTGCCAACTTTCTTCAAAGATGGTTCTAAAAGATAATTCTAAAACTATTTTAAGTTAAAAAAAATAATAATAATTTATTAGGAAGTTCTAAAAAAGTTCATTTTTACCTAAAAGCCATGTCTGGTATTTCTGAGCCTGATCCACTGAATTTTTCAGGGATAACAGAGTAATCATTTCCCTTCCTTTCAGTACAAAACTCATCTCATCCATAGGTATGGCAGATCAATAATTTGTTGCCTTTAGATCAGAGATTGTAGACTGGCAGCTTGTCCCTTAGACATAGTTAAGAGGCCAAAAAGAGCATTTTTAAATCTTTGATAATATAGAAGTGAAGCTAACACAACTTTGCCATTTCAAACACTTAAGGTTTTGTGTACAAGTTTAGGGCAGATAGGCAATAACACATTTCTGACTTGTCAGGTTGTTCCACTTTCTAAAGCGGTAATTTGGGAAATGGAAAAATATGTTAATAGAAGTCAACTCTTCCATATTATGTGCCAGGAGCCTCTTTAAACACTGAGTTGAATCTTTCTTTTCCTTACTCTTCTGTTTTTCTCTTCTTTTCCCTTTTCTTTCCTTTCCTTCCTTTTTTTTCTTCTGAAGATTGCAGAATTATCACCTACTGTCAGCTGCATGTATGTTCATACTTGTTTGAATGTAAGTCAAACATTAGTCTGTAGTTTAATTGAAGGCTATAAGGTTTACTTTGGGCTGGGTGCTGAGCAGCTGTGCATTATGCCTGTGGCCCTAAATTGGAAAAAAAGGGGCAGCATTTCAAGCAAATGTGAAGCTCTTTTTTTTTCTTTTTTTTTTCCTTTTTGGCAAAATGAAGCCAATGATGAAAGGGAAAGTTATTTCTCTCTCCTTCACCTTCACAAAACCCTGTGCTATGGATGTGAATACTCTGTCCACCTTGGTTTCTCTCTGTACAAATGTTAGGAAAAGTTCTAAGTTTTCAGCCACCGAGGATCTAATGTACAGTGCAAGCATGACAGAAAGTTAGGAAAACAATGTGTTAGAGGAATTTCCACAATTATAGTTACTCATAGGCTGAAAAACGTGCATTCAAAGAACTAGAAATGTAATACTGATCACCATACAAGTATATCGTCCAGGTATAAAAGCTTATTACAATGTAAGAGTTCAATTCCTGATTAAATCAGGCAGTATGATACAAAATCCTGTGGGATTTTTGGTCTGGGTTGTCCTTCAGATCTTAGTTGCACTTAGAGCACTAAGGTTCTTCTTGTTGAATGGAGGGGGAGGAGGGAGATTTTGCCCCTCTGGAGGGATGAGGTGACTCCAAACCAAAATTTGGTGTCTTCCAATGATCTTCTGTAAGACTAGAGCTACCTAAAAGGAGACCCTGGCCCATATGGGTGCTGTCCTTTGGCCCCCTCAGTTCTCAGCCTGGGCACTGGAACAGGAACACTGTCTAAAGAAAGCTCAGAGTGCTTCACCCAAGACTTCAGAAAGCTTGGTCAGCTTCTTGACATTTGGAAGGAAATATTGCACACTCTTCTAGTCCACCTTCCCTGACCTCTCCAAGCCCATCATGAGCAGAGGGCATTGCCCAGATACCTGCCTGAACAGCTGTGGCAGCATGGAAATGAATAGGAGCAGCTGGAAATGAACTGCCAAGAACCTCGACAACAGCTACCAAAGCAAGCTGGTATTTCTGTGTCAGTGAAGATCATCCCTGCATGTAAAGGATCAGTCATGTTCCAAAGATCGGTGATAACATGAAACACTAATAAGCTACGGAAGTGTGCACTTACCCAAAATGTACTGGTTTTCAGGTGGCAGGCACCCAGAAGTAGATTTAAATAAATATGTTTACACCTTCCATGTATTAGCACAGCTATTTTATTACTTGGCAAAGTATTGAAACAATTGTGTTTGCTTATTTTGCTTGTACAATTATTTCCTAATTGCAAGCCATCACTGATGTATTTTAAGAACAATTTGCTTTGTCGCTGGATGCTAAAGGCAAGTAAAATACTTTGCTTAGAGAAAGTTAGAAATTGCTTTATTTCTCCTGTCTTGGGAATTACAGATGTTTCAGTGTTCTTTGTGCTTCCTTGCAGACACTGGCCTTTAGCGTTTGAATTATTTTAGCCCAAGGATCAAAAAATATGAGCTTGCTTGGTTGCCAAATGTCAGTGCATCTTTGGTTTTGGGGAATAGCCTTGTTTTACAGGAGAGGAAAAAAGTTTTAAAAACACCCTGGTACCAGTTAGGAACATATTAGTACAACACTAATTATAAACTGGAATGTGTCAGAATTAAATGAGTTATGATCTGGCGAGGACCTGCAAACTATAGTCAGATACTTAATAAAGTTTAGACATGCAGCTGTGAAGACTCCTGGATCCTTGCCACCTTTTATTAGAGTGGCGCCCAGCAACGCCGCTGTAGTTAAGGGTCTGTCAGCATTTCCATTATAAAACCCCATTTTTTTAGGGCTTTGTAACTTGCCCGTTTTAAATCACATCAAGCCGAAACCTGACATTAAAATTGTCAGGAATAATTTTGTTTAATACAAAAATGTTACTTACATTTTCACTCTGTCTTTATTTTAGATTCAGAGAGGTAAAGAAAATAAAGTGAGCACATGTCATGTTTTATTAGAAACTTATTTTTGTCATGCTAAAAAAAAAAAAAAAAGAACAACAAAGCATGGCTTGGGTTTGAAAAATAAATATTTTTAGCCCCTTAGGGCTGAATTCTGCTCTTGGATTCCCACTGAGGCACAAGCAGAGAGTACAAAAGATGGCATTACATCCTAGCCTCTGAATCTGACCTGCAATTTTATATGAATTAACAACATATTTTGAATAAAACACCAGCTGATTATCAACATTGTGCAGTGTTGTTTTTTGTTTGTTTATTTGTTTGCTTTTGGTTTGGTTTAGTTGTTTGTTTACATTTTAAGCTTTAGAATAGTCTTTTCATGTCATTTCCTACTTGTTTTCTCTGGCGGCCTGAGGTAGTTTAGTCTGTTTATACACTGACAGAGCAATGCAAATTTACATCACCTGAGGACCTGCTCCTCAGCTGATGAAACATATTTTAATTGCTCATCTCTCTGTCCTCCTTATTTCTACCTTTCTTCCTGAAATGAAAGCAAGCAAAATGATTTTGGGGGGTTACATCTTTACGTCCTCAACCCTCCATTTCATGTAATGCATATCACTATAAAAGACCTGCGTTTTTAGCCAGGCTTCCTGTCAGTTGAAGTCACATCTCATCTTTGCTCCATATGTACCATATAGATGGTCTGAAGGGGAATCAGCTGAAGAGTTTTCTTAGGGACCCTTGACTTCTCTCATCTTCTGTTTTTCTTTTAATGCATACGACCAAAAAGAAAAAAATGTTATTCAGATTGAAAATTATCACTTGTTTGTTGCAATCACATAACAGGAAAAAATATGAGTTTCAGGACACTCCAGATGAGCCTCAAAATCTAATGGGAAAATCCAGAGAGAAAGGTCTTGTAAGAGCTGAACATTTTTGTTGCACTGCTGTATTTGACCAAAGGGAAAAGAGCAGCTTTCTTACCCACAGAAACACCCTGGTAACTGGGGAAATTATTCTTTCCAAGATACCGTAAATGACAGACACCTTTATATGTTGTCAAGCCATCACTGTTTCTCCCCTTTCCAAGTCATGCAAGCAACTGAAACAAATGAAACATAATGAAAAATAAAATAAGCAGTGACCCCTAAAGCTTCAGGTATGGGAGGTCTGATATGTGTCAGCCCTCAGCCAGCTGAACGGTAGCAGCCGCAGCACAACCAGGCATGCTGCACACCAAATCTGGCAGCTCTAGACAACCTACAGTCAGAGCCTGAAGCAAGCCCAGCTACTTGACCCAACATTCCCTATAGATTTCGACACAGATGCAGAATGGCTGAGGTTGGGAGGGAACTCTGGAGGTCACCTGGGCCAACCCCTGCTCAAGCAGGGCCACCCAGAGCAGGTTGCCTGGGACCACGTCCAGGTGGCTTCTGAGTATGTCCAGGGAGGGAGAGTCCACAACTTCTATGGGCAACCTGTGCCAGTGCTCAGTCACCTGCGGAGTAAAATGCTTCCTGATGTTCATTTAGCCCTATATCTTGCTCCTTCCTCTTTAGAGATGGTCTCTTGTCTCTCTAGTTGCAGCTCATTTACAATCCTAAACTTGGTACATCCCTCAGTTACTCTTGTTCCCACTACCTCTATAGCCCATGTCTGATACCTGTCCCTTGACCTCAGCCTTGATCTAAGCTGGACCATAGCTGTCTGTATCGTATCTGACAATCAGATACACTGATTATAAGGGACTGAGTTTGGATGGCTTTATCATGGCAAATACAAGGTCACACCAGTGGCCTTGGTGAAAACAGTAAGCCTATGTGTTTAGGTTGAGTTTCCGCTGGGCTAAAACACATGCACAATCAGCTACCACAGCTCAGCTGATGCACAATAACTGGTTAATCCACTTGTTACCTGATAGTGCACCTGAGACCTACCTTTGAAAATCCACCCTGCAGTCATCCCTCCCTCTCTTCCTGCCCCCCCCCCAGTCCTTAGTGGGGTGGCATGGTCTTCAGTCCTTTCAGTGGTCTGTCAGGCACAGATCAGTTTGCTATAAAACGCTGTCACTTCCCAACAAGCTAAAATATGACTTGGACAGAATCAAACCTGAAGTACGGCAGCACTTGTTGCACAATGGTCTCAGAGCACGTTGCAAACAGCCACAGAGGGGATCTAACACAGAAGCCATGCCTTTGGTGACCCACCTGTCCCAATAACTCCAATCAAGCCAAGGACTCACCATCAGGATTCATAAAGCCAGAGAACTAGGTACACTGACTATCTCACAGAGTGGTAAATTAGTACTCTTTAAGCAGAGTGTAACTTCTGAACTCTGCAGTTTTGAGTCTCCTTAGCCACTGATACAGTGTTCACTCATGTCAAGTGTTATATTCTTACCCTTAAATTTACCCATTTTATAAAGGAGCTCATTCCTGTCTTCCACACAAAGCAGTTTCTTGGCATTTTTGCTCAAGATGCAAAATCAAAGGCTTGGATTATCAAAGTGCTAAGCACTGGGTTGTTTTCAAAGCAGTCTAGGAGTTCCCATCAGGCAGCACTTGAAAATCAAATCAGTTGTGTACAATGACCTAAAAAGCGAAACTGTGAAGGTAACTGCTCAAGCCTCCGGATACTGGCCAGGCCTCAAGGAGTGCTCTGAGACCAGATGTGTGCCAACACAAACAACATTACCATGATTTCCCCTGCTCGCTTGGTCCACCAGGAGGGAGGGGACTCTGGCTCACAGTGCCAAAATCACTGCAACAGGCATGCCAATTTTCAGGCTTCTAAAGCTTGGGGAAAGCTTCTCTTTGGCCTACATACCGGTGTGTTCATTCTTTCTCCTTAAGTCAGAGGAGCATTTTCTTGCCAGGTTGAAAATGAGCACATTAAAACATTTTTTGACCTGGAAGAAAATAAGAACTTAGGCGGCTTAAGCTGTAACAAAAGTGTCTGTATTTTTTCGTTATTCATAACTCAAAAAGTGGCTTAAAGTCTTAATACCTGAACACTTCCAGCCCTCGAGAAGCTGCTGATAGGAGAATGCCAGAGCAAAGCGAAGTGAGAGTGTTCTTGAAGCCGCAATGCTGACTGACCAGGCCAGTGGGAGCAGCGGCGGTGGAAAAGTGTTTCGCGGTCGCCCTGGCAGTGGACCCGCGGGATCCATCCCTCCGACTGCATCTCCTCTCCCGCGCCCTCCCGCTGCCCGCCAGCGCGAAGCACCGGCCGCTGCCCGAGGAGGTTTCGGCGGCCGGCGGGGGGCAGGCCGGCGGCGGCGGGGGTGCCGCCAGGGGGCTCACGGGCGCTGCTGCGGGAGGAGGCGGCACTGGAGGCTTGGGGCTGGTGGGAACGGGAAACAAAAGGCTAACGAAACGCCCTAACGCACGGGGAGCCTCCGGAGTGAGCGCCCCCAGCTTGCTCCCTACCTGCTCAGCTCTGTCCCTCCAAGAAGAGAAGGAGTGAAATGTTTCCTACGAAAACCTTAACTGACGTTGCACGAAGGTCTTGTTTAACAACTACACTATCCTGTGAGGATGGCTTTATGTCAGGATATTAAGAAAATCATATTGGTTAGCTGTGCAAAGCTGTGCATATCACAATTTTCATCATACATTTTTCATGTCAAATAACAGTCTCTTTAAATTTTAAGAAGGCTGTTTGTGGTCCAGCAGTGTCTTTCACCTCTTTTGAGTCACTCATTTTAAAATGACTGTGTGAGAAGCTTTGCTGCTTCTCCTTAGAGCACTGCTTTAAAAACTCACCTCTCTCTAACCCTGTATCAAGTCCTTGGTTCCCAAAAGGGCATTCCTTAGTGTAAGAAGTGGTGAAATTAAACGCAGAGAATACCTGCTATGGAGGAAATGAGAACCTCGGTTGGACAACATCAGGGGACTTGATGACAGCTGAGTTCCAGATCACTGCACACAACAGCAAGCTGCAAAGACAAGCCAAGTGCCCGTGTAATAATTTCCACTAATGTCACTGGGAGCAGCCTGTGTGTCCACTGCAAGTCAGTGGATGGGGCATGAAAGACAACCTAGGCTGAAAGAAAATAGCCCAGAGAGGATTGTGTTGAGATGGTCTAAAATCCACCTAGCTTCAAAGTAGAGAGTGACGCAGAGCTAGTTACTGGGAAATACTAGGTACAAGGGGCTGCTTGAACAGGCTCCTTATTCAACATGAAAAACCCAATACACTGCAAAAAGGAAGCCATCTCCCTGAACTGCAGCTGTTATCACCTGTATCATGGGAGACATTTGACTAGCACAAATAGTTAATATTTATTTTAAATTAATTTCTCCAACTTCATCTGCTATGCAAAAACATTGGCTTAGCTTTGTAGAACCATTGGGAAGAGCACAAATACCAAGGCCCAGCACTGCTTAAATCTTATACATCAGATGAAAAAGGAAATTCCCCGGGTGACATCGATGTATATGTCAAAGTCTGAGAAATTAATGGCACTAGAATGCTGACTGAAAAAAAAAAAAATCACACACTGTAAAATCCTGACACCTTGAACTACCGTGCATAAACAGCATGAGCCTACAAAAATTGAACATGTCACTGAGATAAGCTCTGGTAGCATCTCCTAGAAATCTGCCCTGTTAAGAGTATATTATGCTTCCTGTGGAAAGGTGAGATGCAACAATAAGGAGAATCAATCTATTCCAGCCCATCACTTATTCCAGCATTTTGGTCTTTCATGCTCTGAGGATGCTTTAATAAGAGACAGCTCTGTCTCTGCTGTGCAAAAACTTCCCAGGGAAGCAAACAAATAACGCCAGAGAGACCCAATTGATATTTACATTGGGGCCCATTTAAACAGCCCGATTAACGCAAAGAGAGTTAAATAGAAGTGAGTGTCAGTAGAGCACTGCAACTATTCACCCATTCTCTTTTGCTGCGTCATGCTGAGTGTCTGTAATAGCAGAACAACTAGGTGGGGGATGCCAAGGAGTCAGCCTGGCTTCTCCCATTTAAGGACACTGTGCTCAGCACTCCGGGCTCAGCTCTCATTCCCACTTGCAGCTCTCTACACCACTCTGCTGGTTTAGAGGGACCTTGCCCTTCGAAGCTGCCTTCAGTGCTGCCAGGACGTCTCAACGCCTCACTGCGCTGGAGCGCCATTCTCTCTTGGCTGCCAGAGCGGTCCTGAGCAGCCCAGCACTGCTGGCTTCTCCAAGTGTCTGAACATCTTCATCTGGAGCTGGAAGGTCTCAGCATCTCTGAAGAGGACCTCAGTGCTGCAAGACTGAGCTCATTTGTGTGCTTCTTCTAACTGCCATGTAGGTCTGCAGAAAGATAAACAACAGTGTCCCATTCTCGGATGGATCCCATTTAAGGGAAGAATTCAGACTTGTGAGAACAACCACAGCTCGGACATGTGGCTGATTGAAATACAGCCATTTTCCATTAGGGGAGGCTGGAACTACAAAAGCCGAACATGTTTGTTTCTCATTTCATAGATACTTTATTAGGGATTTAATTTGACTACAGTACATGCTTAGGGCAGGCTGTAGATTTGAAGAACTTTTGTTGTTGATTTTTTTAATGTTCACAAATTAAGAGAGTAGCTGAGCTCTGATTTCTGCCCCAGTTCATTCGAAGCAGAGCAGTAGATCCATTAGTGTGCTGACCCTCTACTTCCACCTCCTCTGCCCTACCTTACTGGGGATCTGACTGTAAGAAGAGAACAGCTACAAGGAGAAGCCTCCGCATCCTGGAGTTTTGAGACAACTCAAATCTGTAAGAACTGGTGTCCAGGGTACTGTGCACACCGCTAACTTCCCCCTTTCCCAGTATTTGCTACCATGCTTCCCAAGAAGTGTGAAGAAGTCTGACCAGAGCGAAGGACTCTAGCAGAGGCATTTGAAAGGTGTGGTGGGAACCACTGCTCACAACCAGCACCACCTACCTTGGCCAAAGCTTCTTTGCAGCTGGAACATTTGGACACTTAATAAACATTTCATCAGCTTCTCAAACTATTTGTTTTGTTTGTTTGTTTGTTTTCTTTTCACAGCTTGTAAGTTTAAGTGATGTGTCTAGCAAGAGTACATTGCTATTTGTCCAAACCTCAGGGTAAATATATGAAGAAACAGAAGAAGGCTACATCCTCCTCCTGTTGTTCAGTAGTCCTCACGGACCTGAGCTGCCTCACTGCCTCACCTTCTAAACTGTGAATGGCTATATCAATTACTGTGATGACTGTGGTAATCTGAAACAAACTTCATTTAACAAGAAATGAGAAGGTGGTTATGAAAGGGAAAAGATCCTTATATGTATCAGCTGCAACATACGCCCCTGGCTGGATGCCTGTTTTAGGATGTTATGGGAAAGAGGAATTGTTCTATAAAACTTGAGAATGTGAAGTAGTGAACAACATTGCCATCCACAACTGCAGGGACAAGGAAATTGATGCTTTTTCCCCCTTGTCTGACAATGGGAATATTTTCGCCTGCTTTTGCTGAATGGATGTGGGCTGTTGCCTCCACAGAGCCTCAATTGAACGGCAATAAAAGGTGCTAGAAATACGATCCGTTTCTGGACAATAACAGGCAAAAAGTCAGAAAAGAAAGAAAGTAGGGATGCCTGCTTATCTACTCTACTGCTGTTACTGAAAATAGAGTCAAATGTTGTTTGGAAACTTGGCTGCTTTTAGAGTTACGTGCTCTTGCATTTGCAGGACAAAGTCTCTGTGAGCAGAATCTGTTGGTCCATTTTAACTGTCAAGTGAGGGGATGTGTTTTACGGACATTTTTATTCATATTGATCTCTGGTGTTATGAAATATTATGCCCTCCAAAATGTCATGCCAATAAATTGCATGAGATCTGATCTGGTAAAGATCTGATAAATTTTTTGTCCTGAGAAAGCTAAAAGTATGTTGCAGGTAAAGTGTGAACGACTCTAGGCATTTGAGTGTCCCTTACAGAGCACATCTGAAAAAGTGTGTGAGAAACCTTATCTTTAAGATGTTTTCATGAAGTGACAAACCTGCATACTTGCTGCCTTCCTCTCAAGGAAAAACTTGGTAAGAGTTTCTCTCTTAACCAGGTCTACAAATCTCTTCCAACTCTGTGTCAAGTAGAGCCTGATCCAGGAGGCAAGATATGTCCCTAGGCACTGTGAAAAATAAAAAAAACCTTTCTTCTGAATGTTTAAATATCTCAGCTTCTATATCTGCAATACTGATGGGCTTCAGCAGGAGTTTGTGGGTGCTCAGCAGGTGCTCAGCTTTCAGGCATTTGCCTTGTGTGTTTAATTATAAAAGCAGTGGAAGAGTTTTGTATATAGAAACAGCAGGTCACTCATATTAGAATAACTTAGACCTAAAGATGCCTTAGTATAACTGACAGCTGAGACACAATAGCTTTACCTCAGGCAGCTGATGTGAAAAGGCTTTGTTATTGAACAGCATCCTGACACCAGTTGGCGGAAAAGAAGAGAATTAGCTTGCCCCAGAGTGGTGTAAACACCAAAATAAATGCAGTGCAAATAATAAGGAAATCTGGGAAATCTGCCAATATTATGCTGGTCGAATTGAATTGTAATTGGCTAGTAAGAACAGACTTAATCCTTGGGACACTCATCAGTGCCCAGAATTAGTCTGGATCTATGAAGCCCCGAAATATTCATTGTTTCTGCTAAAGCTGTCTTATGGAATGATTACCTAGAGTCCCTGTAATCCACTAACACATTTACTTGTTATATGTTTTTATTACATTCTCCTGCAGATGTTGCTGTTTCCAATTAGAGATGTAACTCCTACCACTGGCTGTTAATAACTATTTTGCCTTGAGACATATCTTATTTGCTAACTGAAAAAGGCAGGTTAATGGTGTCTGCTCTATGGTATATTATTAGAAGTGAATTTGTGAAGTAAACTCCCAGTGACTCTAATCTCAGGAATGCTGACTCCTCCTGAGGTCAGTAATTGGGTATTTTGGAATTTGCCATAGCAGCAGGCCTAAGCCTGTCTTCAGTCCCCTTTGAAATTCGGACCCTGAGGTCAGCAAAATAATTGGTTCATTTGAACAGAAAATCAGAAAATGAAGGGTCCACTTTTCCCCTAGTGTCTAGCTTCTAATTCACCAAACAGATTTTGAGATGTTCTTCTCCCCTTTAGATAACACGGAAAAGTCAGTCAGTGCTAGCTGCATTTCCACAGAGCTGCTTCTCACTTTGCACTCCCTGCCTGAAGCTCAAAAATCTGCAGTCTGTCATGAATCCCAGATAGCTATTGGGAGCAAGGCATAGTTACCCTTTCATATTTGTGCTAAAAACACTTTTTACTATGACTGTTTGACCATTATGACAGTACAAGACCTATTTTAGTCTTTTGTTTTTTTTTTTTTTCACCCAGTTTTGTAGTGAAAAGTTCTTCATTTTACTTTCAAAGTGCATCTTTGACTCTATCTCAAGGGCTTGCTTTTGAACCACCCAACAGCTTTGGTTTTGAGTTCTTTATTACAAAAGAATTTGGTCATAATCACTGATTGGTAGTCATCCCGTTTCTTTAAACAGTGTATGAAATGAGAGTTCCTTACCCATATTCACTGCCCTATGCTCTTTAATACTTGTTACTGGGTAAACGTTTGGTAGTTTGAGGTTGATGATGCCATCAGAACAATAGAACAAAGCCAGAATAAGTGAAGACATCAGTGTATTCTTCACTAATGAAAACACTAGATATAATTCAGCTTGTTTTGAACAACACAGCCTAGATAAGCTACAATCATCCTATGTCTGGAATGGAAAAAAAGAGAACACATGCAGGGTAAACACTTCAGAGTGAGAAACAAACAGCAGTTTGGCTACTACTGATGCAAAAATGAAAATATTTATGAACTTCCCATCAGTAATTCAATGCACATGGTTGCTTTGCGCAATCAGACATGTACAAGTTGAATAAAAAACACCGAATACGCTTTATACCCAGACACATCCAGGCCCTTCCAAAGGTCTTCCAAGGAAGAAAGTGCTGCATTGGATCTAGGTAGTGTTATGACTACTGGCACTCGAGAGCAAAGATACTTGTAGTATGGCTCATGTTAAAAGTAGATGCCAGATCTGGTTCCCTCTGGCAGCCAGGCAGTGCTTTGCAAGGGTTGCAAAGCGTCAGGAATGACTTTTGGGTCCTTGATCCTGAAGGTCAGCCTGGTATTGCCTTGATGTGAGTTAAACCAGAACACTAGATTATGTTACTTGTTTGGATTAATGTTAATAAAGAAATAATAATAATTGTTTATGCTTGTAGGGTCAGATTTTGAAATTCAGGCTTGATTTTTGCTCAGATCTCTTTGAGGAAAAATCAGTACAGAAGTATTTATTTCCACTTGTGTTTTCTATACCTTAGTTATTTTCACTTTTTTTCTTCTCCTTTTTTCCTTTTCGCCTTAAGGTGGTTTTCATTACTAATGTCATCTTTGTAAACTATAAATGCTTCCCTGCTGAAAGGAATGAAAAACTGTTTTGCAAGTGGGAATGCCATGAGCAGGGACAGACACTGGAATTTTTCCCATATTTTTCTCATTTGCCATTGTTTTTTGTTTGTTTATTTTTTTTTCCTGCGTTACTTCTGACTTAAACTTTCATTTTCCGAGAAGTTCTGAAAGTTTTTATTCCTGCCAGATTCTATTATGGACAACAACAGAGTCTCAAACAGGATCAAGAATTCTCTGCAATCTTCACCACCCACGTTTTATATGTTTTGTGATGATGACAATGTCTATTTTGAATTGTTAGGTGCTTCAAATTATACAGAATATAGGGCTAAAGTTATGGAGCCTCTGCCTACTTCTGAGGTCATTTTAGGAAGGATATTAAAAAACAGCCTGTACTTAAAAACAATTATGTTCTTCCAAGCATTACTACTAAAAAAGAAAGGTATTACAATGCATCCGTAATACCAATTGTTTTCTTTGTCACTAAGATTCCTGACTCTCTATACTCTACTGTGCATTTCTTCTTTGAAGCCTGGTAATTCAATCAAAAAAAAAAAGGAGCCAGACTGTGGATCTATGAAGAAGAAAGCAACCCCACAGCAGGTGGGGTTTTCACAGGAATGCCTATAAAATCCTCACTACTGAAAGCAACAACAGGATACCCAAATTGCCCAGAGCTGGAGATTTGTCATGGCAGTCAGCTCTCTGTCAATACAACAGGGAATCAGCTACATAACAGAAACAAAAATCCAGAGGATGCTTGCTAGGCTCTGCACTTCCATTTCACTCTTTATATCATGGTCATATCAGTGGGCTCTGACTCTGAGGCCAAGTTGCATCTGGCACAGCATGGGGGTCGGGGGACAAGGGTGCTGTCACAGCACCCTTCTCCCACGTCAACACAGCCACCAGTCCAGCTCACACCACGCAGATTAACTGGAGGCTGATCAATTTTATGCTGGCTGACAGCTTTCCAAGGGACTGCTCTGACAGCCTGGGATTGCTCAGGAGGAATAGAGCTGGAAAATGCCCACTTCTCTGACACGTTCCCACTGTGGGTGACTGGGCAGGGGCTGCTATGGTGACAGTACTGTGGAGGGATCAAATCCTGAGGTCAGATCTGCTGTTTTTCTGCTGGTTTGGTGCCCTGGGAGCTGCATAAAGCAGGCAACAGGAGGGCAGGACCTGCCTTACGGGAGGAGCAACCACAGAAGATGGTCTGGGGAAAAGATGACTTCCACACTTGGGGGCTGCCAGAGCTTTCCACATAAAAAGTGAAAAGCAAACAGAAATGTATCCAGACCTGCTGGATGATATTGGTTACCATCATTCCTGACTCCTGTGGTGTTAATGATTCCATGGACACTTTTTTTCTGTCTGGCAATCTTTTCCTTGGCTCCCTTTTGGAAATAAATCCTTTGTTCTTAGCTTCTCTGTTTCTGTGTTGGTTTGACTAAGATTTCCGTGGGAAAGTTTGAGATTTTCTTTTATTTCACTGGCAGTGTTTCACCTTTTCCCCTACCCCCTCCTAATTTTTTTGGACAGATTTCATTTCCCAAACAGATGTCTCTCGTTTTTGAAAGCAACTTCCACATACTTCAGGCTTCTTCTTCTCTCATTTTCCCTCTCTTTCTCTCCTTTTCTTGCTTTCCTGCTTTCTTTCTTATGTAAGTTTCTGTGAATGTTTTGCAGCTTTGTTCTAAAAAACTACTTTCTGAATTGAAGTTTATAATGTTTTTTTTTTCTACCACGCTGTGTCTGCAAACATGCATGCCAGAGGCCCCGAAGGATGGATTTGCATGTAACAGGGTAATAACAGAGCTTCTACATAATCATCTGCACAGGCAATTAGGGCATGTATGCATACAGATGCCCAGTAACAGGTGCATAGGCATATTCCTTACATGCAGAGCCTGAGACTTTGGACTGCTCCAGTATGAGGCTGGCAAGCTGCAGGGCCCTGCTGCTGCTTGGGAAGCAGATGGCACAAGCTGAATGACTGTGCTTATAAGGAAAACTGCTTCAGCATTTGGTATGGCTCAGCCTCTGAGCTGCCCTGTGGATGCAGATGATGGGCCAAACTGGCCAGAAAGCATTCAACTTTTGTCATAGGGTGTACAGATATAGGGTTGCACGCAGTCCATTTTTTACCCTGCAATCAGTTAGCAGCTGTGCCCAGTAGAGTGACTGCCTGTGACACAAAGGCAGGGGTGTAAGTGCCCATGGTTTGGGATGATCATATGTTGTTTTTTTAGTGAGAACAATTCCAGGTCAGATTTTCAGAGTCAAACTTTGCCTATTGATCTCCCCTTCAGTTCCTGTCCTTGATTTCACTGGGTCCGGGGTCCCTTCAGTAGTGCTAACACTGAGGATCTACAAAATATCGGCATAATAACCAAGACTTTGCACGGGCACCAGGTGCAGTGGCTGCCTGGGGAGAGCTGAGGGCTGGGCTCCTGCACAGCAGCACTGCTGGCTGAGGCACTTCTAGTCTGGCTTCCCTCAGGCTGAGGAGGTTGCATGAATGTGTGCTTGGCACTGGACTCACTGACAAATGAAGGCTGCAGTATCCATGAACGCACCTGGGTTCTCCAGAGCCTCTAAGCCTGGCTTGGTTGGCAAGGGCATAAGCGGTGTTCTTCAGCCAGGAGCTCTGCCCCATCCACCTTAAAGATTGCACCCTGGGTAAATGTTACAAAAAAACCATCTGCATACTTCCTTCTGACCTGTAGATGCCACTGGCAAACTTGAGGTTGGTCAGCGTCGGCCAGGTATTTCAACCCTCTCCTTGTAGGCTTGTAAGCATCTGCACAGAGCCCCAGAGATAGTGGCATCTTTTGTGCATAAGAGGTTTGTGGGAACCAGAATGCATTATGGGAAGAATTCTTCAACTACTTCATGGTCCATTTCTGGTGTCCAGCTTACTTCTGAGCTACTAAAGTCATGGTAGGCCTAAGGAGAACAGCCACATGTCTATCACCGAGGAAAACCATTTCCATATGTCCCATGCATCCCCCTTATTATGCGCCTGGCTTCACACAGGCAGTATTGCCTTGGGATGTCAAGGGAACAGGGAAGGAGATCAGAAATCTGCTTTTACTTAAACCTACTTAAAAGAGAGAATACATTTAGGTGACCTACTCTGAAGATGTTTAAGTTCATTCCAAGAGGTTGACTGCACAGCTTGTGTAGAAAGCAGCTGCCAACTTTTCCTACTTTGCTGTTTTTTTCTCCTGATCAAATCTTTTCATAATCCATGGTTAGAATGCAAGGATGACACCTTGCATTTCTTTCAAGGTTTGTCTTTTGGAACTGATATTGAAAACATCTGTGTGCCTCTGCCTAAGGAGCAGAGCAAAGACTGCCCAGCAAATAGGAAAAGCAATCAACAAAATCACTATAGAGCTGATAGCTAGAGTGAGAATAGACTCTAATAATGTAGTAAAAAGCACACATTGGGTCCTGTTTTTTTCTGCACAAAGATGCTTCTTCCATTGCAGTGTAAATGCACACAGCAAAAATTAAGGTGTACTCTGTGTAGTGTCTTATAAAGCATTCTGTAAGGGCAAATAAGAGAATCAATCTGTTCTCTCAGTCCTAGCATCTATTTCCTTATTTTTCATTATGGGAGTCAAAATGTCAGGAAGATGGCCAGCAAAGCTGCGTATTTAACTGAATTATCATTGCCAGAAGGGGAGGAAGGCAATATGCCACTTCTTCAGTTTTATGAAGTTTGTCAGCCTGTTCCAAGGTGTCTTGGAAAGGCCTGAGAAAGCAAACAGACTTCACCATACTGCAGGACTGGGTCACAACACACCATGTCAACCAATCATGGGACTCTTTAGATGAACTAAGCTCCCATCCTCCTTGTCAGTACTATTTTGTAAGGCTTTTTATCAGGCTGCTATACTTCTGACAGATTTTCATCAGCTCTCTCACCACATTAACAGTAATGCAGTGTACAAACACGGAAGGGTGAGCAAGGCTGCCTTGCATCTATGTTAAGGCATTCTCACAGATGGAGGCAAGTTTTTCACACATATATGAGGCTTTCTTTGTTTTAGCAGCAGAAGAACAGATAGGGCTACACAGGCACAAGTGCCAGGTGGGGAATGAGAGTGCAATATGCTTCAAGTCAAACATTGATCCCCAGCTAGCTTGTCACCATTGAACTGTGGGAGTCAGTTCTCTGTACAGCCAGAGAGTGCAAACATCATACACCAATGAAAGTCTGGGCTGACCCTAAGTGATCCTTAAACTTTTCATAGCTTCATATGGATGGAATTGACAATATACGTGTAATTGCAAAACAAAAAATAATTGGCTAAAAAAAAAAAACAGTCAGAATGAAATCTTTCAGGGCATTGGATTCCTTGGCTCAAAGAAAGAAGAATATGTTCTTGGAAGCAGGGAGTCACTTTGATTCTCTGTTGTTCATGACTTGGAAGTGCCTTCTGCAAATACTGGTTGAAGCCCAGTCTGCAGAGCTTTCATACGTCTAATGTACGAGTGCACAACATTTCTAATTTCAAGAGGGACTCACAATGTTGTTCATTAGCATGTAATACAGCTTTCAGAAGTCACATAGAAAAAATGAAGAAATGTATGTTGTTGTAAGTACATTCCTCATCCTTTTATTTTGGAAGAAAAAAAAAAAAAAGGAGTTTGTGTCAGCTGCATTCAGGTGGTGATCACTGAAATATATTTCTACCACAAAAAAGTACTGAACATCTCCATGCTGGATAAAACTATTGCAGCTGTAGGTCTTCTGGGGATGAAAATCAGGGTGGGTACTGAGGGTGGGAATGCTACATGCAATGGAGCGAACAGCGTCCAAAAATATATTTTACCAGAAAAAGGGAAAGAAAAAATATAAGAAGAGAGGAAGAGTGTCCAATTGGAACAGCACCGTCAGTGGGGACTCTGCTGGTCTAACACATAACAGAGCTGTAGGCACAAGACTCTTTGCCTCTTCCTTTTTATTTGTAAAAGAAAAGATGCCTGTTGCCAGGATCATCAGATATTATTATTCTTCATTAAAGCCATGAGACCTTGGAAAAACCCGCCCAGCTCATTTTTTAAAAACAAAAACAAATAAGCCCTGCAAGTGCCTTATGGGAGGCTAAGGTTACTTGTTGTTGTTTAAAAATTCATTTGGTGCCACGTCAAAGCAGCAGTAGGTATATTTTAAAGTGACAGGTCTAAAAAATATTGTTCTTGCTCCCACCTGCCCCTGAACTCTCTCCACTCCAAAAGAAGCATTCTCCGTTGGTCCCCAATTAGTGAGCTGGAGTATTTAAAATTCAAACAAGGACCTTCTTCTCCCTCTCATACTCATTAGCTCACTCCAGCCCTCCTTAGTCAAGGGATTTTCTAAAGAGACCATTTAGGAGTGCTAATAATAGTAATTAGAGGTCGAGAAACCATCTTGAAACTTGACCCAAATTTTCACCCAAAACTTGAAATGAACACAAACCTTTTCTGAGTTTTGAAGGAGCTGGGAACTCCTTCAAAGAAGAAGTTCGTGACTTGGAAATTTTCTTTTTAAAATATTGTTTCATTCCTGCATACCAAGCCCTTGAAAAATTATCTAAGCAGAAAGGCTGCTTCTTAGGAAACTTCTAGAAGCATTTGTAGTGCTGTTCTTTTGCGCCTGCTCAAAATGCATGCAGTATTACTGAGCCTATTGTAAATGGGCCCCTTTTCTCTCACACTCACATTTATTTTATGCCAATGGGATGATATTAAATTTCCTCCTGCACCTCCCAGGAGCCCGAGCTTTCTTTACGCTACCTTTTTCATGTTGCAGATTCCAGGCTGCTCTGGTCTCATGTGGATAGTGACACCAGACCAGTAGCTGCCTTGATACACAGCTTTTTGCTACAGCGCGGTATGTTCCAGCCTGTAGCTCTAAACAGCTAAAGCAGCGCGTGGCCCAGCCATTCCCCTTTCTGCAATGGCAGGATGTTTGGCCATACGCCGCAAGCGCCCAGCTAGGAGGGCTACTGCAGCCTCCACGCACAGGAGGGACACAAAAAGCCGTGCCGGGAGCTAAATTCTGGTTCACTGGCTCCAGTGGAAGTTACTCCTGGATCCTGGGACACGTAAAAAAGCAGTCAGGTCCAACGCATCTAGGGACGGCTTTGTATCACCTGCATCCATCTTTCTCATGCAGCTGTCTCAAACTAAACAGGGTGCCTGCAGAAACAGATAAATATCAGGCCCAAACTGGGCAACATGTAGTCTTCTCAGCACTCAAAGAAAAGTTTGAGCCTTCTATAACTGGATTTACATGACAGTGATTTAGATCTTGAACTACATTGTGACTTTCTACAAATATTATTAATCTTTTTAAGCTGTAATGCAAGCAGTAGGTTTCATTATGACCTTGCACTGCTTGAATAGTTTGTCTTATAAATCTTACTTTATGGCTGTTTCTTAAAGCTTCCAGAAATTTATTATATATTTTCAATTCTGGCAGATTACTCTGGAACAAAAGGATTCTATATCTTGCAAAGGACTTTTAAAGTCATTGGCAAGTTTTCCCTTGTAATTTGGATAAAATAAGAACAGTTTAGAACCTTCAGCTACAGTTCAAACCTGGACCAAAATTGCTTTGAGATTCATAACATCTTGAACAACTTTACATATGGTTCATTATCAGAAGCAGACCTGGTCCAAAAGTGGAATGTCTTACTGAGGGGATATTTTAACATTTGGTTTTGTCCTGAACTGAGACAAAATGTCAAAATGGCAAAACAATGTACAGAATGAAAAGCAGAGAAAGATTGATTCAGAAATATCAAAACATTTCATTTTGAAAATGTCAAAAAAATTGTTCTGGAAATGTCTAAATGCTTCATTTAAGAATTTTCCATCCAGATGGAACATTTCAGCATTCTTAAACCCAAGTATTTCATATCTGGCTGGGTTTACCTTGGCCTTTTTGTATCAAAGCCACATTATCAAATATGATCACTTTACTTGCTGGGAAGAAAGCTATTGCTGCTACATGGTGCACGAACTATGTACTGTTTTAAAAAGATCTTGTTTATACTTAGATTACATGAACATATTTTCTTTCAATATCTAGTCACAAAATGTTTCTATTATTCTCAGATAACATGTGCCTCCTGGTATACAAGAGAAGGAAAACCAAATCATTAACTATGTGAAAACTCCAAAAAATGTAGCTGTAGCTGTTTTTTGTTTACTAATGCATACTATTTTGGATGTGCTGGGATTCCAGCATGACAGTGATTATAGCTGGTGAGAGTTTAGAGCAAGGAAAGAAGCTTTACAGAGAACCATCCAGGTTTTACACAGGTTTTGCAAAGCATTTCTGAAAACATTATTTTCAAAGCATAAAATACATGCAGATGTATATCTATACAGTATAAACCCCTGCTGCCTTTCTTCTTCTTAGTTTCTTTGCTGCATTAAAACATTACTTGTGATGGGGTCAGATTACATTAAATTGTATTTATATTATATTTCTGTAGTAGTGGACCATGCCTGCAGAAGTATTCTTTGAAGACAACGCCTTTTTCTCAGAGATTATAATGTCTTACAAGATCTATCCATGAGCAGTGCTAACTCCCCATACATAGGACAATCTATTAAGACACTGACTTGAAGATCTTTTTTTGGACAATGACCTTTCGATTAAAACTTTTCATTAAAATATCAATGTCTATAAAAATAATTTAACTAAGGCAATTTTTAATTACTGAGCAATTGTTAATTGTTCAAATAATCTTTTTGAATACAACCACTGCTTTCTTTAAGTCAATAAACTAACTTGCTGCTAGATTGATATTATTCCTCTGGTTTTCAGAGGAAAAAATAGAGAGATTTGATTGGTTGATTGATCCTTCTATGTGACACCATTGCAANCTAAAAAAAAAAAAAAAAAAAAAACGTACTTGAGATCTTCTATCTGCATAACAGATGACAAGAATATTAACTGTGAGTAAGCCTGGAATCAGCTGCACTTAGTTTGGGTTCTACACACAGTTCCAACCTTAAATGAATAATATCCGGCCTCAGTATATTACTTCCACTAAAACCAATAGCAGTGTTGGATTTTGTGAGGCCACACACTAGCAAAAATCATGAAAATATTCTATCTTAGCAAAAAAAAAAAAAAAAAAAAAAAGAACAAGAATTATTCATGGCAAACTATAGCAAATTCTTACCTTCCCTGCCATCTTGAAGAGCTGTGCTTCAAAGACAGACAGAAAGCCTGGTTAATGCTATTTTTATGCAATACTCAAGAAAAGCTGGGTTAGAAAGCCACTTCTGGACTCTCACAGTTGATTTTCCTCTTTTTCACATTACTGCAAATCGAGAACTGCACCACTGAATGCAGTATCAGTAAAAAAACAGGGCAAGGTAAATCAGGCTGTAGGTGATGCGTGCTTTGTAGTATACAGTGTTCAAAGCCTTATAACCTGTATGTAAGAGACACGAGTCTTTGAGGGATAGGCTATAGATAAACAAAGCTTTGAGCATAAGACAGCAAGTACTTCACCTACTGTAACTGCACCCACTAGCATCTTTGCTGGTCAGCAGTCTCTGGATGAACCACACAGCCCTAATCATGTTGGCCAACAGAAGATGCAGTACTTTTTTCTGTAGCTTTCCCCATCTCTCACAGTATGATTGTTATGTACTGCTCTGGATAGCCAAAAAGTGTGTGTAAAAGCTTTTATAGCCTTATGTGGTCAGTCCCACATCACAAAGCAAACTCATAACTACAAGGTATCAAAATGCTCTTGCTCTTCGTTCAGATACATACATATATATATATATTTAATTTGGTGCTCTTACAGCACCTAGTTTAGAGCTGTAGGATGGGCAATGATGAATGGGGATCAAATGGTACCTGCCTGTGCCTGCTCCTGCCAGTGTCCTTGAACATACTGTGTGTACAAAGGCTTTCAGATACATAGCTGCTGCCGTGCGCTAGCTTCACTACAGCCAGCAAAAGTCAAAGTATCTCCTGATCTTACAGATTGAGTTGTCTGGCACAGTGGCTCTATTTCCATGCTCCCGGTCTTTATAGTGGGTTGTTTAAACAGGAAAGGGCAGTCGTGGCTGCCAGTGGTGTGACCCATGATTCTTGAACCCTGGGGCTGGCACATACAGCTACCCTGCGGATTCCCTTGAGAGCAAGGGCAGATAAAGGCTGACTGTGATACAGTATTAGAAATCCGGCTATATATCCAAGCTCTCTGGGTCTGACTAACAATGAGCAAATCAGGGTATTTATTCCAGCAGATGAGGCGTAGACAATTTGGATGATATGGGAATGAATTAACTGAGTATCTCTCAGCCCTACATTTTCACTCCTTCTGAGGTACATATTCTCCTACTCTCCCTACCATGCCTGTCCCAGACATAATTATCTTCTCTAAAGATTCACGAGGGCCTGTGTGCAGAAGTGACAACTGAGAGGAAATACTAACTGCACAAACATGAAGCCAAGGCAGTTTTGAACATTTTGAATATGTTAAGGCCAGCAGCATCCTCATTAAACTCTGATTAGCAAGTGGACTTGATCCAGGCTAATTCATGGGTGAATGGGATTTTTCTTTTATTTTTTCACTGCCAGTTTATCAGAGGTAGGCAATTAAGAGCTCACACACCTCCGGGTCTTGTAGTTTTTTTGAAGCAGGGATCTCATACGAGCTTTGCAATAAAGCCTTATTGTCCTTAGGACAATATTCTTCACTAATCTCACTTCTGGCAATTTACTTTTTCTTGCTGAGCAGATTTAGAAACAAAAAACCTTGAAAGGGCATGGGAGGAGGAATACTCTAGGGCCATCTAATCCTGTCCCCAAAGTGGGAGTTTTCCATTCAGCTTCTCTTTTAACGAGCAGTGGATAAATAAACTTTTACTGCAACACTACTTTGATTCAAGAGGCCTATGAGGACCCAATTATGCATCCAGTGGGAGCGGGGTGGCAGTCTGGTTTTCAAAGCAAATGCAATGTAGCAACACAGGCCCCTTGTAATTATGGCTTCCCTACAAATTTATAAACCCAGAGGTGAGCTTTGCTTTGGTTGATTGTTTAAATGCAATTATTACCTTTCTTTCACTTTTAACTTGTTAATAAAGCTTTCCCAAATGCAATGCTTGGAGTTATTCTTCCTGAGCCCTAGGATCCCAAAGGTTTAACTGGAAACCAATCGTCTGCTTCACTGAATAGGACACAGTCAGCTTCAGTCAAAGATTAGCTGAGGAGCCAAGTGTTTGACAGACACACTGAGGGGGCTACATCCTATTTTCCACCTGAGAAAGCGGGAGGGAGAGGGAGACAGAAGGATGAAAGCTGAAGAAGGAGACAGGAGTGACTTGGAGAATAGGAAGGAAGAAGCACTGATGGAACAGCAGCCTCATTCATAGAAACGCCCCTGTTTGTATTATGGGTCTCTGTTTGCAGCTGACAATGTTACACTCACGGCACTAAGATGTGTCTTACTTTGAAGTGAGTGCAGATTTATCTACAACCTAGACCTTGTTTAAAAAAAGAGGGGGGACAGGTGTGCTTAGAGACACATTTTGCAGTTCTGGTCTTCCAAAAGCCCACATTCAGTAGGCCAGAAAGGAAATTGCTCCCTTTCCACTTCTAGGCTCCCCAGGTAGACAGGAGCAGAGGAGGAAGCATGGTCGTGACAGGTAAGTGGAGACACGGCTTGTATTGCATTGCAGAAGTGTCCTGCCTGAGGGAACCAAAAAAGTTACTTCAGTCAGATGCTGAAGTTTTTACAGATACATGCACAGGGTTTTTTAAATATGTACTTATATTAATAACTATAATGTGCTTTACTTATGATATATATATAGTCATAGTACACCTTACTTATCAAAACTGTATAAGATGATATATTATATGCATAACTAGTATAATGTGGCCAGTTGCACATAAGCCTGACATATGTAGAGCTGAGTTTAAAAACTGCAGCAAATCATTTATTTGTTGAAAATGCAGTTTGGGAACATGGCAACTATTCATGACTTAGCCCTTGTGATGATTTGTGCAATTTGTGCATGTATACTTTTTCAGTTGCTGTTGATTTTAATGGAATTATGGAATTGCTGTTTTTTTTTAAAGCCTCTATCAAGCAAGTCTGCAGTACGTATTACACCGCTCCCAGAACAGGTACAGTGGAGATCCAGTGGACTAACAGAAAGAAAGAGGAAGAGGAAGGAGAGAAGAAGTGATCTCCCTTCTTTCTGTGCAGAGGAATGATTTTGCAAAAGGAAAACCATGAAGTACAAGCTATGCTAAGGTCTTTGAAAATACAGACAGGTCTCACACATTCATGCAAGATGTCTTCAGCAAGAAAAAAAGAATGGATAGGCTCAGGGAATGGCTTTGCAGTGGGAAAAGCAAAAGAAAGCTGGACAAGACAAACTGTTTCAGAAAACATGACATGAGTTGTGCTGAGGACTGCAGTTTGACCCCATCACAAATACTGTTGTAGAACAGTAAGGGAACTAAAAAGGGAAAAGCAGGGGAAGTTTCTATCACGTATGTATGCATCTGCATACATTTTATGACACGAAGAATAATGTTTTCAGAAACACTTTGCAAAACTCTGTGTGTATGCACTTACGTGTTCATGTGCATCTATCTCCCAGGGGTTAAACAAGTTTGTAAAACATGACAGGGGATTTTGGAAAGGGCATGTTCACACTGTGTCCATTTGAGTATTCAGCATTAGTCTCAGGAAGACAGCAAACTGGATCATAAATCATAGTTCCCAGGAAATTATGTTATGTAGCAGACTTGTGTCCACCAACATATTTGTAGAGACCCCAGCTAGGATATGATCCTGGACTCCTTGCAGACTCCAGGGACTCAAAGCAGAAGGCACCTAACAAATCTGGAAGCCAAGCACAAAAACAGTGGTTATCTGAACAAGAGTGGCACTTCTACTACAAGGCAAGGCAAGGCAAGGCAAGGCAAGGCAAGGCAAGGCAAGGCAAGGCAAGGCAAGGCAAGGCAAGGCAAGGCAAGGAAAGGAAAGGAAAGGAAACAATTATTTCAAATCTCCAAAACATTTCAGTTTGGGAGTTCACGTGGAGACATGGACCAAATCCCTAGTCACAACACTGCAGAGGTGAAGCACTCACTGCGTGCTCAGAGGAAGTGATTCAGATCCCTCCTCTCTGGTTTGCAAGCAGTACATAATTTTCAAGAATGAGCTGCAGCCTATTATAATATTGGATTCCCTCAATAACTGTGTGAAAGATGTCTGTCTCTCTAGGCAGGGTTCTAGCCACCAATGCGTGGTGTCATTCTTTGTTTCTCTTGCCTAATGGAATAACAATGGCATGAGAAGAGCCTGAGGTTAAAGGCAGTTTCCTGCCCTTATCACCTCTAGGTGAACACTGGGAATAGCAGCAGCTTGTTTTCTAATGTGTTTTCTTTGTTTCTAACAGCAAGTGGTAAAATCCCTCAAGAGCTGGAAGCTTGCCTGCAGTTAATAGCTATAAACAGTACAGTACAGACACAGGCATCCTTTCCTGAGACTCACGTTGGTTTCCAGATGAGTAAAATCATCAATCTGAATAAAATGCAAGGTGCTCACAGGCCCAATCAAGTGATAGCAAATTTCCACTGAGCTGATACTGAAAATGCAGGACAGTAGGCCAATTCAGTGTGTGTGACTGCTTGAATGTGAAACTTCTTTAAGCTAAATAACTGCTGGTCCAAAACGCTGAGCTGTCCTCTGAGGCACCCATCTCAGAAGGACCTGCCTCCTTTCTCAGGTTTTCCTTGATAGAAAACTACATAATACTATTATGAGCTATTATAACCTGGAAAAGCTTTAGCTTTCCGAAACACTGAAAGAAAAGGGGGGAATGTATGTATTTGGCATACTCTTTTTTCCCAACTGGCAGTAGAGACCACCCACGTGATCCTGGTTTGCAGTCCAGTGACCATCCAAGTTTCCTTTGTGAACCCAGAGTGAGCTTCACAGCCTCTTTGCCATGTTAAAAAAAAAATAATAATCCAGCAAATGCTTTGCACTGCATGAAGCATTCCTTCAAGAATAAGATCTTCAAGGATTTGCCAAGTTCAGATTTTAATCAAGTGTAATGTGACAAACTAAGAACTACCAGATGAGAGCTGTTTCTCATATCTTCTGCTAAAAAGAGTTCACAAACATCAGCCATGAGTTTGGCAAGGGAGATAGTGCATCTAGTGACCAGAGCTGAGCATGCTCAGAGTTCCTGGCTTGTAAAGGATTCAGTATGTGCTTAAGGCAAGATAGTTGATCTCTCACTGCTTTCACTTAGGGGTCTCAGTTCCTGATTTTTATTTGTACCTAACAGCAGTGTGGTCATCTTGTTCCTGGCCACACAGAGAATACAGGGCATCAGAGCTCAGCCTATAGCTCAGCTAGGATCAGTTTGCTGACAGTCATCACTTTTTCACTGGTTTCTTTTTAGCTTCTAGAATCAGGTTCTCTGGACCGAATGATCCTTGCACACATCCAGACTCAAGCTTTTTTCAAAAAACATGAACACATAGATAAAAGTGCCTATCTACAGCTCAGTTAGATAGAATATTGGTTAATATTTCCTACTTATTTTACTCAGCGCTCTCCCCATTGTCCCCAGCAGACTCCCCGAATCAGCACACAGAAGAGTGCATCATCTGCCAATGTCCAATCTGACAATTTTACAGTGCCTTTTGACATGAAATTCTGGCTTCAGTAGCTATGACACAGGAAAGCAAAGGTATGTACATGTAGTGATACCATGTATGCTCTCTTCATCATATTCCCTGATCACACAGAAAATTTTACCCACGTTTGATATAGGCTTTAATTTTTAAGTGTGAGCAACTGTGTCTTAATTCATTAACCAGTTTGAATGATCATGGCCAACCAGGGATATACAAGAGAAAATCTGAAGTATGAAAGGGTACACATGCTAACAAGATAGCTCATTTCTGCCTGTAATATCAATGACAAGATGCAGCAAGCAGAAGGGTAAGTTACATGGTATGGAATGGTTGGTTATTTTCTAGGACACATTACATGAAAAGTTCATGAGGACAGGGCTTCATCTTTGCTTTTGGAAATACCAAATCAATTTAGCTATATGAAAAGATTTTGGCCAGGTTAGTGGAAATATCTAGAATCACATCTCTTTATAAAGTCTTTACCATCTTTACTAACTGAAATCTTTCCAAACACAGCATGCTTTCATGAGTTAGAAGACCTTGAATAATAAATCTTTTAAGAGTGAGAACCTGCTTATTTAGGAAAAAAAAGAATGAGAAAATGTACCTCTTCCAAATTTCTGTCCAACTTAGATTGGTAATAGTGGCCATGTTATGATTTAAATTTTCAGACTTTAACCATCAGCATTTACTCCCCAAATACAAAAGTGCCCAAGGGTGATGTGCCCCACAATGGCCAAGAGCAGTTAGATATATTGTCTGATTTTGAGAGTCACTGAGTCTTAGCAATTCCAATTAAGTCAGCAAGACTGAATAGATGTTTTATGGTTGTGAAATTCAGTCTTATGTTTTGCAGTCATTTAAAAGCATACTTCCAATTATAATTTCACCTTGTTCTAAAAGCACTGTGAAAAACACATTTCTTCCCCAAAATAACACAAATGTTTCAAATTATTCAAATGAACCAATTTACTTTTAACTTTTTTTTTTTTTTGTATGTGTATTTGGTGTTTACCATTCCACTTGGACCTAGCCATTTTATTACCCAGTTTTGGTTTTGAGTTCTGTGATGACATGATCAGAAATAATGTGTACAACAGGAAAATCTGGATCCCAATCTTTTTTTTTTTTTTTTTTTTTTTTTTTTTTTTTTTTTGAAAGATTTGTTTTCATTGCATTTGGGAGCAGGGAAGAAAGAATCATGTTGCTCTTAGACTGTATTAGGCTTTTTCCTGAAACATTAATTTTGAAAGAGATTTCTGTTTTCTTTGAAATCACAACACAATGAAAACTCCATCAGATCAAGCTCACAGCATCTTTCTCCTATCTATCCTGTCTGCCAGCTCCTTTTATGTCCTGGGGCATGCAACGAGCATCAAAAAGATGTTGTAGGGAAAATGGAGGCAGTGAGCACAAGTGATCAGTCAAACATCACACCCCAAAGGGTAGCTTGAACTAAACCAGAACAAATGGAAAAAAAAAAAAAAAAGTTATTTTCTGCCACCTTTCTTAGGATGCTTATTTCTTTCCTCATTTAATCATCCATTAGCCTCACACTGCAAAAAGGGACAGCTGAAAAAACTACTATCAAAAGAAAAACATGACAGAATTTTGACAGCCATAGAAAAACAGTTTAAAACAAGCTGAGTTTATACAGAGAATTCTTTAGGCTCTGTTCATAGAAAGAGTTATGCCCCATTAACATGGCATTTCACAGAGTACTCTCCAATAAATATCTGGTGAGGATTGCAGTTTCCCATTGACTGCAGGCTTCTGATCAGAAACAGTGCAGCTATTACACTGAGAGGGCATAACTGCTTGAGCACAGTGAAAATAACACAGCATCAGAGAGGGACTAGACAAACCTAGATATCTCTCTAAAACAGAGCATAGCATATAAGCAAAAAGAATCATGGCAATGATTCTAGACAAATATGTGCTTTCTTGAATTCAAGCAGCTACCTAAACACCCTCTATTTGCATCCTATGACATAAATTCAATTTAAAATTACCTTTGCATTGCCAGGAGCAGAAAGGATACTACCTCTCTTCTAAATCTTCTAGGCCAAATTATAGCTAACGCAATAGTCACGTCCATAGGCTTCAGCATGCTCAGCATAAACAGTTTTTTCCTAGCATTCCCAAGTAGTAAGTGAGGGTTCGTGTTAGGACACTGCACAGGGAAAGAAACAATATTAGTAACCATGGCGGCTAGGAAGTCCTTGTACCAAAACGTATAGTGTGTGAATAACACGGTAGGCCCAAACTGCAGAGCTCCTGTCTCAACCCAAGAGGACTCTACTGAGCTCCTCAGATATTTACCATGAGGCCTCCAAATAGAGACTTTCGAAATGTCAGTACCTTATCTGCATCCAGCGTTGCTGCCCCGCAGAGTGAGGTTTGGCTCATCAGTGTGGACTTGCTCCTGTGGTTTCTATCAGCTCTGCAGGCTGACTGTAGGCCCACCAGCTCCACCAGACTGCAGTGCTCAGACTGCCAACCGCGGTGCTGGGCTGAGCACCCGGAGCCATGCTCATCTCTTGCTCCAGCAAATACAACCCAAAGATGAGCTGCTGAATTGGGGGGTACATGTTTTGTTTCAGTCCTTGTGTGGCTTCTCTTGTTGAATGTATTGGACTCTGTATCAGACCCTTGACCAACCTGTGAGCAATTTATTAAACTTGGGCAGTGTCTCAAAAGACATATAAGGACATTGTATAAGAGACAGAGAAGGAATATACATATATACCTACAAGGTACGTGTATTGGTAAGTGTATGTATATTCATATGCATACACGTAGCCCAGAATCCTAGATCTGACACTAGCTATTAGAAGATGAGAACAGGGCAACAACAGAGTAGTAATTTCCCTGCCAAAACCCAGCTTCCAGCTTCCTGCAGTTAACGAAGTTTCTAAACTGAAGGCTATATGTGCATTTTGATGTTTTATAGAACCTGATGATGTTTTTTTCCTTCAAGAAGCTATCTGATCCCTCTTTGAATCCATTCATACTTCTGGCCTTTGCAACACCCTGTGATAATGAATTCCATTGTTTAATTATGTCATATGAAAAAAAAAAAAGCGTTGACTTTTGTTGGCTCATTTTATTTCTGTCTGATAACTTAATCGGAAAGCCTTTATCCCAGTTCAGTCACAAATATACTGTGTGATTTTGGACAATACTTGTAATCTCCGCCTCAATTCTCCAGCTGCAGAGCATGAATAAAAGCATTCCCTCAGGCAGACTCCCACTGAAATCAAACAACAGTAAACACCACTTCAGCCAGATATATTCTGCCGTTAGTTTAGCAGTCCATCTCATCTGATAAAAAGATATGCTAAAAATTACTTTAACTTCTGTGGGAGTACAGGCAGGTAAGGATGAATGACAACAGTGCAGCAGGCAGTTGTGATTTGAAAAAAAAAAAAAAAAAGGAGGCTTCTACCTTTGACTTGAGAGAATAAAATGCTGTTATCCATTGTATGACGTTCTAGACCAGGAGCTTTGTATGGCACAGACAAACCTTGCTTTCCACTACCATGAGAGGGTCATACAGACCTGTGTGTGCTCTCCCTTTGAGATTTCAGCAAAGGCCAGACACCAAACTTCAAATGCCACTTCAAAAGGAACTGAAGCAAAGAGAGGCTTGTATGGGGCTTTGTGCGAGTTCTACATTTCCCTCAGCCTCTGCTTTCCTTGAGCTCCTGCAGGTGAGATGGAGATGGATCTGTGGCTGTGAGCTGAAAGGAGAGAAATGAACTTTCACCCACCCTTAGCCTCCCACTCATCTCTCTGCTATACATGCTCAAAACAGACTTTGTCACAGGCAAAACCAGTGACAGACAGGGGAAGTCCTTCAGGAACCGCTCACTACCACTGCCAGGGCGGGGAGGCCTGTCAGTGCCCTGGAGGCCCTGGTGGTTTGGCTCCTGCCTCGGACAGATGCCGTCACTGTTCGCCTGATTGCTTGCTGGGCCCAGGTGCTCCTCTCTGAATCTGCAAGACATGAGAGCACATTTCTGTGAAGAACCTGACACCCAAAACACCCTCTCAAGCCAGTTAGTGCTTAAACTGCAAGCTCTAGGCAGCGTGCTGGGAGCACTGTGCAGCTTTTAATTGCAGGTGACCTTTGCATACTGGTGTTTTGTGTGTATCTAGGTGCTTTGGGCTTGGTTTAGCACAGTTTTACTTTTCCTTAAATGTCCTCTAAGGGGCAGAGGTTACTGTGAATGTCCTGCCTACTTGGCAAGCAAACAGCAAGGACTCAAAAGCATTAGTGAAACTCCATTGTTGCGAAAGAGGAGGCATGAAACTAAGACACCCTCCAAAAGGGAGGAGTCACCTGCTTGAGCCAACACAGCCTTCTGCTGGCAACCTGCAGAGGTGAACTCTCCAAATTTGAAGATTATCCTCTGGGGTGTGCAGATATGAGATGGATGTAAATATATGCTGGGCAAGAGCATTAGGTGCCGAGGCCACAGTGATTCAATCCCAGAATGTGCTTTTATAAAAAAAAAAAATAGCAATCACAATGAATAGTAACAATTTAAGTAGCAATTTTTACCTTAAATGCTCTGAATCTTTCTCATTCAACAGGTATCTCTCAAAGGCCAGTAGTGTAGATGTAGGAAGAAGGCAAGTCTGCCTTGCTTACTGGGTTTTTAGCAGCTGTGAAAATGGATGAGAAACTTCAGTGATGATGGAGGTTCCAGCAATGCCAATGGCAAAATTAGCTCTGACTTTAAAAAGGTTGGAATTTCACTCTGAAAGGGATGCTCTCTCACTTAAACTTTTAATTATGTGTCCATTTCTCCCTCAGTAAAAAAAAAAAAAAAAAAAATCTGTCCTTGCTAACTGCAGGAATTGCAGTTACTCTGTGCCATCCACATGATCAATAGCAGGAAAACTTAACTCACTGCAGCATCACAAGTGGGCCTGAGCGGCATCTGAGGCCGATCTGTCTGAACTCCATCTAAAGTCAAGGTATTTTCAGCTTGTGAAGACACAGTGCATTTTAACTTCGCTGATGCTGTTTGTTTGCAAAACATTTACATGTGTCATGAAAAAACAGCCCTTTCTTTCAGACCAGTTTTCAAAGACCTGCAGCTAAGGGTGTACACAGATAGAGTACACTGACTCCCATATTACTGACTGTAAGGACATTTGTTTTACTCTTGTTAAAAGATGTATATACAAGTTTCCACAGTCTTTAAAGCCATTTGACTGTAAATGTATTGAAAGCACTGATATACGTGTCAGTAATGTAGCTGTAGACAAGGACCAGATCCACCTCCAGAGCAGTTTTTGACAGTTTCCAGACTTTGCTATTGAAATGCAAGTAGTTGCTGAATGTGGGAAAGGCTAAAGCTATGCTGCTTGGCTCACAGCCCAGGACTGAAAGATTTGGGTCCACTTTTCCAGCTGAAAAATGTAATGTACTTCCTCTTAGAACTTCAAGGGGTCACATACTCAGCTGGGGAGAACAGGGGTAGCTACAGTGAAGTCAATGGAACTGCAGGCATAAATTGTAGCTGCTGATTCAATATGTATTACCTCTTAGTAAGGAGTTAGCTTAAAACTCATTAAAGACAGATCAGACACAACAATCACTAGCAAGCAGAAGAAACCTTTTTTTTCTTTGTCTTTCTTACATTAATCTGCATCAAATACTGAGTGTTTACCCTTATGATCAGAACCCTCTGTGAGTTGTATAGAGATAACCTCTCTGTTAGTGCACAGAAATTCCATGGGAAATTTGGGCAAAGAAATTGTTAGTCTGGAAATTCTTGACTCAATTACCAGAGATGCCTTTGCTGCTACTTGTCTTGGATTTTCTCAGTTTACGAAGTCAGCGTCTCAGTCAACATTTTTCGTAACTATTACACTGAATTCAATATATAGAGCTACTGGGAAATAACCAGAATTTTACAAATAAAACATAAAAAAAATGAAATTACTTGTAATATGCACAGTTATATATAAGTAACTCATTTTATCATCAGCTATTTTATTTCACCGATGGCCTTCTGTATGGCCTCAGCCATACAGAAGATATGCATGTTTCAGTGTGGCACTTAAGTTAGCAAACCTGTGTTGTTTTATTTCTCTTCTTTCCATCTTACACATTCTTTGGACAGAAGTCAGATCCCACTGGCCAAATATGCAGCCTCGGGGCACTATGTGAATGGATCTGGTAGCTCAGGTTCTTCTACTAATCCAGGTCAGCATCCATCCCAGACACAGGCTTTATCCTGCAAGTCTCTGCGAGGATGTGCAGCAGGAAGTGCCAAGTTATTATCCTCCTTTACAACTCTGAGTGAAATCTACACAAGGATGCAATAAAGTTAATTACTAGGCGTTGTCTTTCACTTGGAGGTAAATCTGTGGCTTCTTGGGACTTGCTCCTTTACTCAAGGGGAAAAATAAAGAGAAGCATTATTAGACAGTAAGTATCAAAAAAAGGACTTGCATTCATGCCTTTTTTAGCTTTCTGTCCATGACCATGTGCCATGTGATGACAAAGCAGAGAGACCTCTAGCACACAGGATTTCTGAATGGTCTTCTGAACTTCTTTTGTCACCTTTCATTTATGTATAGCACTTTATAGGATTGTAGGATTATTCATGTTGGAAGTTCAACCCTGTGCTCAAAGGAGGTATTGGAAGGCTTTTTTTAGGTCCTCCTGAAGCCTCTTCCTCCCTCTTCTTCCCTTCCTTCCTCTCTCATTCTCCATCTTTGCACTGGCCTTAGCTTTGTTGCAAGTTCACCTGTGACAGACTCCCTGGTGTCTTTGGTGTAGGCATGGGTCACAGCCAGCAGCTACTCCAGATCAAGTGTGCAAGTCCATGAAGGCCTCAAGGGCCTGCAAGCTCTCCAAGATAAGTGGGATTGTGCAAGGACAATTGCTTAAGCGGGAGGATTTTCCTCAGTCCTGGCAAAGCAGCCAGTGCCAACCAACCAATATTTCTGTAGCATAAGTAGTCTTGACAGGTTGTGTTCCTTTCTTAGTGCAGTGTTTTCACATAGGAGAAGAAAAGAACAGGCCTAATCCACTCATCCTTCTCTCTCTTATGCTTCCTAAGCAAAGCAGGTTAAGTGCAAAAAGCTCTCACTGATGTTGCTTTGCAGATGTCAGGGATAGACAGCCCAATGTCATCTCACTCTGGCCAAGACAAGCACCCAGTTTATTGTGAAAAACATCCAAAGAGTCTAGAGAGAGGAATCAAGACAAGAAAGTGAGATATGCAGCTTGATCTTCACATGTAGAGTTGGAAAGGGGAAAGCTGCTTCTATCACTAAGTGTACACTGGAGTCAGTGTCAGTAACACAGGCTACGGTTCTCAGCAGGGTTCGGACTATAGATTGGAGCTCTTAAAGAACTGGCAATGGACTACAAAGTCTTTTTCCCCTAGGCCATTTCAGGCTTTCCTATTTGCAACCACTGATGACCAATTCCCAGATTTCTTGCAGGTTTTGCTAAGAGAATTGTTAGAAAACACTTTCCCAATACTGAAAATTTCCCAATATTGCTGTTTAATAAATTCTGTGGGCTTTTGAAAATGTTTTGCTCTACCTTGCCTGGAAATATCGCAGAAATAGTTTTTTCTTTTATTCCATTAGAATTGGAATTTTCAAGTCTGGATAAGCATGGGAAGCATCTCCTTGAGGTTCCCTGCTGAGAAGGTGCTAAGTGCATGGCATAGTAGGCCAACTTACCAGCTAATCTCCTTTTATTCCTCTTACAGTCAATGTACGGCAGGAAGTACTTCTAGGAAGAGAGAACAGTAAGCTAATAGCTGAGCCAAACAAGTTAATGATGAATGTACACATACATGAAACTAATGTCAGGTCAGTAGCAACTGGAAATCATTATCATGATATTGCTGCTTAGTGACCTACGTGAAATGACAATATGTAACAAGAGGTTATGTTACAAAAATATCTTCCAGTTTGTCATTTTGTTTTTTATTAATATTGACAGACTCACCAGAGAGGCCAAAGACTGCCTAGATATAACAATAGAATTTTGTTGTCCTTCCTAGGTCTTTCTGTACTTATTGCAGTATCTACAAAATAGACAGGAGGTGAGCATCTGAGAAGCAAAACTAATTAGAACATTCTTGTCTAATTGGTGGAATAGAAAAGGAAAATAGGATGTCATATATAACGATTTGACATAAAAGGAAGTATTTGGTTATTGCTACTTCGGCAATAAGGCAACAAAGTGTTAGGGTACATTATTTGTTAGAGTGAAATATGTTTAAACCAAATACTGAGGATTACTAAAAAAGGCGCTGGAGAAATCATGCTGTTCTTTTTCCAAGGAATATGATCAGATGTTTGTAAGATCACTGCAATCATAATAATACTGATAGTAATGAAATTATGTAAATGGATTCCTGCTTACTGCGGTAGTAAGGTATTCCAGATGTATTATTGGACACCAGACAATATGTAGCTGTAAATTACACTTAAATTGGTTTATCGGGGTTAAAAAAAGACATCTGAGGAGCAGTTCTTGAAATCTTTCCCTAACATGATACCCTAAAATGTCAGTAATCTCATCTTGTTCTGCCAGGCCAAGAAGACGGTGAATATTAATGGAACAATTTTTCAGAAAGGGCTGTTGAGCTGCCTTTGGAAGAGTGTTTCTTTTATATTAGTAATGAAAATGCCAGTAAATGGTTTCTTCTGTGTGACATCTATCTTTAGCCAGCGGCATAACCCTGAATAAGGAAGTGTACCAAAAAGATGGAGGGAGCAGTAAATCTTCCACCCCAGGTAGGTCTCTGCTGACTGAAAGATGCAGGCCCTCCTTGGCTTTCACTTGAGGAACACCTCACACAGGCATGCAGGCCAATGAGTCTTCACCTGCCCTGGCCTAGGAAGGGATTTTTGTTTGTTTGTTTGTTTTCTACATATCTCATTAGCATTAGAAGAAGAATTTATGCTGGTGTCTGAGCTGGACTTCCACTCTTAATGAGGAAAGCAATTCACTCTTTGTGGAAGTGAATTAAGTTGGTGTGAGAATCACAGAATCACAGAATATCCCGAGTTGGAAGGGACCCATAAGGATCATCGAGTCCAACTCCTGGCACTGCACAGGTCTACCCAAAATTTTAGACCATGTGACTAAGTGCACAGTCCAAACGCCTCTTAAATTCAGACAGGCTTGGTGCAGTGACTACTTCACTGGGGAGCCTGTTCCAGTGTGCAACCACCCTCTCAGTGAAGAACCTCTTCCTAATGTCCAACCTAAACCTCCCCTGTCTCAGCTTGACACCATTGCCACGGGTTCTATCACTGGTGATTAAGGAGAATAGGTCGGCGCCTGGCCCTCCACTCCCCCTCGCAAGGAAGTTGTAGCCTGCGATGAGGTCTTCCTTCAGCCTCCTCCTCTCCAGGCTGAACAGGCCAACTGACCTCAGCCGCTCCTCATACGTCTCCCCCTCTAGGCCCTTCACCATCTTCGTCGCCCTCCTCTGGACACTCTCCAGCAGTTTTACATCCTTTTTGTACTGTGGTGCCCAGAACTGCACACAGCACTCGAGGTGAGGCTGCACCAGCGCAGAGCAGAGCGGGACAATCACTTCCCTCGACCGGCTAGCAATGCCGTGCCTGATGCACCCCAGGGTACGGTTGGCCCTCCTGGCTGCCAGGGCACACTGCTGGCTCATATTCAACTTGCTGTCAACCACAACCCCCAAGTACCACAGAAGTACCACATTTAATAATACAGACTTACTCACTGCTGCACAATCTGTTGAACAGCCAGAAAACAGATAGGACCCACCATAACCTGACATAGTTAGATGTGCAACTTATGTGGTACGTAATAGGAGACTGTCTGTATTTTATTAGATTTATCTTATTTTTTCTTTTATTATTTTTCAGCCCAAAGAAGGAAAGCTTCCCATACCACAATTTATGTCATGGAACTGGGGAGGGCAGGAGGAAAGTTTCCTATTTTTCTTATCAATGTCATTTTTTAACTTAACATTATGAAAGAGAGAGATGTTTTCTTGGAAAACAAGAATGTACTAGCCCATAAGCCTGACATAGTTTATATGCAAGGAACATATATGATCACACTGATTTCCAGACATGACGAGTTCTCTATAACCATTCTTTCATCTTTACATCTTTCACTTCATTAGGTAGGATTTTTTTTTAACAATTACCATAAAATGATGTCTCCCATTCATTCATTCCCATATACCTGAATTTTCTAAACTTGGAATAGGGAACAAAAACCAATTTCCTACCTTCATATCTGCTATCTGTACATTCATTTCTTACTCATTATGATAAATAAGCGAGTACACCATTATTTAGTGTCTGGTTGTTACACCATAGTAATTCTTTGACAAATTAACATAAAGTGTAGTATTTTAATAAATACAACACAAATCCAAGCATTTATGAGTATGAAAATAATACATATTACTAATGTCCTTCATGTCAAGTTTAAGTCAATCATTGTACAAGGAAATTACTAAAATAAACTGTTTATTTTCTTACCTCAGGGGTCATAAATAAAAAGAGCTGTGAAATTCTAACCTACAGCATTGTTTTAACTATCATGCTTGCATTGTTCATGTTGGTATGCTGAACAGCCAAGGATCAGAGCAATGGACTGGCACTTAATTATTAATTAAAAGTAATTTGAGATCAGTCAAAGTGCTCTGTGTTTGTTCTGGGCAGACATAACATCACATGAACTCTTCACAGACAAGCTGGTAATGAGTCACAAACACTGGGCAATAGGTTAAAATAATACCTCAGTTCTAATCTAACAAAGAGGAGGTGCAGTATTGGTTAGTATCATCTGTCTTTTGCACATACCTGCCCCTAGGTGATTTGCAATTTACCTCTGTTTTTCTTTTATTTATTTTTTTCTGTCAAAATCACTAGCTGTTAGATGTCTCCAGCCCTGAAGCAGTATGAAAAGGAAAGCTTTAGGCGAGTTACATACGTTCTTTTCATCAACTTAGAGATGTCAAGAGCAGCACTTCCTCTATCCACAGGGCAGACATTGTAGAAGCTCAGTCCCAGCCACAGGAGGTACTACACACTTAAAATTCAGCACTGCAAACTCTCTACAAGATAGGAAGGTGACACAGAAAGAGAAAATACGGCAAGAATGGGAGAGAAACAGATGGACAACTTCATTCAGCTGTTATAGAAGGGACTGAGAAACCAGAGATGGAGATCTGTCCCCATCTCTGTGGCCTCAGGCATGTAATTTAATGCCCCCTATTCCTCTGTTGGATTGTTCACCCAGCAGGGGCCCAGTCAGTAGCATGGGTCTGCACAGCAGCTATCACAAATGGCCCTGATTTCATTTGATCATCTTAAGATACATATAGGTTGTGCACCCATATCGAGAACCAGCCCAGAGCATATTGTGGCTTTTCCTACCCAAGTGCCCAGGATGAATTTGCAATATGTTTTATCACTCATAAAATTAGCATAATGGTCACATCTCTACTCAAAATAACTGTACGTAGGATGTTCTGATATTTGTTCTCCTCAGTTTCCATTATTTCATTCTAGATTACCTGTATACTTCCTAGATCTTTACAAACCTCAAAAAAAAAAAAAAAAAAA
>VXAA01002909.1:251381-315919 GCA_013399115.1 Anseranas semipalmata
AAAAAAAAAGAAAAGTCCTTATTGAAAACAAACAAACAAAAAAGGAGTGTTGATAGTTTTCTGAAGCTATATATATATGTAGTTTCAGAATATAAATATAAATACATAAATCCCCTGGACTTTTTAAGTCTTATTTTTTGCCTGTAAAATTCAAGGTTTATTATAATAAGGAGAATGCTGAATTGGATCTGTCTGTGATGTCCTGTGGTTATCCTCTCTTATGTAGCATACTAGGTAAATACTAGGTAATAAAGATTTACATGTGTAGTTTCATTCTAGTGCAAGAATGTTATTTCTTTAAGAAATCTGAATCCAATAAATCATGAGATTGGTTTAAAGAATATGAGGTTTAAAGAAAGCAATACATTTTGGTGCACTTTCACTTTTTTTTTTTTTTTTCTAGGAAGTGCTCAGGTAACATGTTTAATCTTTTCTCTGAAACTGTAAAGACTAGAAAGCTACACTCAAAAGAGTGAAATCTGAGCTTCTCGCCTCTTAAAACATCTCTGGGATTTGGATTTTAAGAAACAGCAGTAGAGAACAAGACTTAGGACAAAACCATGAGAGTTTGCCAGGCTGCCTGTGCTCAGCCAGCCTGTTTTTTGTAGAAGTCATCTGGCAGAGTAAGCACTGCTGAAAGAGCTAAATAAAATAGTATGAGAACACTGAAGGCATAAAGATGGAAACATGGGAATGTGGGGGGTGGGGTGTTTCTGAGTTAAGCACTTGCTAGGAGAGTCTAATGGGAAGTAATGAGAAGGAAAGTGGGGGAGTGGAGCAAAAATTGTGGAATGAGTGAACCGACTCTTGTTAAGTTTATGGCCAATTAATGTTTGCCATACTTGGGAATCAAAAGTTTAGCAAGGGTTTCTCTATATTAAAGGCAGTTCTTTGAACAATAGAGCCCTTTTTCTGCAATTCACAGCTGTCAGAGATCATTTCACTCCCTATATAATTCAAAAAAGTGATGCCTTTAATTGGCAGCATAAACACTGTTGGGCTAGTGTGTACTGAGCTTGATTTAGATGCTCAGTGTATGGCACAGTTTGCATCTGTCAGGGTTTGTAAGGAAAAGCTGCATAAATAATTCTAGGCTCACATTTAAAAAACAGGAGGAAAAAGCAGGATTCCAAAATGTCACATACACTGGCTTTAAAATGACATGAGCCAGGAAATCAAGAGTTAAAGGTGAAACTCTATGCCAAAGACCCTCTTACAATGGTCACTTCCCATGCGAAGTACCCCTATACATAGCAGGGCTAGCATAAGGTAGAGTAGCACCTTACCTCAGCATTTCCTGCTCTTTTGAGTTTATTTTGCCTTTAATATTTTAACACAGTCTAAGTTTAATTTACTAATTGTGTTGATGGTTTGCTTATTTGTTTGATTTTACTGCTTCTCATAAAACAATCCAGTTATCAGTTCAGAAGCACAGTCTCCTGTGTTACTCCTCCCATGCTATTTTGAATTGTATTTATTCAGCACCCCAGTGAAACCAGAGGAGTATCTGGCCCATTAAGTCCATGAGGACTTCACAACACAGGCTCAAAAATCAGTTAGTAAAAGAGCATGGAGTGGTTGAACATATTGCACCTGCAAATAGTCTCTACCCCAAGTGAGGTTCACTTGGCGTCCAGGTAGAATTTGGAACTCAACAAACTGCAAAACACCGAGAATACCATGAACTCCCTGAGGGAGAAAACTAGGTTTTACACAAACAATTATTTATAAAACAAACTATATTTCAATTAGAAGGACATTTTCAAAATTAGCAATGGCATTTAATTTAAGGAACAAATGTTTGTAGTTTATTCTTTCTTCTCTGTTGTTGCAGCAATGTGTTACAAGCACCAGTCCCTCCTTTGGCATAGAACAATAAATCAAGGTAAAAGTCCACTGAACAAACACAATTTACCTCACAGGACAAACTCATTCATTAATCCAACAATACTGTAGCTGCTTTTGTAAGCTGTATGGTCTATCAAAATCAAAATAGTCAACAATGTTTTTTGGGCTTGTGCCTTCTCAAGTTTCCATGTTTGTCATTTTCTCCTGTTTCATGAACTTGAATTATCATTAATTTGCTCAAGTTTGCTCCTGAAATCAGTCTGTCAGCTGGCTGCATTCCCACTACCTCCTTTACCTCACTTCTGCAAAGCATGATACCCTAAAGGACACCTGTGGAAGTCATTTTTAGCAGAAAATCCTCATTTTTCCTCACAATGGTGGCAAATGATAATGAAAATCTGGTATCACTTGGATAAAATGGAATATTGGGAAACGTGGCTCTCCTAAAGTGAGTTTTGTCCATGGAAATGGACCAGCTTTGACTTTGTTATCCCAGAGTAGCTTTTAGAGCTGAAACTTTGCATATCTTTTTGAAACAGTGATTCAAGCTTCAATGCTAGCCTCCTTGCTGAAGAAAATTTTAGCTCCTGCTCCAGGAACTCACAATTCAGTGATAGAGAGAGGTCATCAGTGAGTGGTGAAGGGAAGGTCTGTACAGTACAACAAAGTTAGTGACAAAGCACCAAATGGTCCCAAGAGACACCCAAAAATGAATGGGTGGGGACTTTGTGTAAGGAAGAATTAGGTTTGGGAAGTCTGCATGATGCATAGGGGCCACAAAGAAGAAAGCATGGAGATGTTTGTTGAATGGGTGGACCACTGAAACACGGGGATAGATGAATGAAGGCAAGGGAGAGAAAAAGATTTGTTACTCAGAGCACTCAGAGCACTGAGCAAAGTGTTACAAGAAAACATATGATGACAGGAGCTTGGAAGATGGAAGGGCTCAAAACTTATATTGCTGGACAAATATAATCTTGTTAGTAACTTTGGAAGAAGGCAGGGAAAGTCAGCCTAATGATATGGTTATTTTAGGCATTGGAAGGTCGAAGAGGACAATGATAGGACAAATGCTCTGTGCAGAGGACAGAATGGCTCAAAATGCTTCATATTTCTTATGCCTAATATTTGTTGTGTCTCTTATGCCTTGTGCTTATTAACAAGGATCCTGCATAACAGACACACTGTGCCACCACAGCACTGCCATATCCCAGTCTGCTTCAATAGATGGGCACTCTTGGCCTAGGAAACTTGGCCTAGGAAACTAGGAAATTCCCAACTTGTGGAGAAGCCCATACTATTTCAGTCTAAGATTTTCCCCATGAAGCAGCACCAAAAAAAGCCAAACACCAATGTGTTTCCTGAGACCAAATGTTTGGGGAAAAACAAACAAACAAACAAACAAAAAAAAAAAAAACAAAACAAAACTGTAGCGCAGAAATGTCATCCAGGAAAGACTGTCGGAATATGATAAACTTATAATTATACTACTGTAAAGGAAAAAAAAAGATATTTAAGTATCTAATTTGAATTGCCAGTTTAAACAGCAACATTTGTTGGGATCTGGCACTGCAATTTGAAGAACATTCCCACATGAAACAATGATTTGAATCTAACCTGAAACAGGGACGTGAGTTAGGAAACATTGTCCCCTTCTTCAGTTACACTGGTTTCACACTTATCTCTGCAGCCTCCCATATGTCTGTGATTTACATTGGCATGAAAGACCAGTCAGTAAGTGTTCAATCAATCAAGCCTGGAAGTATCAGTTGTGAGCACATTTCATGTCCTTTTAAAACAGAACCTGTACGCAAGGGCAGTAGTGAGGCATTCATTGTTTACAGGCACATTCTTGACATTAGGCCATCAGGCTGTTTTACGGGGAGGAGTCGGGATTGTACCATGTGAGTGGCAAACCCCTGGCAATTACGGAGCTTCTCTTTCAAAACTAAAATTATATTCCTGAAAGTGAGGAATGCTGAAATTTGTGCGGGTTCATATGCGGTTCTAGCCATTTACTAGTTGGAGAGACTTGTACCCTTTAAATCAACTGCTGTTTTCAAGGAGTTGATCACCTAGAGGAAGTGCACTGAACACTGGAACCTTTGTCCACCCAGAAGTGCCGTGTACAGTTACCTGAACCCAGAGCCTATTAACTGGGGTAGGAGATGCGTGTCGGCTCAGTCTCCCCAAAGCGCGAAACACCTCCTGAGAGATGTTCAATAACATTGGCTCAATTCAAAAGAGGTGTTCAGTATCTCACAGAAGCAAGCAACAGGAGTCCAGTCTTCATCCCCAGAAACTAAAATGGAAAGCACCCTTGCCTTCAGAAGGATCTAAAGTTGGTGTAAAAATGCAGATGTACTGATAATCATTTTTCAAAAGAACGCGAGTTCATTTAGCACTAACTATAGAAAGTGAAGTCAAGCTAACTGCACCTGCATAGTCCTCACATGAGGAAACTCAGAACAATGCTGCTCTTGCAAACTGATCAGCCTCATTGCACCTTTATCCTGGTGTGAAATATGGGGGAACTTTATTATGCCTTATAGACCTTGCTCTCAATTACACTGAGGTCAGTTCATAACTGTCCTGTTGTTATCAATAACCTCAGTCCAGCTTTCCAAGGGTGAGACTGGGTGCAGTGTGGGACTTATGCCTGAGGAAGTTTTATGATCTTATTGTTTTGTACTTTCCAGTGTCAAGAGTGACAGAGGCAGATTCCTGGAATGATTGCACAGGTGGTGTTAAATAGCCATTAGCAGACTACAGGCATGGCTTAAAAGTGATTACTTGTTCAAAGGAGTGGTTTCAAAATAAATAACTGTCAAGGAAGTATTACACCTTGTGTGCAAAAGAGGAATGCGATGGAAAAAAATGCAGCCTTAGTATGTATTTCATTATAGCATGCATAAAAAGAATTAGCAATACCTACACAGAACAGTTTTGCAGCTACAAGGATTCTTAACTTTGCCACCCTAGTTCTCCTTCTGTAATTTCTTAACAACAATAAGCATAAAATGTTTGGCCAGAGTTTTTAAATTTTCTGTCAAACAGGTCAATGAATTCTCTGGTTCCTGTGCTAAGGAACGGCAGAAAAAGTCTGATATTGACTTGGCTCTGAAACCCAAGCAATCTAAATCTCACAATGACATCACGGTGGAAAAAAAGCCTTCACAAAAATATCTGACTCCCTAACACCCCATAGTGTCTCATTTGGCAGCTTTCATTCCCACACCCACTGTATCAAACAGGTGGAATCATGCTGAAGAGTAGTTTTGCTTTGATGGGGCTAAATAAACCTTTCTCACAACACTGAAGGCTTCCTAAACAAAGGATTAGGAACAAGTCGAAAGGAAAAGAAGTCTTGTGCTGCCACTCATCATTCTTGCCAATGGAAAACAAGAGAGTTGGCTTACTTAGTTAAGCTTCTTGTTGCATGTAATTTTCTTAAATCTGATTAGGATCATTTAGGCTTTTCTAATTACAGCAATCTCAGAAGGCTGTGCCCACTACCTGTTTACCTATGAGCTTTCTTTTCTCTTTTTTTCCGCTCTATGGCATAAAAAAATATGTTATGGTATGGCTAAAAAAAAAAGCAGACACAAAGTTATACACCCATAAGGATAGTCAGCATAAGGTTGTGTTACAGAACTGTGTAGGCACCTTGCTGCCAGTTTTCAGACCAGCCCCCTGAGCTGTAGCCTTGGAGGAGGCAGACCACTCATTAATCTCAAGCCTCAATCTCAGTGAACAGGGCTCCTAATGACAGTGATGCCAACAGAGCTAGTCCAGGGCATTTTGAATCTGAGGGTGCCTTAGGCTTTGCTTAAGCTTCACAGAGTTGGACTGTATTTGTTTTTGTCACTGGACAAGATGATTCTAGCGGCGTTACTTTGTTATAATGCATTCCTGAGTCAGCAGTTTCCAAAGGTAGCTTTGTTTCACCCATGTTCTCTGGCTTCAGGAAGATCACTCTTTTCTGCTGTCAGGAATGGGGCTTGATGAATACATGAAGCTCCCAAAATCTTTCCCTTCTTTAGGCGTACAAGTGTTAAAGATACATTTGCAGCTTGGCATGTGAAGAAGGTACATAACTCCGGTAGAGATTCACTGAGTAATAATGAAATCACACATAAGGAGAAAGTATACATCTTCTCCCTTAAATCTGCTTTTAACCAAAGGATGCCTTACCTTTTCAAATGTAAAGTGTCGATACAATATCCCATGTCCTCCTTCTCTTCTGGCGGTTGGGTCAGAGAGGAGATGGAATTCAATCGGGAATTTTACATTTAAACATACATGTGTTTCCCAAAATATATATATATATTTTTAAAAAACTGCAATCTGATATTTTATGGATCAGAAAGAGCATATGATTTGAGGGGATGATTCAGCACTTTCTTTCTCTATCACCATTGAACCAGTGCCCCATCATGGTATTATTTTCAGGAAGTAGCATGGTATAGCAAGGAACATTTTTCAAGCAACAAATGAAATCAAGGCTATTCTTTGCAGTTAAAATGCTACTAAAATACACCCACAGAGTGCTCACAGTAAAGGTCATGCTTGATAAAAAACATAAATAATTATGTCTGTTAAATATTAAAAGGTTCTTTTTTTTTCTTTATTTTTTCCCTTTTTTAAATAGTGAAAGGAAAATGAATAATAATTAAAAAAAAAAACCTCCTGGAATCTTAATGGCTTCTCTGTACACAATACAAGGTCTTTCAGTGGTCAGTTTTAATACAAGCTCCATCAGAGCCATGGCATCTCTGCTGTGCACTATTGAAACATGCTCAGGTGATTGACCAAAGGCACTTGTCTGTCTGAGGTAAGTGACTGATAATGGTGATAACGATAAGTTAGTTGATCTGGGAAATTCAGTCTTACTACTCACTCATGAAGTTACACGGCACAACTGGGCATAGTCACCTCTACTTTCCATGGGCAGCCACATCAATGGGGCAAGTTCTCAAGAAATTCAAGGACCGGGATGGGTTTGGTCTGTGCTGCTCTTTAGGATATCCTGGTGTGCAGGATGCAGCAAGGCAGAGTCCAGGCATTGCAAAAGCTCCACTAGTGTCATCTGAGAGCCTGAACAGAACAGGAAGGTGATGGAGCTCAAGTGTTTCTGAAAGTCACAACTGGAACTGAGAGGTAACAGATTAGGACACCTCAGGGCCAGCTGTATTATCTCTTCTATGTACAAGGTAAGGATGGTTTTGCAGTCAGAAAAAAAAAAAAAAAAAAAAGTTTTTTTTATTCCTAATGTCTTATATTTGCTGAGAAATGGGTAGGTATGGTGCCATTTGCTAAAGAAATCCTTTCCCTTTCCAGTGCCATGGTAACCCAGCTAGCATCCCCTTTGTCATATTGCAGCAGTCCACATGCAGACACTCCTCTGAGTGCACAAGGAACAGTCAGAACCCCCACAACTGCTTTTTGCACGTGTGGAGAGCTAGTAACCAACCACACCATCCTGACGCTGCACGCCACGTGGAAGCATACAAAGATGTTTGTTTTCTTGCCAGAAGGTTCATCTTATACTCCTTGCTGTGGGAAATTTTGTGGCCCAGATTTCCAGGAATGTCTTCCAGAAGCATTGCTTGGGACTAGCTGCCTCTGTGTGGCCAAATGGCTCATGGCATAACTTTGGTAGTAAATGCCTATTTCTTTTCTGGTTTTAGTTTTCGTGTCCAGAAATTGCAAGAAAGTGTCTTTCTAGCAATATCAGGCATGTCTCAGCTTTCTATTATTATCATTATGGGTTTTAACATAAACTGCTGAGCGTCCCTTTTGACATTCAATTATCATGATTTATTCAGGGATCTTTTAGTCCTGCCATCACCCTTATTCCAACCAAGCTCTTGATTCCTGAATGTAATTTGCTTAAAAGATTAAGTTATAGTACTTATTCTGTAATGACTCATTTTACTTTTTATGCTGCTTCCTGAAATTCAGAGGTCAATAAGGACAAAGAAGCAGTAAATACAAGTAACACCAGTTTGAGAGCGAGTCAGATGTTCCCTTTGTTAAACTAATCTAATGATAACAGTATGTTTCTTTCTTACCACAAGGCAGAAGATTCCAACTCTTAAATGAACTCCTCAGTGGCTATCTGACCCCTTGCAGTGGATTTGCTCCTCAACTAAGGCACAAGTATCAAATTTTTGCAGGAGGGCATGAGAATGTATCCTCAAGAAAAAGAGTTCCCGATATATGATATCATCCTATCACCCAGATAAGCAAAAGTCTCAGAACATGGCTTTGATGTTGTCAGCTTTGGCTTCCTTCCTTTAACCACTTCTGAAGATGATCCAGCTCCCTCTGGATTGCATTGGACATCGGTTTTGGACCTAAGATTTGGACACCAAATGTTATTTAATTTGGAAGATATTAGACACCACCCTCTATGCAGCACTGGAGGCAAATAGAGTCCAAGAAAAGTTTTCCATATAGTTCTCAGTAACAGGGACTCCACTGAGGGAGGTCTGAGCAGGTTCCAAGGCTAGTGTACAGAATTCGAACCACTTTTCTGTAGTATCTCTCCAAGATACTCTCCAAGATTCACCTTTTCTCAGAAATGCCTGCCTACAGTTAGGCATACTGGCTGTACAACTCAGCCTGCTGCTATGTGTTTACCAGCACACACAGCGTCTTAGAACTATTTCGAATTCTAGGCTCTCTTTCCCTAGAAGAATGAAATACTGCTAACAACACAAATAAGATGCCCTATGTCCTGTTAGAAAGCTCTGGACTTGCTGCAAGTTGGAAGCCTTTCTAAAATTTGCATAGCATTTGGACCCTTGTTGCAAGAAAGTTTGGATGATGCAAGGAGGGTTAAGATCATAACCAGCTGAAAGATGTTTTTGGTGGAATTTCAGTGAAATTGATACAAATTTACAAGACACAAAAGCTGTAAAAGTGATCCAAAGAATATCTGACAAATCCTCCTCAGCTTTTAGATATTTCTAGTTATTTCCTCATAAATTATTGTGAAGTTATCAATTTGCCCAAGTAAAATCCTGATTTGGGAAGCAGTTATAATTTGTGTGTGTGAGTCTGGGTTAAATGATGAACTTCCAGTGATTTCAGTAGCATTATACCAATTTGCTCCAGCTGAAATATCAACACATGCTTTGGAAAGTTCACCAATAAAATTACATGTTAAAGAGAAATAAGTCCAAGCCACAGAGTTTGATCTCTCCTTTCATTGCAGCCACCTTAAAATATAAATGTGTTTGGACCTTGAAATTTGGCTAACGCCATTATACAATTGTGGTCCAGCAGCAAACCTCAGATTTGTACTTCTGCAGCATTCACAAGTTGTAGAGCTAGAATTTGGCTCCATCTTACAGTTTCAGTGTTTCTATGTGCTCAGGTTGCACAGTGTGCAGAAGAAGTCATATAAAACAATCTGTGAAAAGCCTGAGCCATTTAAGTGCAAATTCAATGTATTTTAAAGCAGCTTGGGACTGATTTTTCTCTCCCTTATCCTGGTTTTACATTGATGCTGTTCTCTTGAATTCAGTGTAGTTCTTTTGGGGTTACATTAGTGTAAGTGAGAATAGAATAAGGCTAATTTACTTAGCTACATACCTTCCCAAAGGACACTTTAATTTTTAGAGGCTATTCTTCTTCATCTTTTTTTTTTTTTCCTTTTAATCCTTCCCAAAGCTCAAAACATCCGAGAAGGATGAACAGAGAAAGTTTGTGTAACTGGTGATCTTTCTTTAGATAACTTATCACCAAGACAGTGGGAGTTTTTTATTCCTTCCACCCTGTCAGTAGGAATTGGCTCCAAGGTACAAGAGATTAGCTGAGCTTTAATGACAAAGAAGCACAAACCAAAACGAATTAAAAGAAAACAAAAACCTTTACCCAGATCACATCGATGTTAATTTTCACATTTCTTCATTTTTGCTACAAACCATCCTTTCAAAAGCATGTATTAAAGAGGCTGTTGGGTGGATCCAATCTGATGTACCTTTAGTCACTTTTCAACATTTGCTACTTTATTATTAGCTTCTCAGAAATGTTTTAAAAACCACTGTTTCCTTGATAGCTAAAATAAAATGTCAGAGACAAGTTGTTGCTGTTTTCTCCCTCCACTTTTTCGAAGATGAACCATGAGGTAACAGCATTGGACTGCAGCTAGCCCACTGAAGTCAGCAAAGGTTGTAAAGATGCCCTGAGTTAAAATTTCCAGCTATTAGTCAGTTAATCAGGCTGTTGCTTTTGTATTCACAGAGCTCAGGTAGTGTTTCTGAGTGCCGCATAATTTAAATTACTGGAACATGGTAATTCTCACACCAAAACAATGCATCTGGAAACACAGCAGCTCAGAGCAGCTGCCGGGCTGCCTTATTAAACAGCCATTTGATGGAAAGCAGCCAGCCGGATCCTAGCACTCACCCTGGCAGGCAGTGGGAGCTTTGCATAGCAATAGGACTTGAGCTCAGAAACCTTCCAGGAACATTAACTTAAGTTAAGAAGCAGAAATCACCTTAGAACTGCAACAAGTGCCTTGCTGCTTGATGGTCTCAGATATGCTACTGAGCTGTCCTGGGGGAATGGTGGTGATACCTCCAAGCTGCATGTGAAAATTAGGAAATGCTTGTGGACTCTGATACTTGAGCTGGTAAACACAAATGACTCCATCAATTTAAATACCATTGTCCAGTCAGGAAAAAGATACATACTATATGACATGACTAGGCATTACCACATGATCTGTATCAAAATTAAAAAAAAAAATAATGGAAAAAGACTGATGAACACAACTAAGATTTCGAAAGCTGACGAACCACCAGCAGCAGTTTCTAAATCATGAATGTAAGAATTATCCGTAGGAGTTATCAATTAAGTAGTGCTAAGTAATAAATAATTTTCAAGACTCAGAATGTATATAAACAGTTAAATATTCATTAGTCTGTCTCCGCATTTGTTGACTGTTGCTTACACAATTCTTCATGACAAAATACTCTTTCCTGATTATCATCCAGCTCAGATAGGACATAAAGATCATATGCCCTATACAGTAACAAATAATTGAGGAAAGCCCTGAAGCAGCCTTTAGGGACTAGATGGTAGCTTTCCCCATCTTCTGCTGAAGGCAGACTTTCCACAACACAGGTGTGACACCCAGAGTTTCTGGAGCACTTACACAGCTCCAAGAAGACCAGCTCACACTCACACAAGTCACAATGCAATCTTCCAGTTGTTGTGAATATAGCTGACTTCCTTTTGTATCTGGCAAGACACGGCTCTGCCCACGTAAGCCGTTTCAGGGCTGACTGGTGGGGAAGGTTAACTCCCAAAGCTTCTTAGAGATAGGCAGCCTGGGCAGCATGGTGTAAAAAGGCTCACCCATGTCTCACCATTCCATGTCCGCGTCACTGCACAGATGGTCTTCTGGGGTCATGATCTCCCAGCAAGCCTTCTCAAGCAGTGAGAAGGGTACCCACAGGGCTGCAAGGGCCTGAGCAGGGACAATGGTGAAATCCCAAGGCCATAAGCTCATCCACACTACGCAGAAGCTGGAGAAACAAGCCCCAGGGGTTGCCCAGGTCCATGGCCCCCTGGTGGTGCACCTCATAGTCCCTTACCAACAGGATTGCCCCACTGAGGCCCTGCTGTGGCCTTTTGTGGAAAGGGAGCTCCCACTCAAGCATGACAATAGGGTCTGATATGCAACTGAGACCACCACACCAACAAGGAAAGGCTCCAAACCTCTGAACCTAAAGAACAACTACTCTGCAGAGGGGCAAAATGTTTCTGCACAGGTAGTGCAGTGGAGAAGACCAAAAACTTGTGATATGCAAGAAATGCCAGAACAAAAATCTATGTAAAATTACCCTCTGGACCATCTGGATGAATACCTTCAACCACTACTAGCTAACAAGGAGCTATGTGGTTAAAGATAAGAAATGCCTCCCCGCGATGGTGTGAGAGCATCCACATCTGCCACCAGCCATGGACGGAACAGGGACTGGCATGGCAGCCTGGTACCTTATGGGGACAGCCCATCATCACTGGTCTCAGGGGCAGCACAGCCCCTCTGAGCTCAGCACCAGGAAGCCATGCATCTCACAGGCAGGAAAACGCGGAGGTGATCTTGAAGAACACAACATTTCACCGCATGAGATCATTTAAGCTATTTTTTCTTTCCCCTGCTAATGGGTGTCCCAGCCATCAAGGCAGTTTGGAGGTTAATCGTGAGTGTAAGAAAGTACTTTAATTGAATGCAAAGGTCCAAACACTCAAGGGATAAAACACACTATTCATTCCAGGAACATTTTAGCAACTGTTGACTGGTAGAAAGTAAACAGATTTCAAAAAGTGTCAGCATGCCATACCACTGCATGCCATTCCAAGATGAACATTGTTCCTAAATATATTTCCTGTGAGTGGAGGAGGAAAACAAATCTAATTTTAAAGAAATAAAACCAAACCAGATGTGCACAAGTGAATGTTTTCAGTTTTTTTTTTTTCTAATAAAGGCTTTTCTTTACTTTAGAGGTACCAAGTTAATAAATGTAATTTGAGAGTTGGCATGGCATTCGTTACCACCCTATTTAGCAACCCTTCTATCCTTTGTCACAGCACTATTTGCCAGTTTCTCAGAACATGTAACTGAGTGCAGGAATGCAGCAAATATTTAAAACTGATGAAGGTCTTTTAGACTTATCAAAACCACTTGTGCTTTCATGATTGTGCAAGGTGTGATGTTGAGCTTTGGCATATTATGAAAAATAGCTGACAGTACACGTAACTCATTAGACTATTGCCAAGAAACATATGCTAAAAGCACTTTACATTGAAGGCCCTCTGTCTGTTCAGCTCACTGCTAGTAGGCACTTCCGCAGTGTTTTTACCTGGAATTAAAACTCCAGATTGACAGATCTCATGTGTGCTAGTGGTTGATGCCATTATACATACTGCTGTATCACATGCAGTACAGAAATAAGAATGACATATTTATTCAGCTGTTCAGAAAGCTGTTCTCTGATTGGAAAACAAAGACTACTTTTAAACAGGAAAAATTTTTAGCTAAGTGTGAAGTTTGTGCAAATTCCTTTTTTTCTCACAGGTCAGGCATGTCAGTTCTTGCAGGTTGTCCTCTTTCCTTGCTACTCACCGCGTTCAGACTGAGGTTTTTGGGGGTAGGGTACTGTGATGCTGAGAGTGCTTTTCCCAGAGGAGACTGTACTTGACTTTCAGACAGCCAAAGAATGGTCAAATTGGACCACATGACAGAAAAAGGGAATTTCCAGATGTTAGCATGGAAACAAGTATGGCAAGAAACGAAAGGCCACCACAGGAAAAAAAAGGAGGAAATGCGGAGTAATTCCATTGCTGTGCCCTCCATAGGAGTTATACAACGCTTGTTTGTTATTTGGACTTCCTGTCTGCAGGACAGGTCATACAGTCTCAATACAGACGTGTGCGCATGCACACACACACTTCGCTAATGTTACCATGACTGTACATCCAGTCCTAGCAATCACCCATACAAATGATCACTTGTACTGAAAAGACATCTGTGAGTTGTAATTTTGCACACATTCATGGTAATTACGCGCAAATTACAGAAATGCACATTTATGAAATTTTGACTCTCTGTACTTCTTAGTCCACTTAGACTTCAGGCTGTGAGAGTGGAATACGGAAATTCTGATTTAAGAAACTCTTGTCTCTAGTAACAACTGATAAGGAAGAAATGTTTCAGATGGTGTTATATCGGCATTCTGATTAGTGTTATACTGGGAAGAAAGACCAGGAATTTTTTTGTCATGATAGCACCACAGTAGATAGAGATGGCAATGCCAGAGGACTGAACTCTGTTAGCACAATTCCGTAATTTCTTTAAAGTGAGAAGAGCACTCCCTAATAAAGCACATGGCAACCATAAAGCTGCTGATGCCACAGTCATTAGCCAAAAGGTCAAGAATCCATTAGCGGCTGCCACTGCAGAAAGCCGTAGGGCTGGTAGCTGTGGGTGCAGCAGTCCTGGAGAGCCCTGCAAATGACACAGAGCATCTGATAAGAAGCAGGCTTTGCAGCTTCTAATCCCACCTCCCATGATGGGTAACATAACCTTGCTATTGATTAATGCTTTCCAGGGCTTGGCTCATGTCAGGTGGCAATGGATCAATAGCTTTCTAGCTTTTAATGCGGCACCTAAACTCTTCCTCAGGATTTGCACATACAGCTACTAGAAACAAGTTCCTGTTCCTGTGCTCTTGTATTATTCCTTTTGACGGGTATGTTACCAAGTCCTGACCTCCATTGTGTCTTTAATTACAGATGGCAGGATACAATTCCTTGCTGTTAGACAGGCAGCATACTGTAGCTATTTAATGATCACTTTGCCCTGCCCAGGCTTTTCACTCTAGCACACAAGAGGTACCTACACTGAGCTAGAAGCTCATTTCTCCCTTCCCACCCCTTTCACTCTTCCTCTCCCTCCCACCAGATTGTACAATTTAAGATGAGGAAGCAAGCTGTTATCCCTCCATGAACAAACAAATAAAATTTAATTCAAGCCTGCAGCTATTGATGGTGGGAGGCACTGGACATTGGCGACTTTCTTCACCTGTCTGGCAAATGAGTCCAAGAGCAAGTGGAGAAACAACGATAACTTCCTTAAAAGGAAAACTATACAAACTGGCAACAAAGAGTTAAGCAAATTTGCATTACTGTACTTATGTGCAAGCCTAGTGTGACTGCAGGCCGCCCCCGAGCTGTGCTTGGGTGGTCCTCTACAAATTCGTATGCAGCAATCTATTAGTGGTATCTAGCAGTGATTTATGCAGCTGTCAAGCTGCCTTCATCAGTACAAGTGAATTGTGGGCACCATCAACTAATGCGGACTCCTTCATAGTGTCTAAAGTAAACGAGGGCCAAATTAAAAGAAAAACAGCCCAAGGTACCACCCACTCATCTTCTCAGTTCTTTAATGACAAGTTCCCTCTACAGAAAAAACATACAGCTGCTCATATGAGACCACACTTACAGAGCCCCTACTGTCTAATCACAGACAGCCTGTGAAAGTCAGCTTTCAGGGCCTTGGTTGGAGCAAGGAGAACAGGAAAAGTTGGCAGAGTTCCACCAAAAACTAAAACAGTATTGATGGCAAATAAAATTGACACGGGACCAAATCAGTTAGTTTTCATAATAAATACTGATGCATTATTTTGTCAGGGAATAATATGAACCATCTGATGATGATATAATACACCCTTGTAGTGTGCGCCTGTGTCTTTGTTTTCAATAGGAACCAGTGCTAAAGTGTATCTTGGTCCTGCCACAAATGCTAGTCTGAGCTGGAGGCCAATCCAACCCAACAACCTCAGTTTTGCCACTCTGGGTGAGCAAACACATTGATGCTCTGCAAACGGTGTGGGCAGAACAGCATCCCTGAGTCAAGTGTGGGCGAAATGCCAGTCCTCACAGTCATTTTTGACTAGTTTATGTGAAAATGGAGTGAGAAATACTTCTTGCCCCAAATACTGTTAATGAACAAATGAATCTGAAAAGCAGGTATATGCATACATGCACTCTCACACTTTTTGAAAAAGATGCTTACCTTTGCTTCCAAACTGAGAAAAGAGACCGATACCTTGACCACTCTGAGGCACAATCAATTTTCACTGATTTTGAAGTAACCAAAAATAATATTTTCTACATAATGTAACAGCCTTTCTTCATAATTATGGATGAACTTTCAAGGGCTTTACATTCTCTTGAGCAAGTAGAATGTAAGGAGTGTGTGATAATACAGTCTGCCTGTGGTTCAGTCTTACAGATTAGTTTTTTAGTATTGCACTTGTTAAGAAGGCAATGAATGAAGGAAATACTCATGGAGATTGGCAGGGCAAAGGGCTGTCCATAACCAAAATGTCCACAACAGCTCTGTACTGCACAAAATTATCCAAGTCTAGACCGTCTGGCCAAAGACTGATCTGTGTTTGACTAAAATAAGTTCGTCAGTCCCCAGCGGTTCCAACTGGGCCTTCAGCAGACTTTAGCCAAACCACAGATTCTTAAGATGCCGCCTGCCTAAAACTCCAACAAGTACTGGACTGATCTTGTCCTCAGTCTTTTTAACAATTTGCTCCAAAGCAGAGAGGAAGAGTGACATATCTTGGGGCTTTTGCAACTGCCCTCCCAGGGCAGTTGGCATGACAAGGAACAGCACAGGACACTGGAAGGAGGAAACAGCACTTGAGCCAAAGTCAAGTGCTAGAGAGATGAAAATGGATGGAGACAGTTGTCTTCACACTCTTTTCACCAGCATTTATTCCCCTCTACTGCCAGAGGCAGGAGGTAGACACAAATTAAGAATTCCTTAATTTTCTTAATTTTCATGTCATGATTTTAAGCGCTTTGTGCCTATCACATTCAGACTACAAGAATTTTTGCTGACAAGCACAGATGACCTTAAAGGTCTATACCCAGTGCTAATACTGTGTTCTTTGGGACATTCTCTTTATCTTTGGCACTGAACATGGTGTGAACAGCTGCAGGGTCTGTAATAGTGATTGTGGCCAGCTTTCTCTTTTGTGATTCCCCTCTTCTTTTCATTATTGTTCAGTCCTGAATTACTGAGCTTTGTCCTAGGCTGAAAATTGCAAGTATTTCTCTTCTCTCCCTGACGGGTCTCAGACATAACAGCACAAAAGAAATCTCCAAGCCATCCTAATTTTAGAAGGCACTCATTTGCTGGACAGTTCCCCAGTGACCCAACACTGAGAGCGAAAAGGAGCTGGAAAAGGCACTTTCTGCTGTTTTGAAGCAGGCAGAAGCACTGAAAGGTCCCTTCTTAGTGCATTTAGTGTGCAGCTAGGGAGAGAGGGGGGTGGTAGCATACGCAAACACCAATAGCCAAAGTGTCCCAGAGTGCAGTCCCCAGTCACCTTGTCCTTATTACTGAGACTGTGGGCAAAGCTGAGCAATGGAAAAGGGCTTTTTTTTGCCATTGAACTTAAACATCAAACAATTCCAGTAAAAGGAATTCCAACAGACAGGCCCTTTGTTTTAATGTGAGTTTTGCTTTACTAATTATCAAATGTATTTATTACAACTCATGAATTGAAGATAGCACAAAATGTCCTGCCACCATGGAGAGGCTCTCAGGGTTGGCCAGATGTGGGTGGTTCCTACATCAAAATAAATGAAAAGGTATCTGTGAGCTCAGTCTCACAGGATGATAAGCACTCTGCCTCCAACTCTGCAATGAAATACTTAGGAGCATAACCCTCTGACTGAGTGGTGTTGGCAGTAGCAGAGACTGTGTCTAGTTAGTGGTGATGGGTTCTTATTAAGGTTAATGTCTCATGCTCCCATCTAGAATCCCAGCAAAAGTAAACCCCTCTCTGAGAGTCTTTTTCAGACAGCATCTAAAACATGTTGATAATACAGTCATACAAAGGACTAGTTAAAACAGTCGTTTTTAAAAAAGTCTTACTTTCCCCACGGCAGAAAGTTTGTTAACTTCATTTTGATGCACAGGAGCAATTATAGACTAACCAAATGGCTTTCTAGCACATCATTTTCCTATTTTCCAACCACTACTGTGTTTGTAAAGACTTATTAAATTAGACCTCAAGAAGAGGAATTTTACTGAAATTAGTCTGGCTTGTGACTGTATTATCAGAGAAGTCAACATAAAAGTGCCAGAGGTGCCACAGGACCTTGCTGTACATGAGGGACATGTTTTGGGCAGCACCTTTCCACTGCCAGTGACTCCAGCCATCTATAACAAAGAAGAAGAGCATCATTCAGCTCTGCAGAAAAGGACCTGGGAGTCCCGGTGGACAGCAGGTTAATCACAAGCCAGCATTGTGCCCTTGTGGCCAAGAAGGCCAATGGTATCCTGGGGTGCATTAGGAGGAGCGTTGCCAGCGGGTTGAGGGAGGTGATCCTCCCCCTCTGCTCAGCCCTGGTGAGGCCACACCTGGAGGATTGTGTCCAGTTCTGGACTCCCCAGTACAAGAGGGACGTGGAGCTCCTGGAGCAGGTCCAGCGGAGGGCTACAAAGATGATCAGGGTGCTGGAGCATCTCTCATACGAGGACAGACTGAGAGAGCTGGGCCTATTTAGCTTGGAGAAGAGAAGGCTGAGAGGGGATCTTATCAACGTGTACAAATATCTGAAGGGAGGGTGTCAAGAGGATGGGGCTGGACTCTTTTCAGTGGTGCCCAGCGACAGGACAAGAGGCAATGGGCATAAACTGAAGCACAGGAAGTTCCGGCTGAGTATGAGAAAACATTTCTTTCCTGTGAGGCTGACAGAGCACTGGAACAGGTTGCCCAGAGAGGCTGTGGAGTCTCCTTCTCTGGAGATATTCAAAACCTGCCTGGATGCCATCCTGTACAATGTGCTCTAGGTGACCCTGCTTGGCAGGGGTTGGACTAGGTGATCTCTGGAGGTCCCTTCCATCCTCAACCATTCTGTGATTCTGTGATTCATTAAAACCCACTCAGTTTTACTGTCTCTTAGGACATCCACAAAGGTGCTTTGGTGGAAGAGATGAAAGAATGTAGGTTGTATGGTTCCCACAGTGCCACATGTATATGTGTCTATTTACAAGGTTTGACGAGAGAAGCTGGGATGACAAATTGTAGGATTTATTGTTCATACCTACCAGGTCTGCAATATAGCAGAGATTTAAGGATATACCCAGCAACATGACCCACACTATGGAAGATGAAGCCACATATTAACTGCATTTTATATTTCTTGGAAAGCTATGTTACTTGTCATGATTATATTTATTCAGGTGTTCATTCTTCCCAATGGAAAGAGAAACAGTTGCCTTATGTAGATGCTACAAGTGCTATAAATTGCAATTTGGTGAGTTTTAAGCATATTCTTAAATATCTTGCCAGGTCAGGATCCTGAGAAATATAGATTCAAATTTAAATGACAAGCCAAATCTTTGTGACTGAAGAAAATCGTTAAAATATGTGCATGCACGCGCACATGTATATGTGTGAAGTGTGGACTGGAAGTTCATGAGTATGTCCACACTGCACAACAGAGATCAACATACAGATCCGTGAAGTACCTTTGGTGGCTTGATACCCCAGACCCAAGAATAGCATAGTTGTGCCAACTTAGAGCCATGCCTGGGCTACCCAAACCTGCTACAAGGTGAGACTGTTAGCAAGGGTGTCAGATTGTACTAAGGTATCAGTACTGCATGCAAGACAGTACAAGGTTCAAGCACGTTTGGAAGAAGTTCACACATCTTCACCATGACTCTGCACTAGGTTGTGTGATGACTTGGGTCAGTTAGACAGCATTCACACCAGTGTCATATGCAGCAATGCATATTTCCCAACCAGTAACATCCATGTTAGAGCCCTGAAAGAGGAGAGTAATTGGTAGTGTCAGGGTGAAACTATGAGACCACCTGAAATCTCACCTGAACATTGAATGGTACCAATGGTCCAGAGGGAGATATGATCAGGCTAATGTAATGGCAAGAGGTAGATGAACTTAAATAAGGAGATGGACTAGAAGGATCTTAATCAGATGGAGATGCCCAAAAGAAAAGAATTGAGACATGTTAAATAATAGGGAAAAACAAAACAAAACAACAACAACACAAAACAGAAATTAAAGCACAGAAGGTAAAGTCTTATTTTTGGAAAGAAGAGAAGAGTTTGGCGACAAAAGCAGATATAATGGCTGAAAGTCTAAATCACCATGTTGAAAAGATCAAGTTTAGCAGCAGCAAAAGGAAAGGAGGAATGAAAAGGGTTGAATTCAGTGTGAAGTATGTTTTCAGGGGACAGAGAAAGACGCCTAATGAGAAAAGTAAAGCCAGAGAAGTTTGTCAAAGTTTCCACACCAAACAATTTGTTCAGCCAGCAGAACTGTAAATCAGAGACTATTTTATTTTTGGCACAGATATAAATGAAAACTTCTAGTCAGGAAAATATTTTTCATTGTGTGCTGTGTAACCTCCCATTAGTAGAGACATGTTATATCCAGAGCTAAAAACCTGTCTAGAATGTTCTATAAAACAGTCTAATTTTACCCATAATCTCCTAGCAGCTCTATCAATATCTCATCTTCTCCAGCTTCTCTTGCTCATGTTTGTTTCCCACAACATCATACTCAAATGGGACAAGAGGTTCTGGCATCTTTCCAGTGAATGAGGTCCATAAAAATATATTTCGCATGACTTAAAAATGGTTTGCACTGTCCCACTAAAAGCAGGCATGCAGATAGATGATTTAATCTGTTAAAAGGGCAGAAATAAGCTTGGACTTGTGAATTTGCATCTGAATACAGAATAGTTTCTTCTTAGAACTAATTGTACTTCTAAAGGCATATAAAATGAAAAGAGGCTCCTATGAAATTGTTTTATGAGTGGATTCCAGAGCAGCAGTAGGATGAGAATACCAAAAATAGTCAGGGCTCCAAGTACTTTGTTAAAAAGCACTTTAAGTCTTCAATATGTTTATTATTTGCGCCACACCACACTCTCATGAAATAAACAGGCAACCCTTAATTTAAAACATTTTTCTTATTGGAGCAGCTACAGTAGCTCTCATCCATGTAAATATATGCACATATATTTCTCCAACAGCACTACACACTAGAAACTTTGTCACATTTTGACAAACATATGAGATTTGGATTCAACTCCATATTTCTTCCCATACTTACAACATTATCATGTGCACTTCATGACTCCTGCTCAGAAGGACTTAAGACTGGACTTTTGGCTTCTCATGCCTGACATACTGAACACAAGGTAGATAGAACCACCCCCGCCACAGTCTCCCCGGTAATCCGTCTCAGGCATTTTCATGGAGAATGCAACACAGCCCTCTACCTTGAGATGTGCCACCTAGCAGGAGCTCAGTCCCCCAGCAAGCTGTAATAGCAAACAGCTTCTTGGGTTGCAGACTGTGCTGCTTCCTCGTCCTGTCGCATGGTGTGCCAGATTTGGTCTCAACCCATCCACCTACGCCAAGGGTCTTAGCAAATGGGAAACTTGAGAGGCTAGTGCTTACACGAGTGGGGTTTCATTTCTGTTTCAGCTCCTCACTAGCAATATTGGGAACATAGTTCCACCATCCCTCCCTCCCTGCCAAAGTGGACACAGCGTCTCTTTGGGACTTCTGTGATGCCCATAAGCTCTTTCATGTAGCCTCATTGGCACAGAACCACTTCATGCCAAATAGATCCCATTGGTAGACTGAAGGATTTGCTGGTGTGTTGTTAGAGCTTACCCTAAACAGTCAACTTCAGAGCAAGGCCTTTCTCTCTCTAGCTTTATTTGCTCAGGAGTGGAACTGCTTTCCCAACACCAGCAGATACCACAATACCTGTAAAGATGCAGTTACACTGACCAAAAAAAAAACCACCCAAACATAAAAACAGCAGGAAGAAAGCATTTCAGTCAGCATAGTTTGCTCTTGTGGGAGGCCAGTCTAAGCAGTGAAAGAAAACGCCTGCTAGTATAGTAAAGGTTTCTGCTCACCTGAAGTATTTAAAAAGGACCTTTTCTTTGGCAGATGGGAAATGTCTGGCCATGCTGAATGAGATTTGTCAGGAGGCTTGGGACATAGAACAGAAAATGACTGAGACCCTTCCCTGGATGAAGAAATGTCTTTTCTTTAAATCTGAAGCAGCTAAGGGGAAGTAATGACTGACCCCAAAAAACACCGATTCCCTTCCATTCAAGGAGACTATTTTAGCCCTTTTGCTAGTTTCAGAATACCTGTGATGGCTGTTTTGTCCAAAATACACCAAAAGCAACCTCCAGGCTGCTAGATGGTATTGCAGTACATACACGTTTTCTTGCGCATGGATGTGCTTTTTGCCTGAGTGTATCTTTTCTCTCTCCAAGCAGCAGCTGCATGCTCATCCTGAATGGTTGCAGACTGATTCAGTTGTGTGAAGTATGTGCAGCTGGCAGGCCTTCGTTAGCCGCTTGTCATGATTTGAGGAAGAAATTGTCTTCAAAATTCAACTTTTTGAACTCTTAGACTTTTTTCAACTCTGAGAAATGACACAGAGAGTTAAAACAGCCTGGATAGGAAAAAAAGACAACAACTCCTGGCTGTCTTTTGAGTTACACAAGGAGGGAAAATAATCATATTTGCAGTTGCTGGTTGGGTAATGGCTGTTTATATTATTGGCAATTTACTCCATTTGTCATTTTTAAATCACTTAAATTACTGAAGGCTTGAGATAGAAAGCTTCAATTAAATTTCTACAGTGAGTAACTGTAGAAGCAGAGAATGACAGCAAAATCTATCAAAGTTTAAGGGGTGTTTTGAAATGGGAGTCACCTTCCCAGACAGGTCTCCAGCTCTATGCTGGGACAGTGGGATCGCATCTGGGGCTGAGTACACATGGGCAGCTCGTCACGGCCAGCTGGGTCTTACACCCCTCTGGGTAAAAGGTGGAAAGCTCCAGAAGGAGGATGCAAACTTGAAATTTGGTGGTTCGGACACTTGTTTCACTTTTGTGAGGTGGAGGAGATTATTGAATACTCATGAGCTACTCTTAAAGACTGATAATAAGTCTTGATGTTCTGTGGAACTTGGAAGGAAGCAAGGACCTTTTTATGCTAAAACTCATAATCAAGTTCTACCTGAGTTTTTTCAACTTCTGATGTTGATTTTTATCACGTGGAAATGATGCAACGATGGATTAGCTAAGACTGCTTCTCTAGGATGTTTTTTTTTTTTGTTTAAAAAACAATACAGTGTTTACTGCAAACAGATTAAAACAGATTAAGAGTGAACGTAGAATTTGGTTTTGGTCCAGATGAGTATTTTACTTTCAATTTTAATTTCAGTTTAACTGTCTGAGCAAGGTTTGTGCCCCTAAGTGTTTCTGGTGTAAAGACAGACTGGATTATGAAAGAGAAGAAACGGGGTATTGCAAAGCCAATGTCAATGCAGTTAAAGAAATGGTACTACCCAGTCAGCCATGATGAGTCTTTTATTCTATTTTACTTCTACTGTCTCTCCTCTCTCCTCTGATCTGTCAGTTGCCAATACAATCTCCTGTTTTTCTTCCCTCAGTCCACGTGACTCATTATTATTTACTACCACACAGCCATGGAGCCACTTGGCACATCACTGAAAAAGAACCTCATGTCCACCCCTCAGCTGAAAATAATTATTTATCAAAGATATTTCCTTGATATTAAAGACATTTTCCAAATAATTCTATTTCACTTATCTGCCTTCATGGTGATAATGAGGATGAGAAGGTTGCCATGAGCATACATGCCTCCTAAATGTCATGTGGCAATTGAACATTACAGAATCACATGGGCACAGCATGGCTGAGACATAAACAGACCCTCCGGAGAGTCACCTAAAGCAGGTTGCTCAGGGCTGCATCTAGCCAGGTTTTGAATATCTACAAGGATGGACACACCACAACTTCTCTGGGTAACCTGTGTGTTCAGTCACTTTCAGTAAAAAAAGGTTTTTTCTATGTTTAAAAGGAATCTCCTATACTTGACTTGTCCTGTCAGTGGACACCATTAAGAGCCCGGCTCCCCTGTTCTTTGCACTCTTCCATTCATAGACATGGATAAGTTCCCACCCCCCCACTAAGCCTTCTCTTCTGCAGGCTGAACTTTGGCCCAGCTCTCTCAGCGTTTCTTCTGAAAGATGCTGCAGTCCATTAATCATCTTCATGGCCCTTTGTAGGAGTTGCTCCAGGATGTCCATGTCTCTCTTGTATTGGGGAGCTCAGAACTGGGCCCAGCTCTCCCGATATGTCTCACCAGTGCTGAGTAGACAGGAAGGAATACCTACCTCCACTTGCTGTCAATGCGCTTCCAAGGAAGCTATTGGCCTTCTTTGTCATGAAGGTGCATCATTAGCTCATGGTCAATTTGGTGTCTCCCTTCAAGGTCCATCTCTGTAGAGTTGCTTTCCAGCCAGTAGACCCTCAGTGTATGCCTGGGGTTGCTCCTCCCCAGAGACAGGACTTTGCATTTCCCTTTGTTGAGCTTCATGAGATTCCTCTTGGCCCATTTCTTCAGTCTGTCCAAGACTGTCTGAATGGCAGCACAATCACTGGTTTGCCAATCACTCCTTCGAGTTGTGTATCATCTTTAAACTGAGTGAGGGTGCACTCTGTCCCAATGTCCAGGCTATTAGTGAAGATGTTAATCAGCGCTGGTTCCAGTATCAGTGCCTGGCATACTCTACTAGGGACAGAACTGCAGATGGACTTTGTGCCACTGATCACAACCCTGTGAGCCCAGAAGTTCAGCCAGATTTCAATCCACCTCAATGTCTGCTTATCTAGCCCATACTTCATCAAATAGCCAAAATAGGAGTTATGGGAGACAACACCGAATGTCTTCCTGAAGTCAAACTAAACAACACTCACTGCTCTCCCTTTGTCCAATGAGCCAGTCACTTAATCATAGTAAGCTATTTGTTTCATAGGGCATTATTTGCCCTTCCTAAGTCCATGTTGACCACTCCCAGTCATCTTCTTGCCCCTAATACATTTGTAAATGGTACTATTTACATTAAGATTAATAAATTAATAACTAATTGTTTGATAACATTCATAGTCAGATACCTAACTGTTGTTAATTGAAAGTTAACCAGAAACTTGTTAAATCAACAAATTGTATTAAAAATCTAAAATTGTCAGAAAAGAAGATGATAAAGACCTTTATTAGATTGCTCAGAGAATCCAGGTACTTCCTGTACTTCATGATTTTTATTATATCTTATGTCAAGTCAATATAGTTCATCAAGTTCAATTCAGTTTCTGTGGATGATCACAAATTTTATTCTAACCTCTCTTCTGTGTGCTTCTCATGGGCTTTCTGTCCTGGATAGTTTCAACTATTTCCTGCCTAAGTGCTCAGCTTTATCTAGAAGACTGGAAAGTTTCTCTACAGAAATCCCGCCTGCAGTGGGGTAAGAAAAGCAATGTGTCTTTAATGATGTGTCTTCAAAACCTTCAGGAAGAAAATGTAATCTACTTCAAAGTCTCCCATCTCTTGAGGAGTAATCTAGGTAGGCTATTCTGCAAAAGGCAATGGACACTATCCTTCATCTCCCAGTTTAACACTTAAACACTATTATTTTAATATAAAACCATGCCTGCTACTGTTTTTGTTCCAAGCTCCATTTTGAAAGGACAGGTATTTTTCTGTAAATGTTTAACAAAATTTCACGTGCCTTTGGGAACCTTAGGTAGGATCTCATGGATTAAGGGTGAGCTTTGCTGTTTATGATGCAAGCTGTTCAGCACTGTCATGTTTGAAGTGCCCATGAACATTTATCAATACATGATGTTATGTACTGTGGGCGCTGTGCTGTTTTCTGTTCCTGCTACCAACAAGGAGATGCACTTGGATGTAAATAAGAACTTAAACAGGCTGTTAATATGTTCTGTGCTTCTGCATTTCCTCTGTAAAAAGGCTTGTTTTTCTTAATGTATGATACCTAGGAAAACCAAAGAAATGCTTAGATAATACAGGGTCCAAATGACTTTTTTTTTTTTTTTTTTGAATTACGCTCACAATATGCAAAGTGTTGCTTATAAAATAACAGTCAGTGCATTCCACTAGAGGTCCTTTCATATGTTTCAAAGGATCTGGCCCTGCTGCTGAATACTGCACCGGTCATATCTTTCGTGCAAGTCATCCTCCCTGCAAGAGAGCAGATCTGGTGCTGATTGTTCTCTGACTGTAACTAGGACAAGTGAATGCTCTGTTTCTTATCAAAGCACTGGTATCTGTTCCTCCTTTCAGAGATCTCGTCCAGCTGGCCTATGGCTCTCATGGCTCAGCCAAGAGAGTGGGGGGAAGGGGATTAACCCAATAGTTTCAGTACATTACACACATTCATCAGCCCCTTGACTTCTGCACTCAAGTTCTTGCCTTTTATGGCAGACCCAGGGAAAATGATATAATGGTATGCCATACATCATGTGTACATAGGGAGCTGGGGATATAATTCAGATTTCTTTACAGGTCTTTTTTCTGCAAACTTTTCTAGGGGAATTTAGAATTTATGGTCTGAAAAGCCATTTCACTACAAAAAATAACTGGATCTCTATCAGAAACTACTTGATCTGTCAGAGCAAAAGAAAGAACCAAAGGTGTGGGTTACTGGATGAAGCCCTCATCCATATGCAAGTGTGCATGCACAGTCCATAAAATTCTGCCTTTGACGTCAGTAGTAAAATTCTTATTAGAGAATTTTGTGCTAGAAAATGAATTTGCATAGCTGTTATTGTTTCATGGAACAACAGCAACAACAAAAAAAAGTGTGTTTTTTGAATGAAATGATAGTAGAAAGACAGCATTGTCTTCATGTGGAGTGGGCTATTGTGAAAGAAACTTGCTAAATTAACTCCTTAGCACGGTTTCCAGATTTTAATGTAAGTTTTGGGAGGGATGGAAGATTTCTCTTGATACGTTCCAGCAAGTGTTGAACCTTCTTTTGTGTTATGGAGCTCTGATCATCTGGCTTTCTCCATAGGACTTCAGTGGACTGTCTCCAATTTTTGCTAAATATGGAGCTGGCCAAATAGAGTTACAGAAAACAGCAAATCGAGGATAATCATGCCTAAGTGTGTGGGCATTTGGAATCTCATCAAAATGAATCCAAAGAGGAAGTTGTGTGGGCCTGATTCTCACCTCACTCTTCTTCTATCACCAAGTTATGCTTTTATAAATCAACAATGGGTGATTTATTTTCTTGCTAGCTTCTTTGCATGGATACTAGCAACTAAATGCATTAAGCACTACCATTTTATGGTTCTTCTACAAGATAGCTAAGGAGCACAGTTTTCCCCACTAACTCTCAGTACCACACCTTTAAAATTATTTTGCAGAAAAAATAGAGTAAATGCAAAGCTTATTTTGTTGTGTCCTAATATGACATGTTAATTGGCTTTGATCTCATACAGTTACTCAAGTGGATAAAAAAGGAGCTTATTTTAAGTGGTTAAAAAAAAGCTGTTAACTGACTGATCAATAAATGCAAAAGTGCCAAGTAATGTAACATAAGCCTCTTAAGAAGGGGTTAAGAAGGTACAACGGGGGAGCTACCAACAGCTTTTGCCACACCAATCATCTGAAGATAGTATGGGCAACTTAGCTTTCTGAAACTAATCAACAGGAGTTCGTGGCTGAAATTAGTGATTCTTTAAAGTTTTTCCCACCATAATCTTCCATAATCCTTCTTCTTCAAACTACACTATTCATTACGGGCCATATCCTGTGTAAGGTGAACTTAAGCAAACATGTGTAGAACTACTGATTCTTGAACCTTGCCTTGGATTCTTTGGGAGAGGGGAAGCTGGATTTGCTCAAATCCATACGTTTCCACACTTTAGGACCTGCAAATCCATGTAAATGGTTTCTGACAAAAAGCTGGCAAACCTATTCTAGTAAAAATAAGAATGGCTTACATAGCGCCATCATAAAACCTTGCTTTTTCACCCTAGTAAATAAAATTTCCATTGTCTCTTCCACACTTTGAAAGGTGACTAAAAATATAGGTTCATTTTAAGCTGCGTTGGCTTAGAGCTGTCATCCCTCACTAAAACTGCCTGAATTTTTCCACTGATGTATTTTAGCCTGATTTGATAGACTTCTAGAAATGCTGTTTGGAAGGGATGTCTGGATGTCATTGTGTCAACCTCCAGCTCAAAGCGGGATTATTGCCAACATTAGACCAGGTCACCCCCCCCCCCCACTTTGCTGTTATTTTTTTGGAAGTCAGATTATCCCACTATGGTGTTTTATGGCAAGAAATAAAATAGAAGAATAAAAGACTAACTGAAAACACCCAAAGGCAGGAGAGGAATAGTTTGGGATGGATTTTAAGAGAGTTTCATATTCCCTGTTGTCAAGAGTTGCTGTGTCCAGTGATAGGTAATTAGGGAACACGCAGGTCAAAACTGCTTCATGAGGCTGCTGAGAAAATAATAGTAAGTGTCCCATGCAGAGAAGGAGAAGGAAAATGAGAAAAACAAAACAAAACAAACAAACAAACAAAACAACAAAAAAAAACAGTTACGGTATGTCACAATCTGCAGTTACTGGGTCAGCAGAAAAGCTACCCTCTTCAAAGATTTACTTCCCGTTTGAGTAGTTTACTGCTCTTTTGGAAGAAATGGCCTAACACAGCACAGGGCAGCAAAAGTGAATGAGCCATCACTCACAAATGCTAACAGAAACATTAAGAATGAAAAATAGTAGAAAACACCCTAGACCCTTATTTCCTTCAAATGAGCAGTTTTACTTGATTAAAGAGCAGGTGAAGAGAGCTCTGTTTAGAAATCTAAAATTGTGGTGGGTAACATCTGAAGGATTGTGGTTTTCCGTGAAAGTTATTCTCAGAGATGGCTGGCACTGCAGCACAGGTTGGTGTGTGCTGGCCAGGCACCAGGATGTGTCACACCATGGCTGGACCCAACAATACCTGTATCCCCAGGGAGTCTGTGTATCCCAGAAGGGTGAAAAAATAAGGCAAGCTTGCAATTTCCATGGCAAAAAAAAAATAATCAGCCTTTCCAGAGAAGGTAGCAGGAGGGTGATCAGCAGAGCTACACTGAACCTCTTTGGTCCTCAGCAGCCCTGTCCTTGCAATTGCCCTGTCACCCCAAGTGATTCCTCCTTCAGCAGCAGCTCTGCGTAGCTTCTGGGTCACCTCTGCCCCTTCAGATCATCTGCTACCATCTCACCCATCTCCCTGCAGTGAGGCAGGATGGACTTGAATAAAGGCAATCCACTACTAACAGACAGAAAGCAAGGGGCTGCAAGGAGCTGCCAAGGACAGCTACGGCATCTGGAGAGGAGCACAGGGCAATGCCGATAGGAACTTTTGGGTGCACCAACAGCATGAAGAATTACTGGCTCATTCAGAGGTTGCTTTTTTTTTTTTTTTTAATGATAAGTGATCACTGTAGACCACCTGTCTATATAATACAGGAAAAACAAAACTGCAGGAAAATTTAGGGATTTGCAGAGATGTGCAGATTTACTGTATTTTAGCCATAAGACCATAGCTTTGAATCCACAAGCATATAACTTCTATTCCATCACTCAGGGTGTTTGTATCTAATGTATACACCCATCAATGTATAGCCTTGCAGAGTACTTTCTCATCTGTTGCCTGAAAGTGCTTAGAGCACTTTATACATGCATTTAGTTTCTAGGGATTAGTAGTGGGTTATATTGAGATGTCTTGAATTCAAGGATGTTAGAGATGTTTGGGGGGCTCCTGTATGTTCAGGATGTTAAAGTTCACAGTTCATGCATGAAGCATGTGAATCCCATTTTAGTCTGAGGGGAGCAGCAGGACAAAGGGCTTGTCACACATGCTGAGTCGTTGGAAACACGATCACATGAGGTTAGAGTAGTCATCATAACTGATGTTAGGGTCATATCTTGTTTCTGATGAGTTTCAGCTGGTCCTGCTCTGGAAATATGGAGCAGCTGTTTTTTAAAGTTTTGTAAAATGCTTTCGTATATGCAACATAGATGGAATTTTAGAATAACTTTACCTAGAATATCCTTTAAGCTTCACAATTAACCATAGATTCCCTTTAACTATATTTCTGCCACATTCATGTTGCCAACAGAGAGAGCCAGACAAATTCCCACATTAGGATCATACAGTCTTACCTTTTGCAAGCCAGGAAAGCTTTGCCCAATATTTTCTGCACTGAGATTATAATTTCTATTTGAGTTTAATGCATATCTTTCAGAATAAATATCCATTTATGACTTAAAAACGTTAGGAGTGGGAAAATGCAGTACATCCATACCCAAATTGCTCCAAAACTTAGTTAGTTTCCTTTTTAAAGATTTGTGCCTCATTTTTCATCTGTTTGCCTCATTCCAGCTTTCAACTGCTTGATCTCAATATGACTTTTTCTGGTATTTTTTCCATGTAAGCATTTGTGGGCTGGACTTAATTCTCTTCTAAATCTTCACCTAGATATATAAAATAGACTACATTTCATAAATCTTAATCTGCCAGGTATGTTTTATAGACACTGAGTTGTGCTTATAAACTTTTCTGAACACACTCCAGTTTCTTAATGCCTTTTTGAAGTAAGAACACGAGGTCTATATTCTGGTAATGCTCGTATTCATGTTGGAGACAGAGATAATACCCCTTTTTCTTGTTTTGATTGCCTCTTCCTTCTGCAGTTACGGATGGAACTCACAAATGTAGCTGCTATGCTGCCACAGGAGCGCATATTTTGTAGGCTGCCTCATGATTTTTACATGTTTTTTTCAGATTGATCTACAGGGTGAGGTCCATATTTTATAATCCCTACTGTTTTGTTAGCATTATGGTCCAGCACTGGCATATTGCTGTCTTTACCACCTAACTCTCTTCAGTGCATATAGATGATGTAACCATGCAATAATTTACAAATTCCACTTGTTTGTACTCTTTTCCAAGTTCATTAGCAGCGATTTCATATGTTTGTGCTGTATGTTGAAAAATTTATTGAGCATCATTTGGCCAAAAAACAGGCTTCTAAGAAGCACATTGGGAATTATCTTCTAGCACACTATTTCTTTATTTTTAGTTATTTTCAAGCAACTTTTGATGTATGTTTATTATACTTCCTACTGTCAATACAATGCTAAGCCTGGAATGGCTTTCTTTTATCTGCACACAAAATAGGACTAAATCAAATATTCTGTTGTTTCCTCTTTGCTATCTGTGCAACACTAATAATTAAAAGCTCGTGTAAACTCTGCAGTGTCCTAACTGTGCTGAGTAGAGGACACAAACATACTACATCTATCTCTCTTGGGATTTGATCACTCTGCTGGGTGCCATTGGTTTCTGCACTGAAAGACTCTAGACCATAGGCTGGCTGATGTGCTACCGAACTTTAAACAGCTATTGCCAGTTCCCACACATTTCACCTACAGATGTCATAGTAGAACACAGAGCAGTCCCTAGGGCTGTTTTGGGCAATGATGGTGAAAGAGAATCATGATGATGATGATGATAATCTAGCAGCACTGTTATCTTTATCAAACATCAGATTTCCTCAGAAAAGACACCCAGGTTATGTAATGAGGTCTGTTATCTAAAAGCTATCTTAAATGATTTGCTGTAACAACCTTTCTGCAACTTCACTCAACACTTATGCCAGGCTACCCAGCAACACACTTACTGTGATCATCCTGTTCTCTTTTTCAAATATTGACATAAAATCAGAATTTTCATTCCCCTGCTACTCTCTCAGGTCTTGTTTCAAAGAAAATCAACATTAATGACTGGAAAAGTTCTCTCCAGCAAGAGAACTGTGTTAACTCCTTCCATTCTGTGTGCTCTAAATGACCATTTCACACCATCTGTGAGAATTTTTTTGAAAAATCCTCTTTTTATCCCAACCCCATTACTCAGAGCTTCTTTTTAACTAACACTTTTAGCCTTCCTTAACAGGTACTTCTGTCTCCAAGTTCTGATTACCCATGAACATCACAGTTGATTTCCATAACATTTTTTGTTTGGACTAGGTTATTTATTTATTGGTATTGTCTAGTAATAACAGATCTGTCTAACATGAAAAAGTGTTTATTTTAGTTAAGAGCTGCCAGTAGAACCCAGTGAGCAGGCTCCTGCAATCCCAGCAAAGTAACATCCTCATCCTAAAAGCATACCACAGGTATCAGTGCCTGAACCCTCACACCACACCGGATAAACCTGGGGACGGAGAGCAAGGGGATGGCATGTCACGTCTCATGTGTCACAGTGCTCTTGCGTCAGACAGAGGGAGGGCCTTGGCACGGAGCTGTAGGCGTATCTTGTCTCTCAGGCACGTCCCTTCCTGCAGGCTTTGCTGGCGTCAGGCATTTTTATCTCATACCAGCCATAATCTAAGCTTCAGGGCTTCATTCGCTTTGGATAAACACGCTGCAATCCAGGTGCTTATCTAACCTAGTTCACACGAAACAGTACCCACTTGTGCCAAGCTGAACGAACAGTGTGCCACAGATCCATACTTCCTCCAGCTACAACAGGAATGCCATCAAAGTGGGATTTCAGCCATGCTGTGCCTGTGCCCAGGCAGAAACTGCCAGTAAGAGGAGAACCACAGAAAACAAGGTGGGAAGGCATAAGCACAACTCCTAAGTTGCATGAATTAATTCTGCTCAAGCCACTTTGCTTATTTCTACCTCTTTACATAGTTTTGGTCTTTTTAGTCCACCGATATTCAAGCACCCGTTGTGTCTTTAAATTATAGCTTCATCTGAGTCTTGGAAGTCGATATCTCCAGTAACCTTGAAGCTGAAACAGAAGGCCCTAATGTGTAGTCCTAGTGAACCACTTCAGAAAACTGCATGATTTTGTGGGTCAAGTTGCTATTCCTTCACCCACAGAGACTGTCAAATCCCTTCAGAGATGGATGGTAGATCAAACACATGGCAGAGGGTTCAGCAAAGCTGACATTGTCTTTGATACACTTACTGTGACTTACTGAGCCACAAATGGCTCAATTAATACTAGCTGCTTTGTTTAGATATTCTAGAAGAGATTATTTTTTATCAACTCAAGTAAAAAATACAAAGATAGATTAATATAAATAAAGTATAAATACTTAACAGGTTACAACATACTTTTATGGCATTAGGTTATGTATATTGTATCAATAATTAGGAGCAATGTTCAAGAATATTCTTCTTCAGCTAGCAGCACCAGATTAAGTTTAGCATATAAGATATTATGGAGAAATTCCATTATATCGATTGTACTGTACAGTTGACTAAAATCACCCATCTGTGATGTAACTGTACCTTTTCTACACAGACAAAATGGCATTTGTTGGTAAGTATCCAGTAAAATCTAAATTTTGCAAAAGATCTTATTTCTTGACGTTAGTTAACATATCTTCCCAGTTTCAAGCCAATATCCTTGCATAATGCAGTACAGAGTTTACTGTATCTCTTTCTGCACGCTACCCTGGGTCCTGAGATAAGTATTGTGTCTAGATGAATGATGCATTACTGGGAGGATAATATACTATAAAGCATGAGTTTAATTTGCTAGACTAAAGAAGAATTTCTTGTAAGAATCAGGGAGAAGTAAGCAAAACAGTTGGTTGTCATTTTCCTAAATAGGTTGAGCTGCTTTATTTAAGAACTAGTTTCAGGCAATAATTTCCCTTTTTCCCAAATACCAAGCTGATTACATGATTTTGCAAACATTGAACAGAACTGAAAATCAAAAATTTCTCTAGGGAAAACTTTCATAAAAGATTTCAGTATGTTGAACCAGAGAGAAATGTTTAATTTGGAGCAGTCTGACAACAAACTGCGACCAGATTGTGGCTTTCAGAAAATTGTATTTTGGTTCCATGATGCATTTGCTCCCACATGATAACTACATGACTGTGTTGTATTACGTATTATACACTGTAATCTGACTGACCCCTCAGGTGGGACTTTATCCGTTGTGCATCTCACCAAAATGTCCGGCCAGATGAGGGCATATGTAGCAGCTAAACTACAATTTCCATGATGAGTCACAGCAGTGTAGAAATTTTTTGATGTTGGATGTAGCAAGTGTTTTGCATAGTTCAAAATTGATACAGCTAGATCAGCCTTCACCCCACCCTCCTAGGCTCAAATATTCACTTTCAGGACAAAAAGTTTGCAGAAAGCAAATACTTTATAAGTTTTAATTAATTTCATCAAAGAACAGCTTCTTTACCGAAGAGGGTTCAATGGCTGAAAATCCGAGTTCTGAAGAAGAATTCACTTTCTAAGATTCAATCTACATTTGTTCTAAAATTGTTCATGCTGAAATGGTTCAAAACACTGGTAGGAATTACTCTAGCCTGAAATGGGTCAATATGGTTTACCAGTCATCATGGACTACCAGTTTGGTCCCATCAATTCTGGCCAGTTCATCCACTTTTAAACTGTTTTATTCCGAAGTAGTTCTGAATTACTGTGTATTTGGAGTTTCAGAAACACAGGTTTTGGTCCAGTATGGATATAGATTAGGAGTTTCATGGTGAGGTGAAAACCAAAAGTTATCCCTAATATATACCATCAGAAAACTTCTGTTAAAAATGCACGACCTATATCTGTACTGTCCCCAAAAAAGGTGAAAAAAAAATCCAGGATTTTTCACATTCTCACGAAGATGTGAGCTTCACTGGAATGGTTTCATACTACCAGAAATGGTCCACAAGCCACACACCAAGATTTTCATTGCAGTGCACCCAGGTGGGGTTGTAGGCCTGACAAGAAAGGATGGTCACTTTTTTCTGCCAAGGCCACTTCAGACCTCTGCCGTGTCAAGGATCGGGGCCAGGACCGAGGGGTGCTGATCCACAGCTCCTGCTGAGACGCAGCTGCCGGGGACAGCAGGGCAGCCTTTGCCTCCAGCCTCCTGACCACAGCTCTTCCCAGGCAGAGAGCCTCAGGGCCCTGGCACCGACCTCCCCTCCCCAAACGCCTTCGCTGGTTGTCAGAGGCCTCATCCGAGCTGGGATTTTTGGCAGTATGGCTGCGTTTTGCACAGCTGCACTATCACAGCTCAAGTTAGGGATGATGTGCACTACTGCAAGGCACAGACTGGGGGAGAGAAGAATTTGAGTTCTGGGTATTTTATTTAATGTCTGTATATAGTAAGCAGCCATACAAATTCCTGCAGGGATCTTATGGTAGACTAGCTTGGTCGGTACAGCTGGATTTTTTTTGCTTTCCAAAGACTGACATGCTGCTGTTTGTTTGCTGGCTAGAGATATAACCAGAATGATTACAGACAGTACCAGCCAGCCATAAGCAGACTGAGGTTGCTATGGGAAGAAAGAAGACAGCTCCTTCCTGGAAGCTGCTCAGAAAGGCAGAGCAGTACACTGGAAATTTGTGTCTATCCATCACTGGCATAAAGGGTGGGGGTAGACTTTGTGCTGAAGCTATCAAGGGTGCTAGCTTTGGTTTGTTCCTTCTATCTCATGATTCCTCCTAAGTCTTCTTTACAGCAGGGTCTTGGTTCGCTGCTTCTGGAGCCAGCAGAGAGTTTCCCATTGGCTTTAATGTGAGCTAAGTCAGAGCAAAGGGATCATTTCAGCAGCGTCAGGAGCCACACGATCATGACCCATACACAACTGCATCAGACCATCACTCTGTTTTTCTTGAAGTAGGAATGAGAGATGTCAGAAGTAATTATCTTGCATTGCGTTAATCACCTATCTAGAGGGCATTAGTACTGCACAGGTAATCCTTCTTGTCTGCATCTGTCTGGACACAGTCAAGTGGAATGACTATCTATCCTCTAAACCCCTAGGCTCTCTCAGATTTAGAAGTGAGCAGCCACATGGTTCTGCACCAAAATTATGGATAAAGGCAGAATTGTTAGCTAAACATTCACGACACCTTGTTAGTCAGTTTTCTATTCCTTGTACACTAAGTCCTCTTATGCTAAACTAGGTCTTCCAAAGAAATAAATGAGGTCCATTTCACTGCTAAGGTTCCTTTAACAGTTTGAAAACAACTAGAACTCCTTACCAAAAAGAAAGAAGGCAGCAGAAGCTTAAAGTTTTCTCATAAAGCCTCATTATTTTGAGAAAGAATGTAAAGCTAGGCTCCTCTCTTTTTATTGAAGTAAACAGGCCTAGGTTTACTGAAAGGGAGATGACACTTCACCCAGCAGAGTTAGTTCTTCTAATACAACTTTACATTGCAATGAAATGCCTTCTGTGTGACAATGGGCAGCTCCTGCAGTCTCACCTCCTTAGTGCACACTCGCATATTCTTTGCAGAGACCTGAAGAAAAGCCCACAGCATAGCACAACCACAGAGCATGTGCCCATGGCTCTGAACGCATGTGAATACCTGTCCCAACATCCATCCCTTTCTGCAGCATATGCTATGGTACACAACACTGGGACAGAGATTTCCATTCCTGTTGACACTACATTTGTCTTTGTTATATGGAGTTGAAAGATTAATAAATAACTCCAATATTTCCATCTAAATAACAGCATAGTGCCAATAATCTCTGTCCAAAGACTCCTTCCCTGCTTCAAAGCATTTGTTCAGAACAAGACATATACAAAGGGCTGATGGAAAATACAAAGTGCACATTGTCAAGATAAAATGTTACAAACTAAATGTTCCTAAAATGACTGTTCATTAAGTTATCATTTTTTATCACAAGACATTGTGGCAGAAGCCAGTCTGAGGAAAAAGGTTTGAAGGAAAGAGAAGACCATTTGAAATAGAGCTGGGGGTGTTTCATGCCTAGTGGTTGCGATGGTAAAGAGACATCTCAGTAACAAGCAGACACACAAATCAATGTGCAAGCTCTTCTACTGGATAAAGCTGACTGAAGTTTTTTTTGTTTGTTTTTGTTTTTGCCTGCAGCATATTTTAGTACAAAGACAGCAGATGGAGTTAAAGCATTTTGATAATACCAAAATAAAGTGTTTTAATTGTTCTGCTTGAAATAACTCCCAGTTGTAAAATATACTTCAGTTTTAATTTTACTTCATGACACTGAAATTTTTAAAGAGATCAAATAAAACATCTCATTCCACAAAATGCATGTATTTTTTCACCTTTCCAGCTCCATGAAAATCTTAAAAATCTTTGCAGTTAACAGAAAAAAAAAAAAACACAAAAAACAGATTTTTCATTATGTGCATCAGTCACAAATTAAAGAGCTAACAAAGCAGGAGAGATACAACAGCAGAAAGCACCACCATACAAACAGAAAGGTGAATTCCCAGACCTTCAATCAGAAAGCTGCACACTTCAGTGCAAGGCGTGTCGGCGCAACAGAATAAAGTACCATGTGAAGACACCCAAGGCAGATGCAAAGAAAGCACAGATTCTACCTGGTCCAAGTGGAGCTGACAAGAGATGTCACTGAGCTGTTATGACTACACAGCTTCTCAACTCCAAATCAACCCATTCTGAGCTATCTTGGACCCTGTGACATATAGAAACCCATGTTGGACTTGTGGTGACACACAGGAGGCTATTGAAGACATTCAGAGGCAGATGTGATGTGATGAGAATGGCAGGCAAGAGGAGAGCCACAGCATCACCAAGGCCTACACCTGGAGGACTGCGTGGCGGGGAGTTAAGGAGGCAGCAGTGAGCTTAGCTGGAGCTAGAGAAGGCCTTAAAAACTGCTGTGCCTGTGGAGAGGAAAATAGAAAGAAGATGCTGTTTCTGATGTGAAGGAAGCTCCAGGAGCTGCAGTATAGCCCCAGGGGCTTTAACTCATGAAGAAAGTAAAGCTATAAGCAAAGCGGAAGATGGTGTCAAGATATCATTTAACTCATCAACTTTGGTGGCAAAGAAATGGTGGTGACACCGGTAGTGGCAAGGACAAGGCAAGAGAAGAAGTGATAGCATGAGGTTTCTGTGCCTATCATATAATGTGACCTATCAGTGTCCTTAGTCCAGTGACAGGGAAACTGCACTGTCCTGGTAGTCAAAGGCCAGAGGAAACATATGCTGTTCACAGTAATCTGGGCAGGAACTCACATGCAGTCTTCTCTTAATAGCAGCTCACTGGTTAATCCTGCAGTTCATTAGAGGACCCAGAAAGCTATGAGAAAACACTAGTTATCTGGGTGTAAAAAGCTCTTGAAATCTTTATGCGAAACTCCTCATCTTAAAAACACATGCATTTCAATGCCATACTTTTCTCTAAAACAGTAACAATAGTTTCAAGAGATTTAACTTCTTATGAAAACAAAGATAAAATTAGTATTTACAGCATATAACTAAGGGAGTAACAAAGTAAACACATGGACTTGCTAGGACTTAGAGACTTCCAGGTGCTCTGGGCAGGCCCAGAAATTCATTTTCAAGTGGGTGATGCTCAGACAAACAAGTTGCCCCAGAAACAAGTTATGCAGATTTATTACGAAGTGCTGGAGACTTGCCATACTGAATATGTAAAAACTGAAAAGGTGTATTTGCTCAAAGTTTGTATTTGCATATTTTCAAACTTAGGCAAAAGTGTATGCCAGCGGGTATGTGTATGGGATTGAGATCACTGTCTGGAATAGGAGACTGAATGGTTGCTGGATTGGAAAATACAGATTTCTTTGTCCTAATTCCAACTTTTCACATCATTCTTCCTCTAATCGTCTCTTTCCATAAAAATTCTGACAGAAAATTTTCCAAATATTTCATGCCAAAATATCTTCACAGGAGTATTTTGCACAGCTTTAGCCAAAATGCACATTTCCCAGTGAAAGTTTACACCTTTAAATCCCTGGGCAATCATCTAACCATGAAGGAGTTAACTTCAGACTTGTTTCTGTTTCTTAATTCCATTTCGGAGAAAAAGTTAATCCTTTAATTATATAGCATGTTCAACTGACAAAATGACTTTCCTATCATTGAAAAGTACCTTGTTATACTGAAAGCTTTTTGATAAAACTTGGCCACAGGGAAAAATGATAGATTTGCTATTGAGATTATTTTTTATATAAAAATTCAAGGGAACATGCAATCCTCTTTAAAGGGACTATTATGTGGCCACAGTGGTTTCCCACTACGCAGAGCCAGCTTCCTGTCTTCCTGGAACTGTGAAGCCTAATGGTAAGCAAGCTCTGCTCTCAGAGCTACAAAGGGGAGCTTTCAATTATGCACGAGGAATTTAGCTTTTCATCCCTCATGCACCTCTTAGAAAATGACTTCCTCCCTCCCGATAGCCAGGTTACATGGGGCTTCCAGCAGAGCAGCATATCCCTCTGAAGACAGTATGGAGCATGCTGCAGAAGGCATTGCAAGCAATGAGCTGAAATCCTGATGCCGTAACAGCACTTCTGGGACAACCACGGTGAGCAGCAAAAAAATCAGATCATGTGCAGCACTAAGTGACGGTGAGAATTTCCAATTACCAATCCAGGGCTTCAGGACTGGTTAGCTGAAGTCGTTGAGCATTTTTTCATTCATTACAAAGGGTTACAGATGACAACAACTGGTGACATGAAATACTGTCTCCAGCAGAAACTGAAGTTACCTGCCCATCATTTCTTAATCCTGTATGCATGGTAATCAGATCAGACCTTTCCTGTCCCAGAATCTCACTGAATCCTGCTCAGTAATGTCGTCCAACCATTCGAGCTTTATTATCCTCTTAAAGCTAAGAGCCCAGATCTGGGTGGAGCAGCACAAAAATGTAAAGCACAACAAATATTTCTTCATGACTGGTCAGTTTTATGAAAAGTAACGATGACCTTCCTACTGTGTGTGAACAGATACTCAGTTTCCAGTCTGCTAGCTCTCGTCGTATGTTCTAACTGGTGGAAAATTGATTAAAAATTAGCACTGGGTTAAGCTCTTACTGTCTAATCTTATTACATAAGGTTGATTGTGTTTCACACTAATAAGCTAAGAGGTTAGGACATTAATCTACTATAAATGAAATGCACCTATGAAATGTGATAGAAGCGACAATATGGAACTTGCTTTACTGCACTGCAGCTGACTTACTGGTATTGAATGCTGTGCTTGTTAATGAAGGAGAAGTTGCAGCCCATGTTATTTGTGCTTTAAAATTGTTATTAATGCTTTTGTAATTTTCCTTCAAAAACTAGGGACATATCCCTGGGAATACCAATGAAGCCTTTAAAATATATATATATATAGAACTTGCAACATTATTATGTTATTTAGAAGTTCATGACCTATCAGGGAGGCATGTTTTGACTAATGACAGCAGTGGAGAGGGAATAAAGGTGACAGGACAGAGTGAGCTGCAGGTGGTTTGGGGCTTGGTTTCTGGCAGCATGAATGTCTGATCGCTACTGAGTTATATATCAGACCTGGTATTGAATTAGGTCTGAATTCATTAGTTACACACAGGTGTGCACAGGAAAACACAAGCATTACTTTCCCCTCCAATTCAAAGACAGTACCTTTTATTTCAAGCTTTTTGGAATGAATAGATGATTGCCTCATGGGTAAAGATTGGAGGTAAACTGAGCAGGATCATTAGCATTCAGTTCTTTGCAGACTTGAGAACAATTTAAAAACTGGGATTAGCTCATCTAGATGTTGCTTGGGACAGTGGTGCTGGGAGGCCAAATTAATGCTGGCAAAGCTCTTTGGATGACGATCACTCTGCAGGTGCATAATACTACTATTGATCCCATCTGAAATGATTTTAACTACAAGTCTCTATAATATGACTTTGAGAAATAATTATAGGACTTAAATGACAGGTGGAATGAAAATAACATCATTTATAACTACACCAAACAGGCAGTATTTACTGTTCTCAAGTTTCTGGTGCTGATTTATTAATTGGGAAAATTTTGTGTGTTACCAACACATCGCTCACCTAAACAACCTGTGCCACCATTAAAAATAAATAAATAAATAAATAAAACTTGGGAAAAAAAAAACTGTTTCCTCATTCTTGTAAATGATGCAGCTAGAGGCATATTGGACATGATTCAGATTGAATAAGGTCACATTAAAACTAGAAATTAGAAAAGTTCTTGTTGTTCTAAAAAACAAGAATTCCCCATGTGGATGTTCAGCACAGTCCTGAGAAATGGGCCAAAAATGAGTCTCCAGATGTCACAGCAGCACATTGCATAACTTGGTCCACACCAAACACCCAGAGCCAGAGCCACAGCCCTGCTGAGGTCCTCTTTGTTGTGCTCTGGGGAGAAAAGAGAACTTAAAGCTGGTGCCCAATGGGTCTTTTCGATGCTTCTGATAAAGCAGCGTTCCTCGGCAGCACCTAGCTTTCCATCACCTGCTTGCCGTTTCCTGCAAGGCCAGGGAGAAGATGTTGGGGCAGAAGCTGGAGCCTGGGCTGAGACCACATGCAGAGTGCGCAGGGAAGAGAGCTGTCCCAGAGGGACTCTGCTAGCAGGCCCAGAACAGAGGAGGCAGAAGAGGGCTCTATGTTAGCCAAGGGTTTGGGTTGGCCCCTGCCCAGCTGAGGGTCAGTGGGTGTATATGAGCTGCCTTGTCTTCCCTGCTGGTCCCAGGGGCTGGACCTACCATGCACAGGACAGCGCAGAATTACCCTTCTGCATTGGCACTCTCCAAACTAATGCTCAGGCCTATTTCAAGGACACGTTCTGGTGGTCATCATCAACATCCATGGGGATAAAGAGAAACCAAGAGTTCATAGCCAGGGGTAAAAAATCCACTCTTTTCACTCGTGCCTTAAAATCAAATCCAATAAAGCTCATACCAACATTTTTCAGCATGCCAGCGGAGCGGGCACTGGGGTTCCAGCTGTTTTATGTGGTGTTCATTATATCTACCTGCTACAGCTTTATTTTATTGCTTTGAAAACATGTAAACCTCTTCTTGGTACATAGGTAAGCAAACCCTGGATGGCATTACCCGGGGTGAGGGGAAGGGAACGGCTTAGTGGCTAACCTTAGCACGAAACCGAAAGCCTGCGGTGCAGAGCAAACAAGCTCAGTGGTCGGGGCCTGTCAGTCAAATTCCTGGTGGACAATCAGCCCTTAAGATGTAGTTCCTGCCTCAGAACAGCCCGCACTTATACCCTTACGAGCCCATAAAAACCTGCGGGCGAGGACCCGCTGCGAGGCGCCAGGGCGAGCGCCTCCCGCCCCCTAGCGGCGCGCCCGCGCNTTCACAACGGGCTGTGTAACTGCTACGTCTGAACGCCAGCTCGCATGCACCTGCTCTTTCCCTGCGCGCTGCTGGACTCGATCGGCGGATCGGACAAGGGAAAACACGGGGCCAGTTTCACGAGGCACTTAGATGTGCTCCTGGGGAGGACACCAAGCTCATGGTTCACATTCAGCATCAGCAACTAAGAAGCTGGAGAGGGGAGCTGTTTTCCTGTTAGTTAACAGGAGCGTTAGCTCCAGGGCCTCTGCAATATTCCTGACATTTTTCCAGATACACATGCAAATCCACCACGGTGGAAGATGCATCAGGGCCTCCTCCCTTCCATCCATGAAGGTGGTGACAAGAAGGATTTAAACCCATCCAACATTGCTTGCAGAAGGCAGAGCCCCTGCAGAAAGGGTGTGCTCATCTGCAACTGTAATGGCCAGCTGTAGTTCATTGTTGCATGTAATTAAAATGCCATCTGAGTCCTGGCATGTCAAGCACATGGGTGTTTAAACTGAGATAACCAGGTGGCAGGATGAGGGGGCTGGCAGTGGGCACTGGTGCTGCGTGGCGGGGAGGGGGAAGGGGGTGGTGTTCAGCCATGTGGGACACGGCACAGCCAGAAGTCTGAAGCAGTGCCAAGGGGCTCAGGAGGGCAATGGGAGGGAGGAGCTGGAGCTGTGCAGGCCTGGAGGCTGAGCACAGGGATTTGGGGCAGCCAGTGGGCTAGCTGGGGCAGGGGCTGGGGCCAAGACAGGGGCTGGCTGGGCAAGAAGGCTGGGGCGAATAAAAGAGGACTGAGGAAAACTGAGCAGAAAACTAACCCATGGACAGGGTGAGGAAGGGCTGCCCTGGAGAGCCTCCCTTCCGCAGCAGCAGGTGAGCGTCCCACCAGCCCCTTCTGCTGCCAGCAGACCAGGGAGCTGCACACCACCACTGCCACACGCCTCCTCCACCAGCAAACCTGCCGGGCAGACAGGGAGCAGGGACAGGGCTGGTGTGAAGCCGAAGGAAGGCTCACAGCTGCACAGGCAGGAGGGTGCGGGCTCTGGCTTCGCAGCACGGAGGATAACCCCGTGTCTTCTTGTCCCTCTGCTCCCCTTCTCTCAGCTGGGTTTCGTCTTCCTCCCGCTTGGTGCTCACAGGGGGGAGGACAACCTGACATTGGCAGCGGTTGCTTTGTTAGCACAGTTGGCAGAGGTTTTCAAGCACTTAGGGGAGTAGGCCTTTTAACCAGAAGGAGCTTTTTGCTTCGTAACAGAGCTCTGTGGTCTGCTGTTAGTCTCCACAAATGGCCCCAAAGGTAAAGACCTGACTTCTTAATGCTTTAAGTGTGTGCTGTTTGGAGATCTGAAGCAAGCAAAGGCCAAAGCTAGTCTTGATTTAGTCTTAACTAACACACAGGGTCTAGTTCACCTCAGGGAAGGATTTGTGTCACTGACTAGCAGCAGCTGGTACAGTTGGGTTTGACATCCAGGAAGGGACTTGAAAAGGAACATTATTGTTTAAAGGATGGACTTCATTAAAAGGATGAGATTAGTTACAAAGGTCTGGAGCCTAAAGGGTGTAAAACCCCCCCAAAGTAGTATAGATCTGCAACATGACTACCGAGTACCATAAAACATATGCACTAGTGAATAAGAAAGGCAATCAGAAAGGCAAGAGGAGTATCAATATAACTAGATAGCAGTGGGGTTCTTTGAGGCAAAGAGAAATTCTTCAGAATTCAGAAATTTGACACGGATCCAGCCAATAAACAAGAATGTAAGTTGGAGTATGATCTAGGAGAGAAAAGGATTAAGCTGGATTTTGCAAAGCAAATAGCATAAAGTTTAGAAACAAACACCACCAGGTCACCTAGTTGTATCCGAATCAGGGAACCTGTGAAAGAAATGTGAGAGGTCTGATGATTAGATAGGCTATAAAGAGTAATTAAGGGAGATAAAGATATTGATGAGAAGCTGTGGAATTTCCTTGCATTAATCTTCACTGCTAAAGATATTGGCATAGTATCTTAGCTAGCAATAACAATGAAGTGTCAGCAAAGACAGGTGTCACAAGAAAATTTATAATGGAAGCACATTTATCATGTAAACAGTCCTAGCTGACATGTATCTGAGGTTTACAAAGAAGATCAGCAATGAAGTAGTTAAACAGGTAACAAAATGCATTTCAACAAAGTGCATTTAAAAGCCTGAGTCTGGATTTCTCCTCAGTGCTCCCTGATTTATGGACATGAGGTGATGACTTGACGGAGGCAGGCCTTCCCACAGGGGACGAGGACCCTCCTGAGGCTGGATGTTCCTGGAGCCCCTCACCCTACCTGGGACACTGATGGAGGCTCAACCTTTGAGTCTCCTCTTCCTCGTACTGAGAGAAAACAAAGGGCATTCGAACTAAAAATTGTCAGAGAGAGAAAACTTGTGAGAGACTGTCCTCTGCACCTTTGGATTCTGTCATTTTTTTGTTAAGCTCTTCCTCCCCTCCCACCACTCTCAACTCTTCTGTAAGCCCCAGTGATTTCATTTATTATTTACTTAGTGTTCTATTTTCTTTTTTCATATACCTTAATCTCCATTTTCCTGTTTCTGCATTTCTCTGTCTCCCCTGCCAGCCTACACAAAACAAAATATGGCCTAAAATGTAGGGAGATCCATGTTTATTTTCATATGCTTGGGATGATATATCTAAAAACCTGGATATTAGTATGGTTATGTCTATCCTGGAATTGTATGCTATAAAATAGTTCTCAGATTAATAAAACTTTCAGGCATGAAATTGTATCATAACAGATTCAGTTTTCTTACAGTTCGTACAACAATATTGCTATAATTCTGTGTTTTTTCCACGTTTTATTTGAGGTTTTAAATCCAAAGTAATTTCTGTTAATTGTGAAAGAAAAGGATTCACACTTCTCTTTCCATAAGACTAAGGAATTGTTTAAGGAAAATAGGTTTCAAATGTAAAACACAGCAGCCAGGGCTCCTGCAACTGAATTTTACTCTTTTTCCATCTACAGTCAACTGACAACATTTTTTCCTTCTTCTTCTGCAGATCTGTAGTCTATCTAGTATTGACAGATGACAAACTCAGATGTGAAGTTCCTCACTTGGTGAGCGAGTCTCACCCAAATCCCCCAGATTGGTTTTTGATGGTATTAAATTGAAGTTCAGTTAGAGCAGGAAATATTTCCATAACTAAGACTTCTGGTTTTTTTTCCCCCTCTGCAAAGTCCGGTATAGTAATAAATAGACAATTGATAAAACGTCCCGCTCCCAGTGTCCCTGCCTGGGCTCCTGAAGCGCTCCAGCGCACACATGATTTATGCAACAGTTCGTGGCGCGGTGCTCGCCCTTCTCTGCACTCTGGCACACGACCTTCCTCAGGACAATGTTCCCCATTGGGCTCTCACACTTGCCACCTCCAAACCTCACCCCAGTCCCTGGCCCAGATGAATTATTACATGTCCACCCAGCCTTGCAGTCTCCCTGCTCTCTCCATGTCATCAGTTGTCCATGAAGCTGCATGCGTAGCCTAACACTACTGCCAGGGGGGCTTGTTCAGAACAAATCCTCCTGGTCTGATGTTTCCAAGTGTTTTGGAGATGGTTCTCCTTTGTGCTGCGGCTCAGCGCTGCGAGCTGCGCTAACGGGTTTGTCTGCGTGGGCCTCCTGCATCCTCTGGGAGGCTCTCGGCTGGGCGGCAGCCGGCAGTGGCAGTGGGATGTGGGAGGCCGGCTGGAGGCTTTACCCCCTGCCTTTACTTCCAGCGCAAACAGCCGGGGGGCCCGGGGAACAGTTCAGTCCTTCCAGCGCATGCCAGGTCTGCGAGCTCACTGGGCTTGCTCTCTGCTTCTTTGCAGCCATGTTTCAGAGGAGCCATGCCTCCCTGGTAGCCAGCACTGAAACCCGTGACTCGGTTCTGCGGACTTTTGGGGAATTTGTCATCACACCCACGTAAAATCCCAAAATGTCAGAGGAACAAAAGGACGCAAACAGCGAGCGCGTTCTCATGCCTCCGTTCTAAGCATGCAGTTCCCATTCACAGCTCTGGATCTGAAAGCTCCCTGGCAAGCGTCCCTTTCACATTTTACACCCACTGATTATGGGTGTGGGCGTGTGCATGTGTTACTGCTAATACCCAGCGAGAGCCCATTTTTGTTGGATGAGAGAAGCCTGCTGAACTGTTATTTTGGAAGCCAGCGTGTGATGCTAGCCAAACGCTAACATTATTTTTCTTCACCCACGTACTGCTGGGAGCCGGAGAGCAAGGCAGCTGCCTGCTGCTGCTGCTGTCACACCGCCAGGCTGGCACCTCGGCGCTCACAGCCCGCCCTCTGCCCTGACCAGCTCGCAGGTAGCAACAGGCACGCGTAACTCACGCTGATGTCTCAAGAACAAATTGAGTCCGGCGGTGTGGAGGACCTCAGCAAAACTTCCTTGCAGCCCTGGGTTTGTTTGCTGAATTAGACTTATATTCCTGTCTGGAAAGAAGTGCATCATCTTAGCAAGCAATCTGTAAAAGACATCCTCGTGCTTATTTCAGGGTAAAGGTTTTCATCAAAAATTGGAATAATATCACCAAATGACTCCAGTGTGCTGACCTGTCTCCTTACACACTAATTTTTTAATATATTTTTCTTTTCTACTTTTAGTTCAGTCAGGTGTATTCTGAATCGTCAAGGTCACACAGGATTTAGTGTTCTGGCTGCAGTAATGTTACTGACGTGAGTCATTTACTCAGAACATCTGCAGCTTCCAGCTATTGTTTTCTTTCCTTCTTACGTAACAAAACGTTTGAATAACAAACAAACTACACTATTTTCCCCACAGTTATGGATGCATGTGGCTCACCTGGTGTTTGTATTCCTGATACAGTTCTGTTGTCGTTTTGCTTCTGGTCAGGATATTTCCAGAAATTAGACAACAGGAAGCAATTTAGCTTGGTTTGTCCCAAGAGCTCAAAGATTGGAGCACAGCTTTTTAAAGGCTTTAAAAAGAGAATTTCTACATATCAATCATGCTGACATCTCTTTCTAGCAGAGAGTTTTAATAGTCCATAAGGTTCCAATTTGTCGTTAATTTTTTTAAAAATCCTTCTTTAGAAAACAAACTTGGTTAATTTGGAAATAGCTGTGGGTAGTACTAAGCAACATTTCCGAAAGAACATCTTACCTAAGATGACCAACTGAAAATGTGAATAGAAGAAGAAATTATTTCAATCTTCAGTTCCTTAGGTGCGCACTTTAGAAAGCAGAAACACAATTCCCAACTGCTGTCACTGATAAATGGAGTATGAAACAGCTGGACAGCATATTTTGGGACAGATTTTTCTGCACACTTTTGCAGCTATGGGCCAAGCCCTGAGCAGACACAGTCAGCCAGAGCCTCCACTTGTATAAATCAGCCTGGTTCCAGTCAAATCAACAAAGCTGTCCCATGACACCCAAGAAAAGATCTGGTACATCACAAACATATATTTCAAGTGTGACGTTGTTTTGTGCTTTGAGTTCTGAAGGACAGACATGAACATGTCTAAGAAAAATGTTATTGTAGAAGAGGATAGAAACATCTTCAAAATTCTCAGATTTAAGCATCTTCCCCCTAGGCTGGACTTCCACAGCTTGCGCCTGCCCCATGCAACTGGAATGGAGGCGGCCCTGTCAGTGCTGCTTCCGCAGAAACCTTCTGGGGCCACTCCACTGCCTCTGCATGACGGATGATGAGGAAAGGGCTAGCTGTTCCCCGCAGCAGTGAAGCTCCGCTGACTTTCAAAAAGCTACTTCAGGTTCACACAGGCTTAGGTTGGCAGGGAGGGAAAGAGTCAAGGAATGGTTTATTTTACTTAAATATTTTTTAAATTATTTTTTATTATTATTATTCTGTTTAAAATAAGCCATTTCTGCACTGAGGGACTGCTCCGGGACATATAATCTACAAAGGTTATTGAGTCTTCCTTCCTTCACAAAGAGGCACATAAGGCCTGCAGGCTGGGAGGGGCAGGCAAGCACAGCAGATCCCCACGCAGACCTGAGCCTGAGGTTTCTGCTTCCTCCCCGCAGGTTGCAGCCAGGAGCCAAAGGAGCACGGAGCAGCCCCAGGGGCAGCCAGATTCATTCCTGGGGATTTAGAAATCAAGGTGAAAGCTAGTAAACATGTTTCTTGGTCCAAGTGCCAAATGTTTTTTCATTGTTTTCCATTTGCAAAATCAGCTTTTAAGCCATTTTTATGTTTCCGTTTAGATACTACCGATCTATCATATTCTCAAGCCCTTGGAAAGGCTTCTGTTGGCTTTGTTAAGGTTTGGATTAAGCCTTTATCAATCCATCTGTGAAGAAAAACTTGGGGGGGAAATGAAAGCAGAGGCAGAAAAACTTTTCATGTTTTTTTTTATTATTATTTTATTTTTTTCCTTGCAGATTTCAATTAAAAAAAAAAGGGGGGGGGGATTATTTTTTTTCCCCTTTTCTAAGCTAAGGTTAGGCACAGAGGCCTAAGAAAGGGGCACACAGGGATGGCAACACCAATGCCAGGGATCCCACTCAGGTGGTGCCTACACTTCAAAATCCTTCTCTAGCCAGCAGGATGCCAAGGGACACTCCTGCATTTCTTTCGGCCTTCGGTAAAAATGGGGTGTTTTGACTGGACTGGTGATGCATATATATATATGAATGACATTGTAAGAAATGAAAACTAGTAGTGGCTGAGGGTTGGAAGAGGCTATTTGCCTACCTGCACTATTCCTTTGCCACTCGCATGTTTAACAGAGCACATTTTCCTTTGATAATAAGTTCAGCAGAGATCTGGGGGAGAGCTGTTTCCTTTTCCCAGGATAGATGAAATATACATCTTCATGTGTGCTATATTTCAGAGCAATACGATACTCCAGGGTGAGTTACCTGCTTGATTTTCCCATCCTCAGGACAACAGCATCACCCTGGAGCAGTGTGGTCCAGCTAACCAGAGAGCCTTGATATTCACATAGTGTGGGCTTTTAGGTGGATGTGAATACCACATCCAGACTAAGCGAGGGAAAAAGGAAAGGCAGTCATATGAACCTCGGACACACAGAGCTATAGTTACTCCCTGTTATATAATATTTGTATTTACAGCATGAATAGGAGGCCTGAGTGTCTGTGTGTGATTTACTGATTATTGACCTGTTAAATATTTGTTGCTAGGGAATGCAGCAATTGTGATCTTCACACAATGAAAACGCCCTGGTTATAAAAGCTGAAAAAAAATCACCTTTGTATTATTTACAGTACAAGTAATGCCATAGTTTCCAAATCCACTTAACCACCTAAGTAATATTCTTTAACTTGAGAATCTAATTCAGTTTCCACTTCAATAGGTACATGCAGTGAAAATCTGAGACATAGCAGCAGGCATTGCATTTGTAGCTAATTAAGGAAAACTGGATTGAGCCCAGATGTGGATTATGCAAAGTGATTACTGGTGTTCTTTAGAAGCTGATAATTTTGAAAGCATTTCCTTGTGTTTGTTCACTTTTTCCAGTATACCAAGATAAAAAAGTTTCTAGAGGGTGGAAAATAGGCTTCCACAGAGTAAAACTGTCAATGGCAATTATTTCCATCATTTCAAATTGATGTGTTTGGTAGTTAACAAATGGGTTGCAGCCATTCTTTCAATCAAAACTTGCCATTTAGTTGTAATCCAAAGTGCGGCAAATAGTTTTCAAGCATGGAGTGCTAATAAGCGTAGAACTCAGCACCCACTCCAATTCCCACTGGAACAATCTGTGACATACTGATATCTCATTTTTGTTGGGGAAAAACAGACAACATAATGAGCACTAACTGTTAAAGGTAAGACTGTGCTATGTTTAATTCCACTGAGCAGTTGATTTGAATGAAGCTATCTGGGGAGGACAAAGCTAGTCCACCTGGGGAAATGAGATGGAATCAGGCTTCCTAGAAGCAAGAGAATGCCAGAACTGTGTCAGGATCTTTAACACAACATCAAGCAATAAAAAGGATATATTATGCAAATAAGCAACAAAATACTTTTAAATCTCCTTTTGAAACAAAATTTATTTTAAGATTTTTTGACAGGTTATCAAATTGCTATCAGAATACTGGGAGCAAAACTGCCAAAAAAAAATTTTAAGCAGCTTGAAGAGGTATTTATGCTAATTTTGTGGTGGGAAACTTGCCTGAGTGCTTGATTTTTAAAAAGCTGAGAAGTGGTTTGGCAGTATCTATAGCAGTTTCTGCTTTCTCTCTTTTTTTTCCTGATTTTTTTTAAATGTCTATTGATTTTGTTGTTAAATGCTAACAATTCAGCATAACTCAGCCTTAGAATCACGTAAGACACTTTCCAAACAAAAATATTGCCATTCTGCAATGCAATCATTATAAATTAATATGATTTTTAAACACAATATGCCCCTCACGGGTTTTTGTAATCAGTTGTTGAATTATTCTTCTCTATTTGTTATAATTATGTTGACAAATATTGCAGCATAAGTATAAAATAAATTTTGGTGGTGAAACAGAACAGATGGAATTTTCCATTTCCACTCTGCCTTGGCTGAACTAAATTGGACTCTCTTACATTTTCTGTTTCTGTTCCTAAAGATATTTAAGACGATTACTGTCATATGAACAAAAGGCAAATTTCTCGCTCTGTGACTTTCTCAGGCTACTGTCCCTGGTAGCACGGCCCAGATGCGCACCCACGGTTCTCACTCAGCAGCCACATTCAGCCCATAAAAGCCTCTGGACTTCCCCGCAGCACGCCGTGATGTGCCCACAGAGGGAAGGTGTAAGCAGATGTGTGCCTGGCGGGAGCCCAGCGTAGAGCCAGCCCCATGCGGAGGCAGCACGAAGAGGAGCGAGATGTCGGAGAAGATGCCGTGAGGCGGTAGGTGTACCCGCACAGCTCATCACAGCGGGGACACCGCTGCCCAAGCAGTCTCTGACTGAAAGAGTCTGCAACCAAGGAAAGAGGTTTAAAAGCGGATGCAGGCAGATGGTGAGTGCAGGGCAGCAATAATTTGCTAGAAGTCTCAAGGTCCCAGAAGCTCAACTGCTGTCTGCTTCTTGGAGGCACCCGGGGAAAAGATGGTCTTGAAAGAAAACAAGGGTGTTTTGGGGGTGTTTCCCACAATTTCTCCTTGAATGAGAGAGTGGCATCAGAAGAGAAACCACAAATGCGAACGCAGTTGGTCACTTAGGAAAGTGGTGAAATCCTAGTCCTCAAGGAAATTTTCAGCTTGTCTGGACACAATAATTGTGTGGTAGGACTGGATCTTGGGGAAGAAGGTTGGCGGATGATGGTAACTACTTCCTTTAGTACTTTTATTAAGAGGAACAACAGCAGACATGAATAATGAAAGTTGCACACTACGGACGTTTGTTAAGATTCAGAGCAAAGTCATGCTGCATTAGAAGATTTGTTAGCAACAAGGACATTATCATGTCATCTGAAAACCAAACAGAGGCATGTTTAAAAAAAAAAAAAAAAAAGAAAGGTTGTGACAGGATAATAAATAATTTTCACGCACAGGACTGACCTATGCTTAATCAAAGGGAGTAAGGATGGAAGCTTTGGAGCCTTAATGAGTTATATTTCATTTGTGAGCGTAACTATTGCCCTGACTGTGCTGGAGTCACAAAACTGTACATGCGAAATATTCATCATTAGAGAAAACAGGAAAACTATACACTGTATTCAGTAGCCTGATATGGAGCTATTACCTTATACACAGACATATGCTGTTTTTACATGTACTCACGAACCATCTGCTCTGTTCTTTGCTTAAATTTTGGCCTGGCAAGAAAACAGCTTTTATTTTCTCAGTTAAATACTCCCAAACATAGCAATATGTAGGGGAGAATATGATGCTATCTACGTATACAAAAACAGGAAATTAACCTGTCTATAAAGATAATATTTTATTCTAGTTGTATTATTAAAACCTTGACTGTAAGTTTTCTGGCCTATTTTCATTTCTTGCAGTGACAGAAGTTTCAAAAAGCAATTAGCAGGAGAAACCATTAAAGTTAAGGTTAGTTTTAAAACTTTCCAGGTTCAATAACCTACAGTACAATTAATAGCCTAAAGATGTTTCTAGGAGTACACAAGGAAAAATTCTGCTCTGCTATTCATTCCTTCAGTCCCAGAATTTAGCTCATGATTTTTATTTTGATAGCATCTCTAGAGATTGAGGCTGTAGCATCAACAAGTTTCCAATATACAACTCTTAAAAAAGTCTGTACCTGGTAATGCTAATTTCCAGTTCATTACTGCAGGACAGTGAAGCAAATATTCTTCACCTGAATTATCTTTTTCAAAGTTTCACAGTTTCATCACATGCGCTAGGTATTTCTTAACAGTCTTTCACATTCTTAGTCAGAGAGATCTCCATAAATAAAACAAAGATTTGTTTTTCCTCTGTTTGCAAGGATATCAACACAAATCCTACAGAACGCAGCATAGTGGTGGAGGCAGTCCTGAAGAATTTTTGTTCTCCCAACCTTTATTCTTCAGCCTCTGCTGGATGTACCTATAAGGCTGTGACAGGGTGCTCTCCAAGGGCGGTGATGGCAGCTGCCCAGCATCTCTGGTACTGGATGTCAGACGCATTTCAGAGGTTGTATCCCCCCACAAGACTTCCATACAACTTCTCCTGACTATGGTCCTCCTTATCAGGAGACCCACCAGCGCTGTGCTCGCTTTCACAGCCCCAAAGCCTCTCCTAAAACCCTTGCCCACCTCCCACCAGCTGGGCACCATGGCTCTGCTGTCCCCTCCAACCACCAGTCATCCACAGCCAGTCCCCTCCAAGCGGTAGCAGGACCAGGACTGAGACTTCTCCTCAGACCTTTCCAAACTGCAAATTATTAATGGTTTCAACTCGAAACCAGGAATCTGACCAGATTTGCTTGAAAATGGGCCCAGTTTCATTCAAACTATGTTACAAACTTCAACAGAGTCTGGGTTTTGACTTTCTTGTGAAACTTGAAACCACATGTGTTCCACATGGTTTAGGTTTTTGTTGTGAATGTCTTACACAGCTCTATGGGAATAACCTTTTCTTGTGGGCTTTTAGCATTTCCTATCCCAGCCAGAACCATAAAAAGCAAAGGCTGGAAAATATGAAAACTACAATTATATGGAAAAAAGGGACTTAACTTTTTAAACCTCAGACAAAATTTGTGTTCATTTAGAGCTCAGAGTGAAGTTTTGAATTAATTTGTGTTTTATTTTAACTGTTAGCCTTAATTAGGTGCACTCAGGAGAAATCATTTCCCCTCTAATACAAAATCATGGAGCTCGCGACACATGGAAATTATAAACACTTTGGAGTGAATTGAGAGATGGGTGTTGGCTCTGCAGCAGCAGAAGAGCAAATATTTACAGTACATTAGGCTTTGCTTCACTTCTAAATTATTATCTTCCCCTTTGGAATAATCTATTTTCCAAAGACAGATTGCTACTATTGCTAGTCTCCTCCTCATCAGTTTTGTGGCAGGCAATTCTTTTTCCTTCATTTCTATATTGAAATTTCTTGATCTAGCTCTCCACAGAGCTAAATGAAAACTGAGGAAATCCTTAATTTGATGACTCTTTTGTTCCTGAATCACACTTTGGCTTCTGGCAAATTATTACACTTCTCTGAGCTTCAGTCTTCTGTTTTATAAATAGAGATACCAACAGTTAACCTCCCAACAGAGGTGTTAATTAATTCATATCCATAAGAGGAGTTTAAAATAGAAACTGGTGTATAATATTAATTAGTGGTATTATAATTGCTTATTCCAAAAGCCCAAAGAAGCTGTTCCTTCACAGATCACTCAAGTTAGTGCTAAAATATTCCCATCTTTGGTCTCGTGGGACTCAGTTATGGGAAGTTAAATACGATGAAAGCAACACTGTGGCATAAAGGGGAAGAAATAATTACATATGCCATTTTTATTCCCCTGATATAACTTCAGCAGTGCATGATGTGTTATTAGGTTTTGCAGTAAAAGTGCAGCAACCTGGCTTTGCGTTTACAATAGCTAAAACCATCTGTGTACGTGTAAAACCTTTGCTGGCAGGTTTCCACGTGCGGTTCATGCATTCCTTTGCCTGTGCAATTTGAAGCTGTCAAAAACTAATTAAATAATTATGTGGTTGTTACTGCAGCTGTGTGTATTCTTCATTACGTTATAAGGCTGTGGTTTGAGGCACTCCACTGCTCTGGGTTTCAAAATATTAGTAATGGAAGGTGTGTTGTCGGTGCACGTTCAACTGCTGCCAGAAAAAGCAGAGGGAAGGGAACCGTCTTTAATGTCAGTCTGTCATTGCACTTTATACGGTATACTCCCTGTACACAACACAGAGATGAAAATACGAATCAGCTTCTCATGGTGAGCAGATCTCGGCATGGCCTATCCTGCGTGCAGGATGTCGGAAAGTCCCTGCGGCACCTCTGTGGCGGGTGTGTAAGCAGGGCGCACGTGGTCTGTACACAGGCTCCGCCGGGCCTGCGGAGGTGACCTGTGATGGCGGAAGGAGAGGAGCAAGGCCATGGAGGGGGCCGCCTGCCCTCCTAGGCCGGGCACAGGACTGCTCTCGGTCCTGCTCTTGGCTCACCTCAGTCCCCAAGGAAATCGCTCCCTGGGCCCACCTTCCCTATCAGTAAATTATGGGTGATGCTGTATTACCTCCCCCAGGAACAAATCGGGTGGGTTTAACTGTAATTGTAATTAATCTTGATCTCAGACTGAGGGTGCTACACAGATGCAGCACAGCATTGCTTAACTCAGTTGGCCAAATTACCACATTGCCACTCACCAACGTTCAACTTTATGTTGAAGAACAAGAAACTGTCACTGCAGCAAAATAATCCCTACCTCCCCAACCCAGTGGCAATAACTCTTGTAAAGAGAAAGACATATTATTTACATTGACTAAAATGACATAAATGGGCAGCAGGAGAAGGACAGAGTCAGTCCAAAGGACATAACCCTGCCTCCTGTCTACTGATCGCGGTGTGCAACAGAAGGAAGGGCAGCAGCCCCAGCAGGGAAGGTGTTTGAGATCTCTTCACTGGGGAAGGCATTTCTCAAGACTCCTTAATGAAGCCACTGAGAGAGTCTAAAACCAGGCAGAGCTGCTCTTTCCAAACCAAAACAGCAGATATCAAAGATGTTTTTCATTGCCACAGAAGAAATGCCCTGGTTCCACTCACAGAGTAAGTTTTGGAGACGGCACAGCTGTTGGAGGAACAGTGAGTTACTGCAGCAGCAAAGCTGAATATTACAGAGTGTCTCCAATTTATTATATTTATGGAGCAACTTTACTTTTAATAAGGTTTTCCTCTAATTTATGGAACTGTCTCATCATATCTGCAGTTCCCTGCTTGGCTAAATGTTCAAAAATATTAATAAAGGGAAAATTCCAGATGCTGCTTTTAAAAAAATATTTTTCTTGCATGCACCCACAGTGTAATACATCAGCGCAGATGCTTTCCTCCTCATGTTTTCACATGATTTATTACTATCAGTCTAGAAGATACACAGCCTTTCTCAGTGCACTCGGCCTTCACGACACAGTTGTTTAAAATCATCTATTACCTAAAGCAGTTTGTTTTGTAAAAGCCTTTCTCAGATTTTCCCTCGGAAAGCTTATAGGTGAATAGTACAAAATTCCTGAAAACTAAAACCAGGAGAAAATAAGCTACTTTCTAAAAACCCAAGCTGGAAGTTAAAAACCCCTTCAAGTTCATAGGGGCCATGAAAAAGCAACGTCTTTGGGTCTTTGGGTCCCCCTTGTGGCCTGGCAGTACCCTGCCGTCGTTAACACTACCTTACCTGGTCCCAAACACGCCAACACACGGACGTTTGCAGAGGCACAGGTAGATGCCACGCAAAGGAAGGACAAACATGCTGCATTTATTCCACACTGTCATATAAACGTAATCCAACTACTGCATATTGCTACCCAACATGCTTAAAGTGTATCAGGGCTTGATTGTGTATCAATGCTTATCATGCTTAAAGTGTATCAGGACTTGATTGTGTTTCACATAGCTTCCAGACACATATTCAAGGTTGTATATTCAAAATCTTGAAATATATGTACATTCAAGGTTTTTGTATATTCCAGACTTGTGTGTTGTATGCTCAAGATTTTGAAGGCAGTCTTCTTCTTAAGCACAGTCACTGGGATTACTACAAAGCAAAGTTTATTTGGGGCAATATAATTTTTTTTTTTTTTGGGGGGGGGGGAGCACCTCTTGCGTATTATCTGCTTTCTTTGAGCTCAAGCTTGTTTACAAGCTAACAACCTCAGGAACAACTTCAGCCAAGTAGGTAGTAGATTAAACTTGCAAATTTGGGGAAGACAGGAAGAATATGGACTGGAAAATCATCCTTAAAAATAGCTGGCTCTGGCCAAAGCATCAAGGTGCCTTTGGAACCTGTCTCCATCCGACCAGTAAGAGCTGACACAAGAAAACCACGTGCTGTGCCAGCATGTGCTGAATCCTTTGGGACAGGTGTTTCAAGGGCAACAGTAATGCTGTCTCCTCCATCCAGCCACTCTCACTACTGCTGCAGATGCTCATTGGGCATGAAAGAGTTGAGGAGATATGAAGCAACAACTCAGCATAAAGATCAGTGCAGCATCCAAAGCTGCAAAAACAGCAACGTGTAGGAGAGTATGTGCCAATGAGGGAGGCTCATCAGACAAAAAGGCTATTTCTTGCAGCCCTGACTTCACCATCACCCAGCTGCCATCACTGGCCATGACCACACTCGCCTCTGCTAACCAGAGCATTCTGGTTAACTTCATGTCCTTCCTACTGCCTGAATGCCCATCATCACAAGGCCTTGGAGATCTCTTAACTCTTCCAGACATAACTCTGAATAATTTTGGCCATGTTCCTCAAGAAATCTTACTGAAATGCCACTCATCCCACCTTCCCCCTCCGAGAGGTCCCTGAAACTGCCACGGACTCCTCTGTGCCCCTTTCTCCTACCTCCTACTGATCCCTCCCAACTTTCTTCCCCTACCTGAATCCTCTTCCACAGCACCAGTTCTACCACTACCACAAAACCACACATTTCTGTCCCCAAAGAGCTATTTTGCTCTCAGCAAATAGGGAAGAAAAATTCAATTTCATCTATGCTATGGAGAAGCCTTAAGCTACTCTGAGTTTATTTACAATGTTGGCTTGCTGTTACTTGTCACAAAGGAATTGGCAAAGGCAGAATGATTTGCTCCACACTAAGGGCAAATGTACTAGTACATATATCAAACAAACTGGCAGTGTTGTGTGTAACGTACATCTCCAATTTTGGCAACCAAACTGCCTACACACTTTCTTGGAAACTATAAATAACAATATATATCAAAATGTCCAGGCAAAACCTCATTGTTTCTTTCCAAATAATCCTATAATCCACATATCTAATGACACAACATCAGGAAGGCAATCGTGAAGCTTTGGGTTTAAGACTGTCCACTTTCCTAGTTTCCCCATTTCAGAAATATTTACATCTTTCTGCATTCCTCATATACTCAAGGGGCTTTTTAAACTTGCCCAAATGGAAATAACCTGATGCATGTGAGAAGATAACACAACATATTTCTAATACTGGATCTTCTATGAGGTATATTTGGGCAGGAGAGCAAAAAAACACAGCAGAATTTGTTTGCTTCTTATGCATAACTGTTGTCCCGCTTCCTTCAATAGAGAGGCAGACCTATTCCGTACAGAGATAATGTGTCTCCACTACTTGGAAAACATCCCATAACAATGCTAACAATTCCCTAACTCCAGCACTGTGTAGTTAAAGCTGACTAGAGCTAAACCCAGATTTCCTCATGTCAGCTACTCTCTTAATACATAGACTAGCAAGACAAAACTAGTCCAAAAAGTGTCTGTGTCCAGTAGTTCTCTTTATTTCTTTTTGTTGCCTCCAAACAGACTTCTTCTTTGATTTTCCCAGCTATGTCCTCTTTTCCAGCCTGAAATCTTTTCTGGGGAGATTCTCAGGACTTTGGATATTGATTTGGTTAGATTTTCAGGCATCCAGCAGCCTGGTCAGAGGCAGTGATTGTTCCAAATGCATTTCAGGACACCTGAAAACCCTACACATGCCCATCAGGCACAAGCAGACCATCAGGCATCTGGCCTCGAAGACAGTTCCAGCAGAAAGCCCGTGCTTCCCTTTTTATTTAGAGCTGCTGCAGAGAGAAACTGCAGCTGTAGGGACATGGATAGTACATGCTGTACTGCCACAGGGGCTGATGCCACAGGCCAAAATACAGGTCTTCACATGAGCTTTGGAGACCATATCCAACACAGCTCTGTCCACCTACTCCACCACTGTGTTGACACAGGAGATACTGTTTGGGAGCTTAATAATTTTCTCAGTCTTGTCTTGTGTAGATGTGGATCGTTAATGCTCCAGAAGTGGTTTTTGGAGGAAACACATGGGAAATGAAGAAAAAAAGAAGAATATTACAAAATGTAATTCCTCTTCATCAGCCTGTAGCATCTCCCTTAAAACAACCCATGGTACAAAAGCACAGCCGATAACAAGTCTATTTTAAAAGACAAACAACCATTTTCAATTTAAATGCCTAATGATAACATATGGATCTTACATAACTAGTCTGAATTTTAGAGATAACCAAGCACTACCACGGAATGCAGGAGGAACTGATTCTGAGGAAGACCAGTACCTCTGGCTATGCAGTGCAAGACTTTGAATTTTACAGCCCAATTGTTATAGACAACCATCTTAAGAAAATCTTGGTGTAAGAGGATCTTTGGTCCATGCTGTTTCCTGAATCATGGTTATTTGCTGTTTCTGAAGTCAACAGAAATATAGCAATTCCTATTAACTGAGTATCCAGTCCTTTATATTTACACATTCACATACACACAGATATGTATGTCTAGCTGTGTGTACATAGGCTGTATTTAATGAAAACATTTCATTTAATTCTTTTTACAAAGTAATATTTCTTATGAGCAGTAAATTAGTAAAGTCAATACTATTTATATACTTCTTACAACAAGAAATTCTCACAATGAACAACTTGTCAAGTTTTGTACTTCTAATTTATGACAATGTTCAGAAAATCAGTTAACCTGGGAACTAAAAAACATGTGGGGGTTGTAAAACTATCCACTGTAATAAAACAGTTGCAACATTTTTAGCTAGCTGAGGAACTGGGAATTAGGTTGATGGAAGGGATTATTGCTTAATATTTTCCGTAACATCAGCAATCTTGTCAAAATCCCCTGGTTGCTCTGAGAGTAGGAGACGTCTGCTTTATGGGGTGAGCACATATCCTGGAATGTCTGCCATGAAATAGCGTCACAACCAGGCTTCACTATCCCTTCCCACAATAAGCCTGGTTTACACTTCACAGTGCCATGGAAAAATCACACCCTTGGTTGACACACTTATGCCAGCAAAAGTCTCATTGCAGATACAGTTCTGCAGATTAAAAAATCCTCTTGCCACTGTCATGTAGTTCACGCTGGGAATGACTGCAGGCTGTAGCAGCACATGAACCATTTTGCTATTTACACTGCACTGCAGTGCAGGAGTCACTGCAGGAGATTCTGCTAGAAGGTTTTACCTGTACAGCTGTCTCTTAACTTTTAGCTCTACTGGCACAAAGTCCAGTTGGAGGCCAGTTCCTAGTGGTGTGCCCTAGGGTTTGATACTGGGGCCAATACTATTTAATATCTTCACAAATAACCAGGGTGCTAGGATGGGGTGCACCCTCACCAAGCCTGCATAAAATACAAAACTGGGAGGAGAGGCTGACATGCCAGATGCTGTGCTGTCATCCAGAGGGACAAGGACAGGCTGGAGGAATGGGCCTAGAGCAACCTCGTGAAGTTCAACAAAGGGAAAGTCTTGCACTTGGGGAGTAAGAACCCCATGTACCAGTACATGCTGGAGGCTGAAGGGGCTGAAAGGCAGCTCTGAAGACAATAACCAGGTGGTACCCATGGACACCAAATTGACAATGAGCTTACAGTGTGCCCCCCTGGCAAAGAAGGCCAATAGCTTCCTGGAATGTGCACTGCCAGCAGGTTGAAGGAGATGGTCCTTCACCTCTGTTCAGCACTGGTGAGACACATCTTGAGAGCTGGGCCCAGTTCTGAGCTGCCCAGTACAGGAGAGACATGGACATGCTGGAGCAACTCCTATGAAGGGCCATGAAGATGGTTAATGGACTGCAGCATCCTTCATGCAAGGAGAGGCTGAGAGAGTGGTGACTGTTCAGCCTGGAGAAGAGAAGGCTCAGTGGAGGATCTTACCGGTGTGTATAAATATGTGATGGGAGGGTGTAAAGAAGAGGGAGGCAGGCTCTTCTCAGTGGTGCTCACTGAAAGGACAAGAGGAAGTGGGCACAAATTAAAACATATTAAGTTCCATCTGAACATGGTAAAACACTTTTTTACTGTGAAGGTGGTCAAACTGGCACAGGTTGCCCAGATAGACTGCAGTGTTTCCATCCTTAGAGATACTCAAAACCAAACTGGAGACGGTCCTGTGTAACTTGCTTTAGGTGACACTGCTTGAGAGAGGGGTATTGACAAGATGATCTCATGAAGTCCCTTCCGACCTCAGCCATTCTGTGATCCTGTGATTCTGTGACAGTGGTACTGACAAATCTTCAGGAAACTTCTGTAAATTCTACAGTTTACAGATCTGAGTCCCTGGACAGACATCTTCTTCTAACCATCTGTACCAGTGAAAACAGTTACTCTTCCCATTTACAAAATTTTTCCTCAAGCCCTTTATTTCTCAAGTTACCAGTTTTATAAAAGGTATAGGCATGTTTCATGTCTGAGCCCCACTGAGCCCATTCTCAAGAGGTGATCATATATGGCGGTCATCTTGTGATTTTTTACAATAATGCTGAGAGTTAGCTCAATACATTTTGCTTGCCTCTCTTTTACAGCCTCTGTGTTTCAGAGCAAATAAAGTATTCAGCTGAAAGTGAGCTAGAATAAGAAAGGCTTTTCAGAGAGTGGGGTCTATTCTAAAATATTCTTTATATGCTGTTGACACAAAGAACGAATGTTTGGGGGTGGCACGGGAAGGCACAGACCTGCTAGCTTTAACCTAGTGAGCCTGGGGAATGGCAAGCAGGCCTGCAGGAACACCAGCCTGGGAGATCAGGCAAAGCACAAATTGTGTGGAAACTTTGGCAGAAGACTCTACTCACCAGACCAAGCTGAAGCCTGTGCTGCCATTCTTCCTCCTGTTGTCCTTACCCAGACAAGCTAAATTTGTAATCACATTTTGTTATTGCACTTTGATTTCACTGCATAAAGCATGTCTTTAAACCTTGTTTTCATAGGCAGTTTATTTGAGCTATAGTTTTTCAGCAATTCTTTTGAATCTGCTGCCATCTAGTGAACACAAATCAAGCTGTAATTTATGGCTTTTGTGGCCAGCTGTGTGTTTTTTGAGCTTCTAAGACATTCAGGATTTTGTCCCACTCTCCACCCACTTCAAGGTGCAGCTTACAGTGTGGTACAGTTTGCATGCATTTTCCTAGTAGGCTCCAAGATGTAAAGGTATAATTGATACAAGGCCACCTCTGCGTTATACCTTATACCCTACCCTCTCTGTCCAATTCTAAATCACTTCATTTTTAACACCTGGAGATTTTCATTAGATTGCTCTCCAAAGATAAATCCATATTTGAACATCTCAATCAAAATGAAATAATTCTGAAAAAAAATGTGAACATCCAGAACTTTGACTGGGCCACGCTGTTATTGCTGGTGTAAATCAGACAGCTCCAGTATCTTCAGGAAAATCGTACTGTAAAATATCTGGCAGACAGGTTTCTGACTTATTTGGAAGTGGTGCAGTCTTTCATTCATGTAGACAAGTAGCAACATTTTCAATACTTCTGAGTAGCTTTGCAAGCTGGAGGGTGTTGCAACAGTGAAATGTAGGGGTGACAAAGACAACGAATGAGGGGTGAGGCTCCAAGAGATGGCTGAGTCACAGTCAAAACAGGTACTCCACCTCTGCTTCCTGCCACTCCTATTCCGGGGCAACCCCATCCCCATTAGCACCAGTATGGCAGGTTTCTGACCCCAAACTGGCTCACTTTAGCTTACAAAACCAGAGTAAATCTTGATCTTTTTTTTTTCTTTCTTTTTTCTTTTCCTTCCTGGGCAAGGTTTCCTAACAGAAAATAGTAAAATAGTATCTGTTTCACAGAAAAAAAAAAAAAAGAAAAAAAGAAAAAAAGAAAAAAAGAAAAATGTACCAAATACTTGTCTAGGTATCCTGGCTTCAGCTGGATAGAGTTAATTTTCTTCATAGTAGCTGTTATGGTGCCGTTTTGGATTTAGAATTAAAATAGTGGTGACAACACACCACTTTAGTTTTTGTTTTAGTTGTTGCAGAGCAGTGCTTACACAGAACCAAGGACTTTTCAGCTTCTCGTGCTGCCCTGCCAGTGAAAAGGCTGGGGGTGCACCAGGAGCTGGGAGGGAACAGAACCAGGACAGCTGACCCAGACTGGACAAAGGGATGTCCCATACCATGTGGCATCATGATAAACAAAAAAAAATGGGGGAAGTTGGCCAGGAGGGGCGGCTGTTGCTTGAGGACTGGCTGGGCATCACTCCACTAGTGGTGAGGAATTGTATTCTGCATCGCTTGTTTTTTCGTGTGTGTGTGTGTGTGTTTTTTTTTTTCCATTTTGTTTGTTTCTTTGTTTGTTTTCCTTTCCTTCTTATTATATTGTCCCTACCTCAACCTATGAGTTCTTGCACTTTCTTTTCAATTCTGTTCCCCATCCCACTGGAGGGGGCAGTGACTGAACGGCTGCATGGTGCTTAGCTGCCTGTTGGGTTAAACCACAACACTGAGCTAAGTATATGCAGTTATGGAGACACTGGGAATGTAATGACTGGCTTAAGCTGAAGCAAAAAGTCTGTGGCAGACTCAAGATCAGTGCTAAAGAAACATCCGAGATTAGATGTCTTTAAAAATAAAATATGAGTACATGAAACACAACAGTCGGACTTGTTCTTTAAGTTCAGTATTATCATTTATACGTATCTGCCTCATCTTGTTTGATTTAGTGAGATATACTCTTTCAGTATTTTACATTCTCTCTCCTGCTTTGTTTTATTCCAGCTATACTTAACAAGCTCTACTAATTCTCTTTCCCATTGTAGTATGTTTGTATTCAGTTCAATGAGTTTGCTTCTTCTCACAAAAGCTTATTAATTGGCCCTCCATGCTACCTATTTACATCAAAATCCCAGCTAATCAAAATTTGAATCCTTCAAATATCACATCCACTTAGGACACAGCACCTGTTCAGCATACTTCCTCTTGTATTTGTCTGACAATCATAGAAAATGCTAGCATTTGAATATACAACTACCTGTCTAATCAAAATCTGAAAAAGAATCTGTGAATTTCATAAGAACGACAGGAATCTGAGTTTCACAAAAACAACAGGAATTGGAGACAATCCTTCACGGGTGCACTAGTGACAAGCTTCCACATGACCGAGCATTGTTTGACCCACCACAGTCAGTATGACATTGAATACTCTGAGACTGCAGATACAAACAATTTTATGGAAGGAGGCAAGGCAGGGCTCAGAAATGTTTCCGTGGCACACCTGCCACATTTGCTCAAAGCAATGGTTTTGGTAAGTTAAGCTATCCTAGCATCATAGGTCCTCTCCAGAAAGTATCTCACTAACAGATTTTTCTTATTTTAATGGGGCCATGTAGTAGAAGGCAAAAGTAACTTCCAAGTTCTGAAGCTGGCACCAGAAATGGGTTGCAAAGCACTGAGCTATACAGCTATAAAGCTATTAATGTCATATTTTTGGAAGCTACCATCAGTAATTTTGGTAATTCTCTACTATTAACCTACTTTAAAATCTGTAAATATGGACTTATTTTGCAATGAAAGACTGGATTGGAATGGGCAGGTGAATTCTTATGAGGACTATTTCTGGGGTGTGTTAAGAGCATCTCTTTTCCATTAATATGGAATCAAAAGAGCAGTAGGAAGAGACCCTCTTGAGTTATTATATAATAAAGAGGGCATACAGAAACAGCAGGAAGCAGTAAGAAGAGGCTGAGCAAGTGCAAGCAATATTCACAAAACAAACAAGTTACTTTATTCAGTGAGAAGGATAATTCAGTGGTAAGGGAAGTAGAATTTTTCCTTCCACAGGAAAGCAGGTATATGGCCACTTCCCCACCTACCCCAGCTATAAGCAGAAGGACTGCTTGCTGTTTCTGTTCTTTTCACGGTAATCCATTCAGTTACCACTAGGGAGCCCACACCATAACAGCTTTCTTCCCACTTCCTGCAAGTTGTTTTTATTTCTCACGAGTAATTTGCTTTGCATGTCAGATACTTCTGCTGGGGTGGTTAGTTTGATGAGACCCATAGATTACATGGGATCGGATTTGATTCCCAGTGGCATGAAAATGTCTCCACTACATGTGTGAACAGCATTACACGCAGTGGCTGTTCTCCAACAGGCACTGTGATTGTTCATGCCAATACATTTACTCGTTTATTTCCAGGAAAACGACTAATGTACAGCAAAAACATCTTTGTGGATTAGCTGGGTTCCCCACTAGCAAGGCGAGGAGCCTGTTTGGTGACCTATATTTGAAACTGTGCTGATCGCAGTGTTGCGGCTGGTAGCAAGCTGCTCTGGTCACGGGCAGAGAGGTGTGCTGCAGTGTCTGCACAGCTAGCTGTATGGGAGGGCTGTCCTGGTTACATTTAAACTTAACCTACAAATGAAGCTCTCCTACGTTTACTGAGTCTGGCATTTAAAATTGATGCAGTTCAGTTCCCACAAGCACCGGCTCGCAGTCACGTAAGCTAAGCCTGCTTAAACTTAAACTGAAGCGGAACAACGACTGCGTACGGACAGCGCGGAGCGCCGACCTACTGCTCCCGCAGCGGACAGAGCGGGGCCATTTCACCCCTGCTCACCGCGCGAAGGCCGGAGCCGCGCGGACCCTGCCCTACGCACGGCCGCCCGCAGGCCGGGCCCGTGATGGCGGACAGCCCGGG
>VXAA01002909.1:316299-336308 GCA_013399115.1 Anseranas semipalmata
CTCCTGAGGGCGGCCTCCTCCCGCCGCGGCGTTGGCCGGCGCCCCTCGGGCCGCCCGACGGCCCGCGCTGAGCTCGGCGCCTCTCGCGTCGCGGGTCAGGGCTGAGGGGTAATTAATGTCAGCTTTGGCACGGCTGCCTGCCTTCCCGTGCGGGGTGTGTCTCGTCATCCAGCCGGGTGGCTGGGTGTGGGCTTTGTTGCTCGGGATGACTCCAAAGTGAGCTGTTTCTAGGTCACGCTGAAGTGCGGATTTGACAGCAGCTTCTTTGCTAAAATAGGAAGCAAGTTCACTTTGCACACGTTAAACTTTTTTTTTTTTCCGGCTCTTAGCTAAAATAGCTGCATCTCCATGATAGTGCATAACCAACTGTGAATTCGGGACTTTAGGACAGCGGTCCAACTTATTTTGTCACTCATGTGAGAGCAGAACTCTTCTGCTTAAGAGGGGTATAAACCGTAAAAGCTTCAAGCCTGTAGAAAGCAGACACTGATGTGCCTGAAGGTGCCTTTGGGGCCTGCAGAACTTAAAAAACAAACAAAAACAAACAAACAAAAACAACAAGAAAATAAAGCACCCTACTCCCATATTAAAGACAACAAAAGTGTATTTCCTACTTCTTAAGTGCTTCTGTAGCTTTCTCTGCAGCATAAGCACATACATCTTTTTTGAAAGAGAAAATCCTTCTTGTTTGGTTGTATGTGACAGTACTTAAGTCACCCAATACTCATTGTAGTTGTAAGCACTGCTGCTTACTTGTGTCTAACTGATCTCTTCCAGATAATGCCCCCTTTCACAACCCACACAGGTTTAAACTACCTTGCAACTTGAGTTGCAGCTCTCTGTAAGTATTTGATAAAAAAGAACACAGGCATGACCAAGTCTGGGGAGCTAATCGGTAGCACAGTATTTCTAAAAAATCTAAAATACTGTGAAATATGCATGCTTAGTGCCCAGTAATATGACACCTCTGAATGGTGGGCTAGGTAAAAAGTGCAAAGTGCATTGGGCAGTGCAGGATTATTTCTTAATCATTGTGTGATGTTTGCCTCAGAGACAGATTGTAGAAGTTAAGCAACACCTCTGATGACAATTTTCATTCTTAACAAGGCGAACAGTGTTTACAGTGGGGGAAGGGGAATATTCGGATTGTGTAAAATGTCTGTTGGGGCATCTTCTTTACTGCCTCCTACATATATTCTACACGCTCTGAAGTTTCTTCAATGATTATTTCAAAGTGTTCCTGAGATGAGACTGGTGTGGACTCTTAAAAGTGTTTATCTGTCCCAAAGACATCTAGAGCCTCATATGCAAAAAAAAAAGCCATGGGCTGTCACTGCATTTTGTGAACCACCTGTGGGCTTTAAACATTTTAAGAGGAGAAACCTCTTAATATGAATTTTGAACTTTTTTGATTGGAACAAATTTTGCTTTCCACCAAGACTTACTTGCCTTTATGGTATTAAAGTCAGAGCCAGGGCTTTGACTGTTGAGATTTCCACAACAAATGATAACTAGTGCACCTGTGTTTATTGGTTGATTATTTTTAAAATACTACTTTTAACTTTTTAATTTCTAGGTGTGAATCACTAAATTGAATAGCAATAACCATGGGAGATGCTGCAAAACCTCTTTTTGCCAAACAAAATAAGGAACCGGAAATGTTACATGAAGAAGAATTAAAAAGAAGTCCCTTACAGAAAGACTACCAAGTCATGGATGAGTACGGGAATGGCCATGGCAATAAAATGGATATCAGCCTGCAAAAGAAGAAGGGAACACCAGGTCATTATGGAAATAGCCCACGGCGAGGGCCACGTAGCGTTTTGAGTAGCCCAAATTCACTTAAAAATGCAGCTCACAGTCAAGGGTCAAAGTTTAATGATACCCAAAAAGACCAAATCAGGAAGTGGATATCTGATGACCACCGTGGTACTTCTGACAGCTGGAGAGAGTACAGATCTGTGGTCTGGACTCCCATGCATAACAGGACAAGAAAGGACTCTTTTCATGAGGTTGAAGGTGCGGGAAACAGAAACGTAAGACGACAGCTTCAGAAAGACTTAACAAATGAAGACGTGACAGACATGCAGAAAGGCAGCTCTGGTAATCAACATGTTTGTTTATTTTTACATAGGTATCCAGTAGCTTTCTGTATGAGTTACTGAAAAGTAAAATTTCGAGAATTACCGTTAGGGCAACAAATTGTTTTTGTTCTGTCATACATTGCAAATTTACTGTACTATACTGTAGCACTTTGAACAAATTGTTATAGTGTATGATGCAGAACTTGTTTTATAGATTGTGTTGACTTGGTAAATTAGCTTTTGAATGGTAGGAGTAAGTAGATTGCAGCATGTATGTGTTATCTGTGTTTGCAGTTTTCCAGGTACAGTTTGGTTGAATCTGTCAAGGCTGATAACGAATGTTTCAGTTAAGTTGGTACAGGATAAGATTTTGGAGCCACCAAGAAGGTCCATAAAAATACATCTTAAAGAAGACTGAAAAGAATGCACCATAGGTGTTGATACTAGCAAGAGACAGCGGTACAGCAAGAACAAAAAAATCCTGATTCTCCATGCATATTAAACTTACCTAGGGGCAACTGATACTAATATTGAGAATACAAACCCTAAATATTGAAATGTAGAGGTGAACAGCCGGAGGGGGGATAAAGTAATCAATATCATCAGATCTTTGTTGAACATGAGTAGCAGAAGGAAGTGTAAGTAGACCAGAGCCGTGAGAAGAATCTTTGAAGAACAGAATATAATTAGATAAAATGAGAGACTGGCACAGCAGAGGTACTGCTAACAGGGAACAACTGCCTGTTAACAAGAAATCTCTCTTATTTTATTTAAGTCTAAAGGTCAAATACAGTACTGATCTGCCCCTCTCCTGAGAAGGAAAGGTATTGCTGGTTGATGCAAAGATGTCCGGGAGTTAATTGTCCTTTCCTTTGATATCAGCCGTCAAAAGATAAACTGTGAGCAATGCCCAGTGTCTGTCTTTGTTAGAAATGAGTTGCACACTTAAGCTCAACCTTAGATGAGGAAAGAACAGAGCAGAATACTTTCTCAAGTTTATTCTCAATTTTGTAGTGTCTAATGAATTTTGTTCTGTGAAATTTCGGAACTATTTCTTCAGGAAATAGATTTTTGGAACTATTGACAATCACACCTGAGAATTTACTCAGGAGAAGTGAGTTACTAGCAGTTAGGAAAGGGCAAACATCTCTTAAAAAATGGAATTAAAAATGGTATGCAACTTTAATTTTGGGAATCTGTTGTGGGACAAATAATGTAACCTACTGTAAGTATTTGGAAGGTAGCAAAGAAATGAGTAGCAGTAAACGTGGATTTGTTGAGAAGAAAGTATGATAAGTCCTTCTAATTTATTTATTAAAAATGGTGATCAGTTCCTGCGGGCGTGGGAGAAGCAGTTGGTAGATAACAGTCTCGTAAGTAAACTCTTAAGAGTTGTGTAAGAAAATTCTCTAGATGAAATTAATACAGGAAAGTTGCAGAGATAATTAGATAGCTGTACTCAGAAAATATCAATGATTTTGTCAAAATGATAGGAAGCATTGACCAAAGCTCTGCAAGGGCTCTGTTCTGTTGAATGTTTATTACACTAATCTGAGTATGAATGAAGACAGCGTGCTTGTTAATTTGAATATGCTGTGGAGCTGGTAGGAACTGAATGTGGAAAAGCGGGAAGAGGAATTACAATTATTTTTGCAGAACTGAAGAAATGACCTACATATAGGGTGAAATACAAAATAAATATGTGCAAGCACCATTATTTAAGTAGGAATGTCAACTGTACAAATGAAGGAGGAAAAAGCTATTAAGTAACGTTTTTTCAGAGAAGAATCTGGAACCTTAATGAATAGGAAGATGAAAAAGACTAGTCAATGTCAAGGTGTTGTGAGGCATGAAAACAGAATTGCAGCCTGAAGTACTCCTTTTCCTGAAAGTGTTTGGTAAACTCAGCTGCAGTGCTGTGTCGAGCTTTGGCACCCCACCTGCATTAATAAAATAGGAACAGTCCAAAGAAAAGCAATAGGAATGACAGGGCACCTAGAAAACACTAACTGAACAAAGGGTAAGCAATCCCCAGTCCTTCCATAGAAGGCCTGGGGGGGGTGGATGGGCATGATAACAGTTTTCAGCTATCTAGAAAGGTATAAAAAAGATAAGGTAGTAATCTGGTTTGTATCTTTCCAATAGATGGAACAAAAAGCAGTGGGCCTAAAATTCAAGGGACATTGTCTGGGCAACTCATGCAGTCTGTACGTGAAGGCCTTTAAGAACAGGTTAGGTGAGCATCACACAGCGTTGACAGTTCATTTCATCCTGCACAGGCGTGGCATAGCTCACCTCTTGAGGTCACTTCGCAAACTCTAATTCTGTGTCAAGTAGCAAACAGTTACTAAAAATGTTTCTTTTGGCATCGCGTTTTACTTGACATCTTTGATGCAGTTATCTCTTTCCTTTAGCTTTATGCCTTTTTACTGTAGCTCACAGGGAGGGACTTTACCCGGTTTGTGGCACTGATTTTGCTACATGATCTTTAACTTGCCTTTAGTACTTTATTTAGTCATTAGCCTATAATTGGATTGTCACTACTGTAAGTAACAAATAATACTAGAAATATTTATTTACTTTGTTGTTTTTTTTTTTCAAGTTATTTAGTGCTTTCAGAGGTAAATGATAAGTAGTAGATGTTTATTTAATACACCATTTTCTCCAAGTTCTGTCTGAATTGATCAGAAAAAACGTAGTCAAACTGTTGCAGGTCTTAGGAGTTTTAGCAGGAGAGTCAGTACAGAAAATGGAAGGGAAGTATAAAACTAAGGCTGTGACTTCTGTTTCCTTTCTTTAGAACTTCCTTTGGAGTACTATCCCTGTGACCTATTTATTCCAGCATAAGGTTCTGCTGCTCCTGAAAGGAATTATATTACCGTTCTTGCCCTGTTCCTGTTTACAACAGTAGCACACACATGCTGTTGAGTGAACTGAATCAAACAACTGCTTGAAAATTCATAACTGAGGTGTTTCACCTTTGCCCATTATTAGAGACAAAAATTGTGGTCACAGGGAAGAAGCTACAAGTATATTTAGTAGAGTGGTTTTGTTTTGTCTTTTTTTTTTTAATTATTACAAATGAATACCTCCTGGTATAACAAGGGTTTTAGAGTCTAAGGAAGTTACATAAACTTTCTCAGAAGCAGGGAACTTCTGAAATTCCATGCATCTGGACAACCTATGTAGCTAGCTGTTCAAGTGAAAGGTAAGACGCAATCTAAACTCATGCATGAAAATCCAGCCTATGTATGTTCATTCCTGAGTTGAGTTTTAGTAGCAATTCCTGCTTCAAAATAATGACAAAGTTTGCTTAAAAGAAATGGTTTTTGCAGTCCTTTGATACAGGACTTTTGCTGTAAAGATAACAACCTTTCTAAGCCTGTTTATTGTGCAACCTGTATAGCTTTATTAAGCAACGCGTATGAATACTTAGCCAGTTCATTATTGATTATGTGTAGCCAAAAGAGCCAAAAGGTGTAATTACTGTTTTTTTCATTTGTCTATTTAATAATGCAAAGGCAATAGTGATCCATGTGTTGGTTTAATTGAAAGGCAAGTACACATTAACAGGTAGTTACTACCGGTGATAATAAATTGAATGTCAGCCAACCCATGACTGCTCTATCATAGTGCAGGTAGCTCTTAAAAATTATTCATACTGGCATACAGTCACTAATTTTGTGACAGTCTTGGTGACCTATAGGTTGCTTCACTTCGTAGTTTGTTCATGTACCTAAGCCTCGCCAGGCATCCTGAAATCTGTGGACATATTCTGTCTTTTCTTTATAATGACATATAGGTATGTCTCAGGTAGGCAGTGAAATCTATTGCATTTAATTTTTAATTTTTTTGCCAGTTTTAACAAACCTATCTAAATAAGGTTGCTGACTGTTTTCAGCAAGACAAACGAGTGTTTCGTAGTAGTTCAGAACAAAGATACTGTGGGTTCCAACATAAATATACACTCTTGCTATTACCAGACTTGCACAGAACAGATTATGATACTATGCAGGGTAGATGATTTGTGTCGTTGACTTACACAGAGGTAGAATGGGAATTAAAGAAAAACAAAATCCAAAATGTTGTGTGGTGCTTTGAAGATATTTGACATGTTTGCTCTCATAACTCTTTCTAAGAAATGAAGAAGCTCAGGAAACCAAGGAGATCAAGAAGAACTAGAAAAGATGAGTATGATCACGATGACGAAGTGGATGGCCCAGTTATAGATGAATCTGTGCTGTCGGAAAAAGAGCTTCTAGGGTTGCAGCAAGCTGAAGAACGTTTGAAGCGAGACTGCATTTATAGACTGAAGAAGGTGTCACTGTCTTTACTTATATTGTCCTCTCCTATTTTTTAACCTTTGAATTAAGATGTAGAGGGTACACCTTGAGCAATTTCTCTTACTTAGCTAGAAAGTCATTATGTAATTGATGTAACTGACAAAATTGATACTGTTAATGAAGTGTCAAGAGAAGGCAAGTAATCCTTTGTTTTTTACTATATTAAGTCTTGATTTGGCAGCAAGTTAAGCACAAAAAAGGCAGCTTCTTTAGTTCATCAATTAACATCAGATCACTAGAGACTGGGGCAGTGTATCAGAAAAAATTAATTATATATTCAGTTAATATATTCTACCATGGGTTTGGGGTATTTTCAACTGTAAAAAAAAACAAGATGTTGGGCTTGTTTGACCCAGTAGCACTGTTCTTCTGGCATTGTATTTGATATTCAAACTTTTTGATTGTAAACACAGATTTGGAACAGCTACAGTGAGTGTTCCTGGATTTCAGTGTTACAATCACTCATCTTAGTGAGGGTATTGAATGAAATGAAGGTAATATTATCTATGTTTTAATGTTTTTTGTTGTGTTTATTTTAGCAACCTCGAAGCTATCCATCAGCAACATATGCCTGCAAATTGTGCGATGTTTTGATTGAGTCAGTGGCTTTTGCTCATAAGCATATTAAGGAGAAAAGACACAAGAAGAGCATAAAGGTGAGTTAAGGACAGTAAAAGAAGCATAAAATGCAGATTTATGAAACTGTCATCACTCTGCTAGTAACTATGAAACTGCACTGTATCTAAAATCATTCCCCACTTATTTTTTCCATATTTGAAGTTCCTTGAAAATGTTTATGTAGTGAGTACTGGTAAAAAGAGTAAACTTGGAACCTGGACTTTGCTTCTACCCTCACCTTTGGAATTAATTTGTACTTTTTAATGTCCATTATTAAAAGAAGTCCTCATTTAAGGTGTCACTCAGTAGTACTTGGTACTGGTGGTTTAAGTATAATAACAAGCTGTAACAACTTACTCTTCTGCCATTCTATTATTCCTTTTACAGACTAATTATGTGTATTCCTCTTAGTGTATATTTCACTGGCTTATTTCAGCAATGACGTGTTTTGATCAAGTCCAGAGCAATGAGAAGTAACAATAAGCAAATCTAGTTGGTATGGTGGAATTAAAAATCATAACCTGCTGTCTGGATGAAGATTGCTATTCATAATACTGTAAATGAAATTAAGAGCTTGTGGAGTATTATAGGTTTATTTATAAGTAAAGTAAATGGTTTGTTTTGAGCACGAACATCAAAGTAACTCCCAGCATAATCTCAATTTTACTATTTTTTAATTAAATATCTTCTATTCATTCTACTTTCTCAGCTTGAAGTAGACAAAAATTGTCTTGTTCAGGTTTTCTGTTTCTTCCTCGTTACCTTCTACCATTTCTTACTTCATAGGCGATGAAAGAGTTGACGATCTTTTTTACATTTCAAATATATACACACCTGTGTACACACACACCCTGTGCATATTACTGAATATGTATTTTTTTAATACCTGTTATGGTTTCTCTTTTGCTGTTCTTGCTTCCAATTACCTCCACTATGTTGAAAACCTGTGTTAGTGTTAATTGGGATAAGTTGCATGCATTCATTCTAGCACATTAAGCTACCGAACAGAATCATTAAAACATTAGTCTTATTATCTTTAAAGGAAAAGCAAGAGGAACAGCTGCTGAGCACCCTGCCTCCTCCAACACCTTCACAGATAAAAGCTATTGGTGTTGCCATTGAAAATGTAGTACAGGAGTTTGGCTTAAGTAATGAAGATTTAGAAGAAAGGCTCAACATTAAAACAGCAATGGAAGATGTGCTGCATAAAAAATTGCCAGGTATTATTTGCAATTTGTTCTAAATGCTAGCTATGTCAATTTAAAAAAAAAAAGTTCACAAAGGTGAAAACTTAATTAAAAGCCTTGGCTAGTTGAATACTAAAACAATATATTTAGTTTCTAGTCTGTTAACCAAAATGATGTGACAATATAGTCTCATATCATAATTAAATTACAGTGGTGCTCATGACCCAAACGGACCTGTAATAAAAAGTAAAGATGAACAGGACATGGGGGGCATTTGACCTTCATGATAGGCCTTAACTACTACAGAATGAGAGGTAGGATTTATTAACTGACGTCTGTGCTGTTGAAAGACCCTTCTTGAGTTCTTGTGATTATCAAAACTAGCAGTAGGTGTAAGATCTATTGGCAATGTTGTAAAGTAGCTACAGACTTAAAATTAGGTACAGAATAAATGCATTATAATTCTTTTCATTGCAGAGTGCTCATTAAGATTGTATGGCTCCTCCTGTAGCAGATTCGGTTTCAAAACTTCAGACATAAACATAGATATCCAGTTTCCTGCCAGTGTAAGTAAGACTATTACATAAATTCTGTCAAAGTGGCTTGCACCTTTATGTAGAGTATAGTTTAAATATAAATTACAAAGTGGTAATACCTTTTTTTTGTGAAAATGCATTGGGTAAAACAGAGCTACCACATTAATACTGTCTTAAAATAACATTCCTTGCTTCATACGCCAGTAATGGTCAGGTAATGTAATGTGGCTGTGCTTTATTGAATCTTCCTTCTAAAAAGCTGAAAACACCTAAAGGGTCTGGATTCCTAGCAGTCGTATGGGACAGATCAAGTTATTTGTCTTCTCTTACAGCTGGATTAAATAGCGCTTCCATGATCTTGCTTCTGTACTGATCTATGTGCATCAGAGTTTCCGATTGCTAGGTTATTTTTGAGCCATGAAACTATCTTACATCATTTGTGTGTGAAGTAATTTAAAGTCTTGATTTGCCATGGTAGTTGTTTCTACACATTTTTGTCCTTGAAACATTGAAAAGAAATTCGGGACTATGAAAACCTTTTGCTTCATGCTTAAACTTATTCCTGGTTTGACAGTCTCATAGCTAAAATCTGGCATTTCCTCAGAGAAACAAACACTGAAATGTAATAGAGAAAATAATGATCTGTGTTCATAAAACACATATAATAAAAGCTGTGATTCCAATCTCTGACATGAGGTAGATCCACCACTGTCAGAAGGCAGTCGTATTTAAACACATCGAAACAGTATTTTTCAGTGTTTTTTTCCACAACCAAGCCTTTGACAGAGGTAAAAATAGATTTATTTACAATTACTCCAGGATATTTTTCATGTGTGTTCTTTCTGATACACACTGGTGATAACTAAGGGTTAAGAGCAGTTTTTTCTCAGTTGCTGTTACTGTTTCCCTCTTGCTGCCCTCTCTGGAAGAAAAACAGAACTGGCCTAGAGGCAATGTTTTAAAGAAAATTTTGAATTGTAGGAAATGACCTTTTTCACAGCAATGAAAACAGCTTTATTACTTTTATTCACAGATGAGTCAACCAGATGTTCTCTTACTTGTTCAAGAAAGTCTGCTGAACAGTGGTAAGAAAAAATTGCTTTCTTTAAATTCCATTAAACTAGTATTGCTCGGTAGTGTTGAATTCCATCTCTGTTGAACAGGTAAACTGCATGGCTGTGAGGTTTTTTTTTTAAATAATTTGAGACTGAAAAATATTGCAGAAAGTAATACATTGGCACAGGTGGAACTTATGTGTGTTTTTATAGTCTGTTTTATGACTTCTGAAGTTGCATCATTTCTATTGATGATGTAAGAAATTCCTAATGGGATGTTTTCTTCTACGTTACAAGGGAAAAAGGTGGAATGTGCTGCATATCTCTCCCCAGGCTGCTCTATTGACAATGTATGGTACCAAAAGTAGTAGCCTAGGCTCTTCTAACTTGTGATCAGACCGCTTTGATTGTGGTATGTTTTCTTATAACTGCATGCCTGTTAATGCAGTGAGCTCGTGTACGACTGACTGCATACAGACACATATTCTTTCAGGTAATGAATACAACTGTATGTACTAATACAGGCAAGTGACATTTAAGATCTTAAAAAATGCACTCAAACTAATTAGAGCATATCCAGGCAAAAAATCAAAAGATAGGAAAGAAATTTGTCCTCTTAAATGCAAATTTTGAAAAGTAACTTTTTCACTTTTTTGCCTTGCTTTATGTCCATAGATGAGAAATCAGACTGTATGGTTCCAAACAAATACATTAAACATGCATGTATTTTCTGACCTAGACTTTCTCATTCCTCATGCCCTCCTGCACCAGCCATTGTGTGTGCATGTTCTTTTCTAATCAGATGACTGTTATAGTCTTTGGAGATGGGGTTATTTATTGCTCGACCAGCATGGAAGAATAGAGGCCCAGATCCCATGAGATCTTAGGATCTGTAATTTATTTTGAATGCACACAATGTTTTCCTTAACATCTTGTGCAAAGCCTTTTTCTGTGAGTCAGGAGGTAACGGGGACAGAATATTAGGCATTTGTGATACCTCAGTGGCAAAAACAAGGTATTTTCAAAGAGGTCAGCTGTTCCAGTGGCTAGGTGGCAACAAGAAAACTTCAGTTTCTTGAGTTGGGTATCTAAAATTTTCATAGTTTCTTCTGCACTTGAAACAGCAAGGCATCAAGTAATAAGTCTAGTTTGGATCAATATATGCCAGTTAGAAGGACTGCAGTTGCATTTGTGCTTCTTGGTGCTAAGAAAACAATGAAGCTGAATTATAGTTGGAAAGCTATCTAAAGAATAAGGGGGGGAGGGCATAGCAGGGAGGCATTACTTCTTGTTAGGAAGCCTATTCTAATGCTTGCATAAAGCATTCTAGATTACCAGGGAAAATAAAATTCATTACTTTCTTTCCACCTAGTACTGAAGTAACACTGTTTCTTTCATCTTTCGCACTAATATTGGTCTGTCTGTATGCCTGTAGTACTGAAGTTGTTCAACAGTTTAATCTACCTACACTAAAGCTAGTACTTAATCAAAATATACCTGCCTAACCATACCTACTACATACATGAATTTTGAAAAGTTCATTTTTTCTTAAGGGTTGTTGTTTAAGAAAATACATATCATAGAGCACAGAACACACTCTTCCTATCGCATTTGAAAAACTTGCTTTAAAAGAATGACATGATTAATCTATCAGATCTGATGTACTGCATTCTTGGCTGAGTTAATAAAATAACTAATTTTGAGATAATTAAGAAATGGAGTGTCAGAATATAGCTGTACTTCTCTAGTTGCATCCAGGTGAACATGTTTTCTGTCAATATCATAGTTAATGTGGCTTTTTCTCTTTTTTTCCTCCCTAGAATCTTTTACTGAAGTTGATGCAGATTTCCATGCTAGAATACCAGTGGTGGTGTGCAGAGAAAAGCAAAGGTCTCAGTTGTCACTTTGTGTGTTCTAATAGTATATAACAATGTAAATTATATGTACCAACATCTGAAAAATGACGTTTCTGTACTAAATTATTACAGTTCCATGGATCTTGAAACTCAAACTAACCCTCATGGGCAAGTCATTCCTAGCCTAGAATAAGAGGGTAAGGGTTGTTCTGTCCTCAGCTGCGTATTTCCCAGTCCTTTCAACTGTTATGGCGTCCAGCATGTACCCTTACCCCTCCAGCTGGGATAACTGCTTAAGCAGAAGTTCCCTTTGCTGCCTTATAGATAACTTAGAAACCATATTAAATTAAGGATTTCTTTAATGGCAAGATCAGCTTGCTTAGCCTCACTAGTATTTTGTGAATGAGTGAAAGGCATTTTATTTTGCCCATTTAATGGATATCACTTAAGATTCATGAAACGTTCTATAAATACATGCTGGTACAGGAATATTACCAGTTGTTTGCTGCTACCTTGATCTTTCACTGTTTGAAAATGTTTCTTGTTCTGTGGAAACAGCGTGGAAACTGTTTTATGATGGGTGTGGTGTGGGGAAAATGTTTTTGATTCATGAAGGAAATTAGTACTATAAGTTTTTTTTTTTTAGTTCAATGAATTAATGTAATTAGAATTGAAGTCACTAGAAACGTACTTAAGTTTGCATTGTATTTGAACACACTTTTAGAGAAAGTTATAATGCATATATTTTCAACCTAATCATAAATCAAATTGGTTTTCCATGCTTCTTTTAATGTAGATAAGCTGTCTTGGAACAGTTGTTAAATCTTTCCTTACAGCCTTCTTCTACAATGTTTTGTGAAATGTCATCTGACCTACCACTGTTCTCAAAACACCTGCAAGATCTTTTACTTTTTTTTCCTCTTTGTTTTTTAGTGGCCTTATTTGTAAAGTAAGTGCAGGGAATGAGAATGCTTATCTGACAACAAACCATTTGGCTACACTTGGAAAACTAGAACCTACAGTTGTATCTTTAGTGATTGCCTTCAGATACTGGGCAAAGGTAAGAGTTATTTTCATTCCTCCATCTGTGAAAGTACTGAATGAACACTAGTACTATGCTGGCGATACTGTACATATGGTTTAGAAAACTGTTGTTAAAACTGTTTTTAGAGAGAGTTGGAAAAGGGATGTTGTTTGTTGATTTATAATGTTGCACCAAATTTCAGGAATGGAATTTTCAGATTCAGTTAGCGGCATGCAAGGCTGTAAGTGTCCTGCTCATTATCGAACAAGTCAGAAGAATGTGTATGAAATGGAATTAGCAGTTTCCCATAAACTTAATCCATCATGAAGAAAAAAAGAAAAACTGTTTGTTTCCATATGTAGATAAAAACTTCCAAGACTTCGTGTGTATGCAGTTAAAATGTGACTTATGAAAAACACAGAAAAACATATAAACTTCGGTTATATCTATGTAAAACAAGTCGTCATCTTGAAAATGTGCAGTATGCTGTCTGTTTTGCCAGTCTATGTACTCTGACTCTGCAGTATATTTGCACAGCAGGACTCTTACACTGAAAAGATTGTAGTAGTATGATGACTCCAGTAAACATGCATGCCTTGAGAACAAAGTCTGTCTCACAAGAGGAGGTCAAAGATACCTGAGTTTCTCCCAGTATATACTGTGACAGATTCTGAACAGGAATTAAAAGAATATTTTACAAATTATCTCTTGAAACTTTAATGACTGCACAATTTATTTTACAGTTGTGCTGTGTTGATCGTCCTGAAGAAGGAGGCTTGTCACCTTATGTGTTCGCATTAATGGTTATCTTCTTTCTGCAGCAGAGGAAAGAGCCTTTTCTACCTGTCTATTTGGGATCGTGGGTATGTATATTAATAAACTGAGTATTGTGACTGAGAGGATGATTCTTTGTTTCACTTGTGGGGATGGTGTAACCTGTCAGCTTCTTGCTGCGCTGAGCAAGCCATAAGCCAATCACTTCTGCAGGAATTCAGAAAGAATGTGAATTCAGCCATACTACACTTAACCTTTATATACTTGATTGTAAGGATGCAATTTGCAGTCATAGTCACTGAATTAAGCACTGCTGTTGACCCTTTAGTGAGTAAGGAGAGTAGGCCATTGAATAATGCAATTCATACTAACCTACTTCCTCATTTCTTCCATACCCTTTAGAACATCTGAATTCACACAGCTATACCCCAAAACAGTGTCTTGGACTTTGACATCTAATTCTTCATTTCCAGTGAAGAAAATGCAGACCATGGTTAGGGAGCACATTAGTGTAGTACCAGCCCAAGGGATCAGACTAGGGGTTTAGAACATAAATTTCTTGGCTTTAGAAGCCTGAGATGCATCTTAATATTAGGAGTGTTATTATGGACAGAATCCAATTTTCCAGGACAGCATTCAGCTGTTATACCTGTGGCATGCATTTTTGTTCATAGAGTCACCTGTTGACATTTAGTGTGCATATTCCAGTTTTCATAACCAATTACATGGCCCTTGTAGTTAATGATTTTTTCACTCTGCAACTGACTCACTCGCAAAGTCTCTCCACTCTTTGCACTGAATGGGATAAAAGTTTTGTAGTAATGACCATATAATTAAAATATATGTTTTTATGCTTGTGCAGCATGCTAAGACAAGGTTCAGTGAAATATGGATACCCTTCCAAAAGCAGTGTGTCCTTAAGAGCTTTTTGTAGAGAAGTTTAGGGAGAAGGGAGAAGCAGGTTGGGATATTTTGTAGGGCCTATTTTAAAGTTTCATGCTAATTTCATGCTAATTTGGCTTAATACCATGCAGGAAATTATTTAAACTTCACATAATGATAACTTTTTGTTCTTTTCCTATTTCCTTTAGATTGGAGGATTCTCATTAAACAAATTAACTAATTTTCATCTTAAAGAAGTTGAGAATGATGGTGTGGTTTGGGAGCATCACCCCATTGATGATGCTGATTTGCCACAAGAAACTTCCCCTAAAAGGGGCAAGGTGGGAACCATTTAATTTATTTCTGTAGTAGTCTAGCAGTCTTTGCTGCTCTTGGGGGGGGGAGGGGAAGAAAAGTCTTCTATTTTTTGCTTTGTTTTTGTGTTGCAAAACCATAAGATGAACCTGAAGATTGCATAACTGATTGATACAGGGCTTAATATGCTTATCTCTGCTGCTTAGAAGCTGCAGGCTTCAATCTCTTTGCTAAGACAATGGGTTTTAATCTGTTGGGGAGAAAATAAAGTTTATAGATATGATGCAATTTTATTTCAGAATTACATAAGCATACGAATACTGTTTCCTTTACCAATGTCATCTACCTGGACTTCTGTAAGGCCTTTGACACGGTCCCGCGTGACATCATGATCTCTAATTGGAGAGGTACAAATTTGAAGGGTGGACCATTCAGCAGATAAGGAATTGGCTTGGTGGCTGCACCCAGAGAGTTGTGGTCAGTGGTCCAGGTGGAGGCTGGTGACAAGCAGTGTCCCTCAGGGGTCTGTCTTGGGACCAGTGCTGTTTAATATCTTTATCAATGACATAGACAGTGGGATCGAGTGCACCCTCAGCAAGTTTGCAGATGACACCAAGCTGAGTGGTGCAGTTGATACAACTGAAGGAAGGGATGCCATCCAAAGGGACCTGGACAAGCTTGAGAAGTGGGCCTGTGTGAACCGAATGAGGTTCACCAAGTCCAAGTGCAGGGTGCTGCACCTGGGTAGGAGCAATCCCAGACATGAGCACAGACTGGGAGAAGAACTCCTTGAGAGCAGTCNAAGAACAAGAAAGACATGGATCTGTTAGAGTGGGTCCAGAGGAGGGCCACAAAGATGATCAGAGGGCTGGAGCACCTCTCCTATGAAGGAAGGCTGAGAGAGCTGGGGAGAGCTGGAGAAAAGGCAGCTCTGGGGAGACCACATTGCAACCTTTTAGTACTTAAAGGGGGCTTTTAGAAAAGATGGAGAGTGACTTTTTACATAGGCAGATAGTGATAGGACAGGGGGGAATGTTTTTAAACTAGAAGAGGGGAGATTTAGATTAGAAGTTAGGAGGAAATTCTTCACTCAAAGGGTGGTGGGGCACTGGAACAGGTTGCCCAGGGAAGTTGTGGATGCTCCGTCCCTGAAAGTGTTCATGACTACATTGGATGGTGTCCTGAGCAACCTGATCTAGTGGGGGACATCCCTGCCCATGGCAGGGGTGTTGGAACTGGATGATCTTTCAGGTCCCTTCCAACCCAATCCATTCTGTGATTAGTTTTGAACTACTCTTAGAAATCATTTATTTTAAAGGACTGTGTAAGCAACAATGTTACTATATAGTTGCATGTTACAACATTTAGCAATGAAGTTTAAGCTCTATAATCTATTCTGTCAAATAAAATTAGATGTGTTATTGTCTTGGTAATTTATAAATTAAGATACAGACACTTCAATAAGCAATTGTTATTAATCATTGACACTGTTCTTTAACCATTGCTGCAGTCTTTCATTTTGAAGTCTTATAATACAAGCTTATGCTATGTCTTCCTTTTTTGCAATTTCTATTGCAATTGCAGGAATACAAAAGCAACTATAAATTTTGTAATATTACATTACGGATGAAATACAAGGAACTCTTGCTATATGATGTTATTCACAAATGCATGTTCTAGATTAGCAGATTTTTTTAAAGAGCTAAATACCTACATATGCATTATATTATTTAAGCTTTTCTTCTGTAATTGACAGGTTCCCTTAGTATTTGATTCAGGACAGCAGTGTTCAGCACCTGCTGGGCAGCTCTGGGTAGAACTGCTTCGTTTCTATGCCTTGGAGTTCAATATGGCTGATTTGGTTATTAGCATACGACTCAAAGAAACAGTGTCTCGTGAGTTAAAGGACTGGCCTAAAAAGCGCATTGCTGTGGAAGGTATATTATCAATAAACTTTGTCAGTAAACTTTAAAGAACTGTTACGTTTAATTTCCCTGCATACTTTCTTGGCTATTGACATCATGTGCAATAACTTAGAATTTTTTACCATTGGACTGTGATTCCCAATAATACAGTAGAACATGTTTTGAAAAAAACATTTTAATATTTCTTTTGGGTATTTTTTCAGTGTTATCAAAAGTAATGTAGGTGGACTTAAAAAAAAAAAAAAAAAGAGAGAGAGAAAAAAGTCTTCAGCACAATTCGTAGACTTTATATGCCTACACAGTGTTTTAAAGTAATTAACAGTAGTAGATTTAAATTTTTAAGGAAGTACATTATTTAAAAAAAAAAAAAGGTTAACTTCTACACTGCTGTCTTACTGTTTCTTTCTACTAGACCCGTATTCAGTGAAAAGGAATGTGGCAAGAACTCTGAACAGCCAGCTAATGTATGAGTATATTCTTCACTGCCTGAGAGCAACTTACAAATATTTTGCCTTGCCTCGCAAAAAAAGCGTAAAATTGAGCAAAAAGTCCTCTCCAAATGCCAACGAGGAGAAATCCCCAAAGCTGGACCATGGAAATGATGCCATAAAGCATGAAAATTCTGATTTGCAAAGCTTGGATGGTCAAATGAACACAGCAGTAGTGGAAGATTGTGTAATTGAAACCACAGATATTCCCCAGGTGCATAGAACTGATTCTTCAAAGGTGTGTGATGGCTCAGAAAGCTTGACAGAAGAGGAGTTGGCTGATGATACAAGTCATTTGGGAATTGCCCTAGAAGATTCAGACTGCATAGTTGAGGAAGTTATTTCTGGAGATAATGAGGGGTTTAAACCAAGTTGTGAAGAGACAGAGAGTGGAAATGAAGAAGAAGAGGAGGAGGAGGAAGAAGAACAAGAAAGAAGATGGAATAATGTCTTGACTACTGAGCAGGGAATAGATGAAGACAGTGATAGTGGAGATCTCCCTGTTACAGTGACTGAGCATGATATAGAGACGTGCAGTAATTCAGACTTGGAAGGTTTTCAAAACACAGCACTGACAGAGAGTGATGAGTTCGGCTTAGAGTGCAGTGGTATAATGGATGACAAGATTGATGTTGATGAGGAGAGCACTGAAGGTACTGATGAACTGGATGAATCCCCCCAAAAATTCATGTGTTCAACACAGAGTCAATTATCTGAAATGATTAACTCTGACGATGAGGAGGAAGAGGAGGAAGAATCAAGTCTCCTAAGCCAGACAGTGTGTGGTGGTACAAGAGCTGAAGGTGAACTAGATAACACATTCCCTGGATCTGGAGATGAGGATGCACTGTCAGAGGAAGATGATGATTTGTCCATCACCAATAAATATGAAGACAAACATTTCAAAGAAAATGTGGATGGATCTGTGAGAATCAATTTGAGTCAAGAGGATCTTACTGAAAAGGGAAGTCTTTTTGAAGAGAATACAGCAGTAGAACAGTGTTTAGATTCTGAACTCTTTTATGAATTTAGTAAACCAGCTTTTACAAAGGGCAAGGTAAGCAAGCTTTAACAGAGCATAAGCATATTGCTTGTGTTCTGTTGTCAGTTATAAGAAAGTACTGTTCAAATTCATTAAAGGGTTATACTTTTTAAAATCAATCTTGCTTTCTGTTCATGCAGTCTCCTACAGTGGTGTGTAGCTTGTGCAAACGGGAAGGTCACTTAAAGAGGGATTGTCCAGAAGACTTCAAGAAAATCGAGCTAGACCCACTGCCATTGCTGACACCCAAATTTTCGTTTATTCTAGATCAAGTTTGTGTCCAATGTTATCGTAAGTTTTTTCCTTTGCATATTGTTGTGGGGAAGAAAAGGATTGCAAAAACCAATATAATAACCACAGGCTAATGTTGTTATTATGGTGACCCGTTTATTTGCCACACTGCATCCAACTCTTACGGGTACACTTCCTAAGATTTGTAAGGCTACAATAGGACTGTATCTAGAGAAATACAAAATAATTCCATACACTGTCTGTCTGATTACTCAGTTAGGCATCTTAATATAAATCTAAGAGTTTAGTTTGGGGTGGAATTTTTTGACTGATGCTTTTAAATTAACCATTTAGGTAACCAGGCATGCTGGTTCTCAGCAAGCAAAGACTTCAGTGTTCTAGAAAAACTGGAGTCAGAATGCTGTTTTGTAACACTTCTCCACTTTTCAGTTCAGAGTGACCCAACTTTCCTCCTTTCTCTCTCACCATTTCTGACCAGACAAAATGCATTATTTGTCTAATTAATGTTTTTCTTTGAACAGGTATTTCTCTTCTACTTCATCCTTTGTGTTTTCTTTCACATTTGAATCTTCTCTTGCTTTTCTCTCCTTCCTGCTATGTACCCCTCACTTTCTCCTTTGAATCTTTGTTCTTGACTCTTTCTAAGATCAGTTTACCTTAACTGTTTTTTGTTTGTTTTTTTTTAAGAGGATTTTGCACCAAATACTGTAGAGGATCAGGCTCGGGAACATATACGACAAAACTTGGAAAACTTCATTCGACTGGAATTCCCAGGTAATTAGGTAGTTCAAGCTTTATATTCATACTTTGTTGAGTTCATACTTGAATGTATTCCAAGAAAACATATCATATGAGCATAATAAACATTCTGGTTTTGAACATTGAATCCATATTGTTGCTTAACACTACTATATATCCTTACATTAATTTCTGTTATCTTCCATTACAGTAACCGTGTAGCTAATACAGCTTAATATCTCAATCTTGTGTCCAATGGACATGTCTAGACTCCCTTCCTGTTGACATGAATTTTATTTCTTTGAACAAACAAGGCTCAAACTATGTTTATGACTGAGTTATAAATGCAATGCATCGGTAGGAAGGAAGGAGACAGTGAAAGCAATAGTAGAACAGTTTTATGATAGCTGTTTTAGCTTCATTCGATAGCCAGGCTTTTAGCTTCATTCATTAGCCAGGCTTCTTGTATACAACAACAACAAGCTTTTTGTAGTCTAAGAACCCTCTTAGGAGTCCTAATTCGAGGGTTCAGAAACAGTATTTTAGTTTATAGACACGTTTCCATTTGTTTCAGCACTCGTCTTTGATATTAAACTTACTAAGACATGGAAAAGTTGGTAATTCCTCAAAGTGTGTATCTATCTACCTATATGCACTTATGTACATATATATATTAGTGTGTGTGTATGTATGTGTGTATATAGATATATAAAATTTATATAGGGCCAAGAGAGTATGATCCATTTTGTCCCTACTAAAGGTTATTGGTTTTGAAATATTTAAAAATTCTGACTTGTCCTCAGACCCTGGCTGTTTGAAACTGTTATTTTGTTTCCGGATTTTTTTTTGTTTGTAGCACCTGGGCTTCAGTTCAGTCTTTTTTTTTTTTT
>VXAA01002909.1:336338-351770 GCA_013399115.1 Anseranas semipalmata
TGCTGGAGCCTGGTATATTGACAGATGTGTCCCTTATCTTGAAGTTCTCTTATAGAGAGCAATCTTACATATTGTAATCAGATTTCAGCCCAGGCCTGCATACTGATGATTTAACTATTAGACCACGTAATTTGTTTCTGGATCTGTCAGATTTCTTATTTGAACCAATAAAAGCGGAAAAGTTTTGAAGTACCACAGAAGAACAGTAGTATATTAAAAAGCATGTGGTGGTTTGAAGCTGTATACAGTTTGAGTTCTATGTCAGCACGTGATTATAATCCATCACATCTCTTACAGGAACAAAGCTGAATTTGTTTGGCTCCTCAAAAAATGGCTTTGGCTTCAAACAAAGTGACCTTGATATCTGTATGACAATGGATGGACTGGAAACAGCTGAGGTAGCTTGACAAGATTTTGTTGTTGTTTTTCTAATAAATGCAAAACTTTGTTTAAATTGCACATATATTGTAGCAAACTTACTGTTTTGTGAAAGCTTTTCAGATTAGAGGAAGACACTAGCAGGTGCCACAAAAGTAGATGATCTTATCTTTTTTTGCTGTTGGTCTGGGCATGAGCTTAAGAACCTCTACTCTTGGTAGTCAGTTTTCTTCTGATTATGCACTAGTGTAACTTCTAATATTTGCTGTGCTTTGTAGCATAAGCAAATAGAAATGGAAGACAATGGAAAAAGACATAAATCTCCTTTCATGCCTAATACAAACTTTAAAAAAGCCTATGTTGCGATACTGTCTACTGTTGAGATACTGTCTAGTGTTGAGATTACAAATGCTATTTTGAAACAATTTCTGGTATATACATAATTCTTTGATATGAAACTCAAGTATCATTTAAGCTTAAGCAACTTTAAGCTTAAATGGTGAGTTACTAAAGGTTCCTCTGAAATACATGTAGAAAAGACTTCAGTTTTGACTTTTTTTTCCTTAATGTCTTAGGGACTTGATTGCATCAGAATCATTGAAGATTTAGCAAAAGTTCTCAAGAAACAGTCAGGTAACTCTTGAATATTGGAATGGGTGGTTCTGTTTGTGACTTCAATTGATATGAGAAAGTTCTGGGGCACTGTAGTTGGAAAATCATTAAGATAAAACTGTACCGATAAACTTAATATTAGTAAAAGTGTATTTGTGGGCATTTGGATTTAGTTGCACATGCAGGTTTTTAAGGTTATAATGTTATAAAACCATATCTGAATTGGACAGATAGTAGATTCATAACTTAAATGCCTAAGAACAAGCTTTAAGTTAAAGTTTGAGGCTTCAAGTTAGCCTGTGTTGTATTTGTATGTTCAGTGCCTAATAAGGTAATGGTAAAAAGTAGTCTAATACAAGCTTGCAGTAGGTATTCTGCTTAATGTACAAGAAAATATGATTTTATAGTGCTTGTTCTGGTTTATCTCAAATGACTTTAATATAAATGGAGTGAGCTATAACTGATGGCTTATTTTTCTGTTACATTTAGACTGATCTTTGTTTTATTGGGGGGGGCATACCCGTATTCGTGTATTTTATATTCATTAGATTCACAGTGTTTGACAAATGCCTAAAGTCAATATTAAAATATAACTAATACAATTTCAGTATCGACTAAGATTTTATTTTGTAGCATTCTTACTACAGTTTGTGGTTATTTGTAGAGCATTCCATAGTGTTAAGACTGTATTTCAGTCATTTAGTAATTAAACATTTCCTCCTAGGTCTAAGAAATGTCTTGCCTATAACAACTGCTAAAGTCCCAATTGTCAAATTTTTCCATGTCAGAAGTGGTCTTGAAGTAGACATCAGTTTATATAACACTCTGGTAAGGTTTTCTGTTTTTTAACAGAAAAATGTGGGGCTGCTTCTTGAGGATAAAATGCTTGCTTTGTTGAGGTTCAATAACCAACTGTTTCCAGTTACCTATTTCAATGTTAGATTTCCAAGCAAAAGGTTTTTCTTTGTTTTTTTTTTTTTTTTTTTCTTTTAACTGAGTGGATTCAATTGCACAATTGAGACTTTGGAGTTGTCACATCTATAATACAATATATTAGTTCTTCATTAATAGTAAGCAATAGTGTTTTAGGTGTTTAATTCTTTCCATAAATCAGAAAGACAAAATAATGTAACTTCAGCTTTCCCATCACTCACTTCCCATCACAACTCTTGCCTAGCCTTTGAGAACTGGGATAGTGATTTAGAATCCAGCCTGCCTGAACTGGAACACATTACAATTCACAAAAAAAAAGTCCTTTGCCAGATATTTTAAACGAGTCTTGTTTTTTCCCATGTCTCTGAACTTCAGTAGCCAGTTCCTTGCAACATCAAAGGAAAGTAAGTTTTAGAGCCAAGCTTTAAACTGTATGAAGTTTCTGTATGAGCCCAAGGGGAGTCTTGAGGAGGACACCTCAACCACTAAGTCAGTCTGAAAATCTGTTCTTGAAGTTATGTATCCAGATAGGTCAGTTGATAGCTCTCGCATTCTGAAACAAAATCTCTTAGTTCAAGATCTTACCTTCTACCAAATGTTTTGAAAATGCAGTAGTAGAATGAATGCTTCCCTTTCTGAAATGCTGTTCTGTGAATGCTGCTTTATACCACTTCTGAGCAGATTAAGGTTGTCAGCTTTTTAACAGAGCAGGTGATAACCTCATAGTTGAATGCTTCCTTTCTCAATATACACTTTGCTACACAGGGCTTCACCTGTGTTTGTTAAGCACACAACTCTGTAAACTTCTCGTACACAAACTCATTATGATTTTTAAATAAATTAGAATGGAAGAAGTATGCGTGCATACATGTGAACTCAGTCTGCAGTGCTCTGAATCATTTATTGACTTTTCTTCTCTTGACTAAACACACTTATGTGTTTTCAGCTTACTCCCTCATTTCTTCAGAGCTTCTGTGTTTTGTATATGACTTTCTTGTTTTCATAGGCTTTGCATAATACAAGACTCCTGTCATCGTATGCAGCCATTGATCCTAGAGTAAAATATCTGTGTTACACAATGAAAGTCTTTACAAAGGTGAGTTTGTTTCAGACATTCTAGAACCAGTAGTTGTCTCAATAACCTTGTGTCTTGCAGCAGCCACTATAAAAGATGTAATTTGTTTCTTTTTCTAGATGTGTGACATTGGCGATGCATCTCGAGGTAGCCTTTCTTCTTATGCGTATACTCTTATGGTGCTTTATTTTCTTCAACAGAGAAATCCACCTGTCATCCCTGTTCTTCAAGAGGTACAGTGTATCAAAAGAAATGAGTGTCTGTACACAGCATTGACCAGAAGAATGTCAGTGCTGAATCTTAAGGGCTCTTCTAATGAGTTTAATACTATGTTTTCAGATCTACAAAGAACCAAAAAAGCCTGAAATTTTAGTTGATGGTTGGAACGTTTATTTCTTTGATAAGATAGAAGAGTTGGTGAGTAAATCAGAAAGGTGAATTTGAAATGGTGCTACCTTTACCTCTGCAAGTGAAAAAGAATTCATTTTAAGAAACATTATTCTCAAATATGGTAGTTGAATATAGAAATGGAACTGGAGTAGCTATTGCTTAGAAAATCCCAATGTGAAGCTTTCGGAACATGGTTCCTACTTCTAATATTCAACTAATCCTTATATTCAACTCAGTAATACAAGTATCTGTACAACAACAAAAACACCCCAAAACTGCATAGTCTGAAAAAATAGATTTAAAAGAAATTACTTTAAGGTATTAGTCATGATTAATTGCTGCATGTGTTGCTTACTGGGCAGAGAATTCCTTCAAACATTAGTTCATATCTGGCAATAGTTGGTTAAGCCTGTTGAATAATTTTGTATTAAGTGGGCACTTAAAATGAATTAATAATTTTTTTGGATAACAGGCAAAACCTAATGTTAGAAATATTAATTCTTCACTTTCATTGTTAATGTTTTAAAAATACACCATTTTAAAATCAATATTAGGATATTAAAACCAATTGTGAACGGAAGGGAAGTATTCTGGAATAACTGAATCATGTTTCTTTATAGAATAAAACTTGCATTGTTGGAGTTACCAAGTTAGGAAAGTTATTCTGCCTAATATAAGTATGGGAAATAAAAATTTTTCTTGCATTTTCAGCCAGTTGTTTGGCCTGACTCTGGCAAAAACACTGAATCTGTTGGGCAACTGTGGCTGGGACTTCTCCGTTTTTACACTGAAGAATTTGATTTTAAAGAGCACGTCATCTGCATTAGGAGGAAGAATCTGCTTACAACTTTCAAGAAGCAGTGGACCTCCAAATACATTGTAATTGAAGGTAAAAGCACATAACATACACGAATATGTGGAATTTCTTTCATGTCCACATGAAAAATTTGATCTTTCCATGTGGTTTATTTATTTTTCTATTTCTAGATTATAAGTTCCTATTTCATCATGTTTTAAAATCTTTGTATAATTCCCATTGACTTTCAGTAGTGCTAAAAATTCTTATTTTTTTTCTGTCTGTAAAGAAGCTACAAAGCAGACTTCATACTTCAAGGTTTTCTCACTAATACTAATGTTTGCAGAGTCCTTATATGAATGACTGATTTAATGCTATAGATGTATAACACTGTTAATACCGAGGTCTCAATCAAGAAAATACAGTGATACATTTTAGAATTGTTCCCTAAGCCATTTTCTGGACCATACGACTTTCATGGAAAGAACTTCTGTCTTGCCCCCGTATACAACTTATTGTTTTATAGTATTATAGAATATCCCGAGTTGGAAGGGGCCTGCAAGGATTATCGAGTCCAACTTGTCGCTCCACACAGGACCACCCAAAAATCAGACCTTATGTCTGAGAGCGTTGTCCAAACGCTTCTTGAACTCCAGCAGGCTCAGTGCCATGACCACTTCCCTGGGGAGCCTGTTCTAGTGCCCAACCACCCTCTCAATAAAGAACCTTTTCCTAACAAACAAGCTGAACCTCCACTGATGCAGCTCCATGCCGTTCCCTCAGGTCCTGTCACTGTCACCAGAGAGCAGAGCTCAGCGCCTGCCCCTCCGCTCCCCTTGTGAGGAAGCTGCAGGCCGCCATGAGGCCTCCCCTCAGTCTCCTCTTCTCTGGTTTGAATAAACCAAGTGACTTCAGCTGCTCCTCATATGTCTTCCCCTCTAGACCCTTCACCATCTTTGTAGCCCTCCTTTGGACACTAATAGTTTTATGTCCTTCTTATATTGTGGCACCCAAAACTGCACATAGTACTTGAGGTGAGGCCGCACCAGTGCAGAGTAGAGCATGACAATCACTTCCCTCAACTGTCTAGCTATACTGTGCTTAATGCACTCCAGGATACTTCAGTCACTTTAGAGCTGGACTGCTGTAATCCTTTGTCCATGGAGTTAATTTCTTTTCAATAAATTTGAAAACAGTTTAATTTCAGTATATTAATTCTGCACTGGGAATGGCTGCCTTGGGTTGTCCATGCATATATACCTATATTGCTGATTCTTGCCCTGGACTTTAATAATGTCTTTAATGCTTTTTATACAGACCCCTTTGATTTGAACCACAATCTTGGAGCTGGATTATCAAGAAAAAGTAAGTTTCCCGTTGACAAATTTGGGTACAAAGTCAAGCTCTTGTCTTAGATCTTGTTTTACTGGCTTGCATGATGTTTGCATGATGTTTTCTCTTTTTTTGTTTCCCTAGTGACAAATTTTATAATGAAGGCTTTTATCAATGGCAGAAGGGTATTTGGTACTCCTGTAAAAATATTTCCTAAAGAATATCCATCAAAAATGGTAAGCTACTCCTAAGAGCAGTATGTGCATGCTCTTGGATGTATAACATCACTTGTGGAAATATGATTAGTCTCTTTATGTTCTTCTTTTCTAAATTTCAACAGTTCTCTAATAAATCTTTACAGTTATTATTGAGTACTGCTTTCATGTTGTATAAAATGTAGGGGCATGCAGAATACTAATAAAGTGAGATATTCATTGTGCAGGTTTTTCCATATTTTAGTCCCTATGAAAAAAAGCGCACCATTCTTTAAGACTGTGGTTTTAAAAAGAATTTGCAGACCTGGTAGTCAGCATGCTGCCTGTGAAGAAGAGGCAGCAATGGACAGTTAATCTCATCAGCTCTTTCAGGAGTTCAGCTACACACAAAAGATTTATTCTTTTCCATAACTACTATTGTAGTTCAACATTTGCTTGTCTGTTTTGATTGCCAAGCATGTGGATTTGCGATTTAAATGCATCTTTTTTTTTTTTTCAGGAGTACTTCTTTGATCCAGAGGTACTGACAGAGGGAGAATTGGCACCAAATGATAGATGCTGCAGAATTTGTGGTAAAATTGGCCATTTCATGAAAGATTGTCCTATGAGAAGAAAGTGAGTATAGTTCTGGGATCTGTGTGCAACATTTCTTTAGTTTTTTTAGAAGGAAGATTAGAATAGTAATGCTAAAGTTGCAAATATACAGCTATATTCTTTATAGCATTAGAGCAAAAGTCGATGGGATTTTGCATGTAAGAACATAAATGCATTGTGGGGTAAGGCCACTGACATATCTCTGAGTCCTCTGTCCAGCCACTGCAATAGAAGGTGCTGTTTATGGAGGGCAAGCTAGTTGGCTGTCTTCTGGAATCTCATGTCTTGCATTCCACCATCATCTCCAGTTGCTGAATAATAGATGTTAGAGCACACACCTGCTCTGATAGTACTCATTTGTGGACTGGAGTTATTTACAATTTTATCTTTTTTCAGTTGTTCTTCTGAACCTGATTGTCCCGTTTACCTTCTTTGGTAACTAGTTCCAGAAGTATGCCAACTGCTGTGTAAACTTTATCTGTTTTAAACCAATCTCATTTTAGTTTCATGAGCATTTCATAGGCGCAGCATTATGGGATTTAGTCAACAAAGATACTGCCTTGATGAGTTTGTAAGCCATGATTGTGTTCAACCTCTAGCTTCTTTCCAAGTTTATCCAAGCCTTTTTTTTTTTTTTTTTTCAGTATTTCCTCTTTAGACGATTGCTCCTTTCCTTTTAGCTGCCTTTCTCTGGGCCTTCTCTAACTCCACTACTTCCTTCTTAAAGTATTGAGACCAGATCAACATGCAGTAATCAGATGTAGGGATACCGTGGTTTTACACAGCAAAAAAAAATGGTCCTTTCTACCTTGTTCTTAGTGTTTTATCTGATGATAAGCATTAACGTTTTTGGCCACCACTGTTTGTCAGTTTGTTGATTTTTCTTTTTTTTGATCTTTCTTTAAAAATTTTCCAAGATGTCTTTTCTTAGTTCTAATTGTCAGCTCCTAGTTCAACATTATATGGGCGTGATTTAGAGTATTTTTACCAGGATGCATTCACAGTTTATCTATGTTAAAGCTCATCTGCCATCATTTTGCCAATTCATTCAGTTTTGTGAGTTTCTTCAGGTTGCTTGCCATTAGTTCTGCATCTGTCAGAACAAAGGAGCCTATTACCATCTTCAGACTTGGAAGTTTCACTGATTGCTCCCTGTCCAGGTCGTGGATAAAAGAAGTTAATAAAACCAGTTCAGTAATGATACCTGGGTCCTCACTAACAGATCTTTAAGTCACTTTGAATGTTGGAAGCTTCTCACAGATGTTTAGAGATACTGTGAATATACACGGTTTACGAAAGAGAGAAGAAAGCTAGATTTCTGTTGGAATTGTACAAGTAAGAAATAGAATGATAGCCCTATTTTTATCTGTTTTTAGCATTTTGCTTGGTGTTTCTTCCACTTTCTTTACAGCTCCAGCACACAGATCTTACTACTAATGTGTTTATATTTTTGAGATACAATTATTAGGATTTCAGCTGTATTGTAGTCTAATTATGAAGTAAAATTATTAAATGTATGTTACATCAGTGTAGGACTGTTTGTTTGGAGAGTCAAAGAAGAAATGCATTTATTGTCCATATGCAATGCTTGTGGTTTTTTTCCTCCATGGATGTATATAAGGCATATGAACTCTGCAGCCTTTTCCTCTTGCAGACTAAGGCGGCGACGTGATTATGAAGATAGCAAAAATCAGAGGTACACAGAAAACAAAGAGAAAAGAAGCAAAGAGGACAAAGAAGCCCAGAATAAAACAACAGAAAAAGAGAGCTCGGTGAAGGAGGGAAAGCTGCATCTATTTACACCTCAGAAGAGCAAACTAGCAAGGGGAATAATGGAAACCGGAAGAGAAAAGTCTCCCAGGCAATCAGCAGAGAAGTGGAAGCGTCTGGAAGACAGAGAGTTAAGAGAAAAACGTTGTTTTATCTGTGGAAGAGAAGGTCATATTAAAAAGGAATGCCCACAATATAAAGTAGCTGCAGGTATGGAACTGATCAAGCTGAGTAGTTTAAGCAGAACTTATTGTTTTGGAATTTTTATCAGGGTTGACTAATGGATAAAGGCTTTTGCTTTGAATGGGCATCACATATAAATGCTGTCTCATTTTTTAAAATGTAGTGACACTTGGTCAGTTTTCCCTTCATCCTCACCTACCTTTCAAAACTCTGCTGTATCCTGAGATTTGACATGGTTTCTCTTAGCAAGTAAGATGGTAGTAGTAGAAGGTGTAGAGTGTATGTTGAAATTGCTTCCATTGTCGTCCCTTCATAAGAGTTTACTAACGTTTCAAATTACAGCTTCTATTTCAACACATTATAGTCGCAGTAAAAGCTAGCCTATAGCTCTTCCCATCACATAAAACAGACCTCTTCCATAAATTGCTCAGATAAAATACTGTGAATGAAATAAAATAAAGAATGTTCCTCCTAACTCAGCAGTCAGGTGGGTACAGCCATCTGTCTTTTTTCTTGGAGTCAATTTGCAACTTTGAGTTTAAAAAAATATATATAAGAATCGCCCCCAAACCCAGATCTTGACTGAACAAAACAGTGAACTGCTAAGCAGTATGGAAGTCATCCTTCAGTTTAGACAGATTTCTTATCGTCTGTGTTTGTAAATGAAAATCACTCTATAATAAAAATGAAGCCTTTTAAGATGGTGAACGGTATTTTCAGGTAGCTTCCGAAGGAACATTGTATTACAGTTTTCCCCTAAGTAAACCTAGAAGCATTTAAATTCATGCTATGGAAAAAATGTTCTACAGATTGCTCATTACTTGACATTTTAAAGTAAAAAATAGGAATCTGTTGCATAAACACAATTTCAAACCAGCTCTTCTTTGCTAGCAAAAATGTTCCTTCTGGCTCAGATAAGGAGACTCTTCTTCATCAGATGTATTTAGTAGAAGAGGGCATAAAACTTTGTTACCAAAATACTCAAAGTGGTAGGAAAATGGTTACAAATATATTCAGAACTTTCAGGGTATTTGGAAGTGTTCTTAATTTGATAAACCACTAGAAGTATTAGGTGGACAAAAAATGTGTTTATAAATTAAGGCCACATTTAATTCAGCTTCTGACATTTTGAAGGTGCATGTCAAGTCTAAACTTAACTTTTGAATTTCTTTATCTTTGAGCATTTCTTGCTACCATTCCATTTGCCATTATACTGAGTTTTGCTGAGGTGAAGGGAGTATGCCTGACTGTTTTGTAGTCACTGATAGGAATGATGGGTATTTTGGGAATGATTATATTTGAATTTCAAAAGTAGGAGAGTTGATTTGGGTTGGGCTTTGTCTTTTTTGCTTGCTTAGTGCCTGAAGTGTTCTCTGTAGTTGAGTAGAAGACCAAGAACTGGACCCAAGAGATCTGATTTTGTTCTTTGCTGTGCTACAAACATTTTGTGGGGCTTTGGACAATTCACTTAACCGTATGTCTTCATTCGTTCTCTGAAGGTCCCAGCCTTCCTTTGTAAATTCAGGAGAAGGTTCCTTAGATGCTTAACTATAGATGTATCTCACTTCGTTGTGCCTATTTTCCATATTATAAAACGGAGGAAAATAACAGTGTCGTATGTTTTCTGTGCTATGAAAGTAGATTGAAAGTATCTTTGTATTTTTGTATGTTACAATACCTGAGATGGAAACTAGTTCCAAATTAGTAAATCTTGGTTATATTATGACCTTTTCAGGAGGTTCAAAACCGGAAGTGTTGTGTGGATCCCCTTCTTTACCTACTGCTGCCAAACATGCTGGTCGATTAAATCAGGTAAACACTATGTGTTCCTTTTCCTGGATCTTTTTCTCTTTAAATATTCTGAAATCCATGTAAAGTAACTAAAAATAGCTTTACTTAACTTTCAAGGAGAACCTTAGGAGGCTGGGGGGGAAGAGAGGTATTGCTATAATTCAATTTTGTTGGTTCATCTATATATGTGTTATTTATAGGGAATGCTTATACATGAAGAAAAAAAGAAGCAAAAAGGAAAAGTGTTTTTGAGTCCCCAGACAGGTTTGTATTTCTTAATTTCAGTTCAGAAATTCTGTGTAAAAGCATGCATTTTTAACTTGTTTTCTCCATCAGTCCTAATGGGAACTCTGCCCAATTTGCTGAGCACAGCAGCAGTCTGGACAGGTTGCTAGATAATTCTGAAGTGAAGCCACTTTTTTTTTTTTTAAAGCTGGAAAAGTGCATTTTTTCAGTTGTGTTTTGGGAGCGGAACTTATAAGGCATGTCAATTCTGTCAGCCATTTGTTCTGTACTTAACTCTAATAGATCTATTTTGCAGAAGGATGTGGTGTTTTTATCAATCTCTCTCTTCTCTCCCTCTGTTCTGGCATACATGGGGTTCTGTGTTTCTCTTCAGGAACGACATGTGGAGCACTTTCTTGTGAGGCTTCCTCAGAGTAATCGTCTAGAATTCCACATGATCAGCTAACTTAGGAGAGACTATGAAAGCACATCCTTTGTCTGAGCTGCCAAAATGCAAGAAAGTTAAAGTTACACTTAAAAGTAGCAGTCAGATGATGACACAAAGGCCTTTATGTACTCTCTCTGGATCAGAGATGTTTTGTGCATTGTGTTAGATTCATGGTTGCCACTGCAGCTTCCTTATAGTAATTTCACACACTTAACTTATTAACTGGTACAATGAAGATTTCAAAAGCAACTGCTTTTTTATTACTTTGAGTTTTGAGTGTAACTGTGAACCATTTAGCAGCTTGGTTTTTCCATTAAATATATAAATCTCTTCTGGGGCACCTGAAGGGAGACTTGAGTAGTCTTCACAAACTTCTGAAGACTAAACTGCTGTTAAGTACCTCATTAGAGTCTCAGTTTTGTGTGGAGTGGGGACAGTATTTCCTGTTTTCATTGCGAGACTCTTTCAAATCTAAGTTTGGGGATCTAAAGCACAAAGCAATTTGTCACTAGCTATTTAATTGAAAAAAATCTAGTCTTCCTTGTTTATATTAAAATATGTCCTGTTGTTCTCCAGCAGCTGATGTTAAGAAGTTGATCTTTGTGTGCTTTCATTATAGTTTGACTTGAGTAATTTCCTCCTGTCTGATTGTTTCAGTTGCTTTGTCTTTTTTTTTTGTTTGTTTTGAAACCTTTAAACCTTTAAAGTGTGATGCTTTTTTTCCCCCCCAACCTCAGGCAGCCTTTCCAATAAATATATGACTCAGGGAAAAGCCTCACAGAAGAGGACCCAACAAGAATCATGAGGGATATGAAGCACTGTTAAATTGCAATACAGGCCCTTCATTCACTTATAAACTTACTTTGGCTAAAGCATCTGGATTCACAGGACAGCAGCATAAACAATCTTCAACTTAGAATACCCATGTTTCTTTAAACTTACTACAAATTGCTAGTAAAAGAAACTGGATTTTAATATGGTCTCATACCATGGACCCCTGCTCTTAAATGGGTTGTTTGAGCTTTTTAATAGAAATTCACCACGTTTTGTATTTGTTTACTAGGTAAATCATAGATAAGGACAGGTACTAAAAATGGACCAAGATTTTGTCATTCAACCTGACCATTTGAAAATGCACTAAAGTTGTGTGCAAGCCAAATACATTATATTTTCTTCAAAAATTAATTTTTTGAAGGAGCAAATATTTATAAATGTTGATTGTTTACTGAATCCATGTGTAAAAGTGTATGAAATGTTTGTAGACTGCTACAGTTGTGTTTGCAAACAGGTTTTTGTGGTTTTTTTCTTCCCACATAGAGAACTGAAAACATGGACACTAGTAAACATGTGTAAAAGTGTCTGCAGACAAGCAGTGCCATTGAGGTTTTGGGTTTTTTTTTTGCCCCTTCTGTGATTTTATGGGAATTCATTTGCTGCTGCGCTTGTGTACAAGAGAGGGGGAAGAAGAAAAAAAAAAAAAAAAAGAAAGAAAAAAAAAGAAAAAAGAAAAAAAAGAAGAAAAAAAAAAGACAAAGAAACAGGTCAGTCAGTCCTGTTTGATGCTGCTAAGAATCTTTTTCATGACCTTGGGGATACAGACATAACTGCTTTATGTAATGGAGAAATGATATATGGCAACTGGGGAAAATGCATCCATTTTCATAAAATGTGAATGGGATCCTTGGACCAGCCAAGAATTTAAGTAGTATTATCAACTTGAGCTTTACTTGAAGTCCTTCCAGAGCTGGTAATGTACTCTCTATCTTGTTCAGGAAAGAATTAGTTACAACTTAAAATTGAAACCACTGTTATTTATGACTTTGAAATAAATAAATAAAATTGAAATTCAGACTTAAGTTTCTATATTTCTTCTTAGATTACAGTTTTCAGTATTCCTTACTTAAATGTATTAAATAAATTAATTATTAACTTATTAGAATGATCTGTTTTTTGAACTGTCATGTTTAAATGTTTTTTCCTCACCTATCTATTTTTAACTAAAGGTTAAAGCTAGAATTTCCAGAGTGACCTCAGGGAGCTGGGATCCTAAATCCTATTTTGGTTTTCATCCATCTGTAACCAGCTATCTGTAAATTTCTAGATGTGCAACTTTTCCCCCAAAAATATTTTTTTCTTGACATATTTTCAATCACAGTCTTAGCCAGCAACAAACAGACAATAATTCCAATTTTGTCTTCTGTAGTTTATTTCTTCATATAAAATTAAGCCATTTTTTCCCCTAAAAGATAAGGTTTTTTTTCTGTACTTTTCATTCATACCCCAAAAAGTAGAAAGGCTGACATGCCTCCTGTATGGTTTATTTAGTCCTCTGTTGAAACTTTATCTTCATTTTTTGCTGATGGGAATTACATGTATAAACCTCTAAGAGACTATGGCATAATCTCACAGATAGAAGATATTTTTAAAATGAAATAAATCGTATCTATGCATACTCACCCTCTTACTGTTGTGATATTTGGTAGTTTAACAGTGAAACTTTCAAGTGTGAGATTTCTAAACTTGCATCCAAACGTTCTGCAGATTACTACAGTCTTCTCGCTTTGAAGCTGCTACTTCCTTACGCAGCTACTAATTCTGGATAGTCACTAATCTCATAACCCTAGAATAAAACCTCCAAAGTTGGGCTGTATAGTACAGGCATTAAACCAATAACTAGTAAATGTCTTTGCCTAAACAATACTTGAAGAGCACAGTCAGAACTTACTAACATGATGTGTCAGAGAATAAACACGGGTGATGAGGCATTACGTATCTGTTGGATTTGTAAAATTTAGCGAAGGGATTTGTGGACTTGTAATCATCTGGACTTGTGCAAAGCATTTGACGCTGTCTCACACGATACCCTCGTCTAAATTGTAGAGACATGGATTTGACGGATGGACTACTCAGTGGATAAGGAATTGGCTGGATGGTTGAACTCAAAGAGTTGCAGTCAACTGCTGAATCTCCTAGTGGAGATCAGTGAGGAGCGGTGTTCCTCAGGGGTCAGTAGTGGGACTGGCGCTGTTTAACATCTTTGTTGGTGACTTGGGCAGTATGATTGAGTGCACCCTCAGCAAGTTTGCCGATGACACCAAGCTGTGAGGTGTGGTAGACACGCTGGAGGGAAGGGATGCCATCCAGAGGGACCTGGACAGGCTTGAGAGGTGGGCCTGTGTGAACCTCATGAAGTTCAACAAGGCCAAGTGCAAGGATCTGCACCTGGGCTGGGGTACACAAATACAAGCTGGGTGGAGAATGGATTGAGAGCAGCTCTGAGGAGAAGGACCTGGGGGTGTTGGTTGACAAGAAGCTCAACGTGAGCCAGCCCAGAAAGCCAGCTGTATCCTGGGCTGCATCAAAAGCGTGGCCAGCAGGTTCAGGGAGGTGATTCTCCCCCTCTACTCTGCTCTCGTGAGACCCCACGTGGAGTGCTGCATTCAGCTCTGGGGCCCCCAGCACAAAAAGGATATGGACCCATTGGAATGAGTCCATGCTTAAGGAGGGTCATGAGGGCTGGAGCACCCCTCCTGTGAAGACAGACTTGAGGCAGTTGGGGTTGTTCAGCCTGGAGAAGAGAAGGCTCCAGAGAGCCTTATAGTGGTCTTTCAGTCCCTAAAGGGGGCCTACAGGAAAGCTGGGGATGGACTCTTCATCAGGGAGTGTAGTGATAGGACAAGGAATAATGGCTTTAAAAGAAAAAAAGGCAGATTTAGATTAGGTATTAGGAAAAAGTTCTTTCCTCTGAGGGTGGTGAGGCACTGGAACAGGCTGCCCAGAGAAGCTGTGGATGCCCCATCCCTGGAAGTGCTCAAGGCCAGGCTGGATGGGGCTTTGGGCAACCTGGTCTGGTGGGAGGTGTCCCTGCCCACGGCAGGGGGGGGGGAACCAGATGGTCTTTGAGGTCCGTTCCAACCCAAACCATTCTGTGATTGGAAATTGAAGTGGAAGAAAAGTAGGTTCTTAATAACATTCTTGATATCCAAGAGCCTTCTTCCCTTACTGGGATTATATTCTCGAGGGAGCGACTTTTCACATATTAAGAAAAATTCTGAGAAGACACAGTGCGTTAATAAAAAGTTTCTAAAAAAAGAACAGTATCAAAACTAATAGCAATAAACTAAACTAATAGTTTGCAACTAATTACTAGAAAAATGTAATAAATATTAATAAGATAATAGTTTAGAAGATTTCTTTACCATCTGTATATTCAGTCCTTCTAAAGCTTACACTGAATGAATCAGTTATACCGTTCACTGTGCTGTTCAGTGTGATTGTTTTTTTTTTTTTTTTCCAAAGTGCTATTGTGCGCTTGACATCCTTGTTTTCACAGCTGGAAAATGTCTCGTGCTGTAAGTAGTTATGAGTGCTGAAGAAGGGCGAAGCAAGTTCTTTCAGGTATGCAGCACAGCTAACTGTCCTTCTCAAATAAGCAATTTAATCTTAGTCTGGTAGTTACCTAGATACCTATCTTAACTCATAGCTGCTTTTAAAAGGAAGTGCTCGGGCTGCACACCCAGCCCCCTCTGCGTTCGCACGAGGCTGTTCAGAAACGCTCGCCCGTGCGTCCATCAACGAGCAGCCGCGTCCTCTGTGTTTGTGGACGGTCCCCCGTGTTCCTGCGTGCAGCCGTCACCCTGCCGCCTCCTCGGGCAGGCTGCGGGCCCGGGAGGCAGGGAGGGGAGGGAGG
>VXAA01002909.1:352147-370662 GCA_013399115.1 Anseranas semipalmata
GGGGGCAGCGGGGCCGGGGGCAGCGGGCCGGGGCGAGCCGGCGCGGGCGCTGCGGGCGGGTGGCGTCGCGCAGGGTCACCCCGAGGGGCGTGCTTGTGTAACACCACCACCACCGCCGCCAGCAACAACCGGAACGCGTTGTCCGCAGGAGCGGGCGGGGGTGTTGGCGCGGGGGCTCGCATCCCGTGGGGAGCGGGCCCCGCAGCGCCCGGCGTCGTGCGGGGCCCTGTGCGGGGGCCGCTCCGCAGCGAGGGAGGGCTGGTAGTGGCCGTAACGGGAGGTACTCTGCTGTGACTCTAGCTGGTGGTTGCTTTGCGTGTTTGAGGCTGATCGTACCGAAAACTTGGCGTTTTTGGTGGTTTTCTTTTTCTGGACGTCGTAGAGACTTGTGAGCGTGTAAGGGAGATTTCTGTGTTTGTTTCTGCAGCAGCTACCTCTGTGCGAACTGTGAATTCGGCTTCTGTGAAGTCAGGGTACCCCTCTAGGGTAACGGGGGGAGAGAAGGCTGCAAACATTTCTGTGCCTAGTAGGTTTTTGTTGTAGTGTGTATGTGACAAAAATTTCACATGAACAGAACTACCTGATTGAATTGTAGTAGTGATTTTGGAAAAAAAAAATAATATTCAGGACTGAAGTTCTTGAACTGTTTGCTGGCAGTGTGGGTGGGGAAGGGAGTAAGCAGGTATTCTGTTCTGCATGGATTAGATTCAGCAATCACATGTCTTACAGAATGGATATCTTGAGGTCAGACATCAGTTTCAAGTAGAGCGTAGGCTAGTCAACGCTGACAGATGGCTGGTGCTGAAGGTGGACTTCTCGGATAGGAGAAAAAAATAAAATGTAAAACAAAATTGGATTGCACGAAGTCGGAATAGAAATTTTTATAGTACAATTAAGTATGTTACATGCTTTTTAATATGTGCAAGCATTCACTGCAAATAAACAAAAAATAACAATTGGAAATGATGTGTGTATTTTTCTTTTTCAGACCCCATCAGCCGTTCAGAAGATAAAACAACTTCTTAAAGACAAACCTGAGCATGTAAGTGTAAACAGAGCCATCCCATAGATAGTGCTAAGGTTAATAGCACAGCTGACGATCACAAAGCGTTTCTGACTAGCCTAGAAGTTTGAAGTAGATACTGAGCAATTTAGAGATGCTGGTGTCTTTTTGGGAGGGGAACGTGTAAGCTTGTTTATGAAGCGTCATTTCTTTATAAAATGAAATGCAGGAAATAACTGACTGTAATGACATTTCATTGTACTGTTACTTTTGAGATGGATAAAGGTGGAAAAGAAGGTTAAGCTTCAAAGTATTTTTGAGCTATTTTTTAATTAAGTCTTCTAATATGGCATAGTGGTGACTTCTGGTAGGGCTAGAGATCTTCAACTGTTGATATTAGGACGTTACTAATTAGTTTTTGTAGGAATTCTCACTGTGAAGTAAATAATTATAAAGTTAGATTAATACCCACTGGAAAACATATAATTCTTACAAAACTTGGCAGAAAATGTATTTTTTGTGAGTAATCAGCGTTTCACTAAGTAACAGAGCTTGTCATCTTTTCTTCACCAGGAAAAAACGCAGTCTTGCTTTCTAACCATTATAAAACCAAGCATTAGGTTTTCTGCTTCACAGCAAGTGCTATTTCAAGAAGGATATTTCTCTTTTAACTTTGGTACAAGGCCCATTGTTTCTTTTGCTTCCTGAACATCTGAAACTAATTAAACTCTTTGTTCTAACACTTTAAACCACCACAAGGAAGCCAAAGCTTACAGCTCAGCTGATCAGTCGTCTCCTTGTTATAAATGGTGTTCTGTTTTCCAGCCTATTTCCAGCCTGGCAGTTCCTGCAGAGAGAGGTGTTTAGTCTGAACAGGTCATACACTGTTTGTCTGAGGTCCCACTCGGTGACAAGTGATAATGTTTTGATACATTTTTATCGTAACATTGATTACACAGACAGACAGCATACTTTTCCTATTTAATTATGAAGCAGTGGTGTGCTGAAAATGGTACAGACACTTTTGAAAGATTGTTGTGTGCACATAGTTTTCTGGTTCTGTACCACCTTTTCTTAGTTCTTTACTTACATGGATGCTCTTTTTGTTGGACCTGGAAGGCCATGTTGGATAGCTGTGAATGATTACAAATATGCTGTCCAGGTTGGCTTTTAATGAGGATTAATGCAGTAAGCAAATGGACGTGCTTGGTGTAAGGAGGGGATTGAGTTTTATGGGTGAGTGGCAATAGGGGTAATGAATAAATCAAAGTAAATTCTTTCAGAACCTTGGATTGAAGTAGAAGTTTTCTGATGGTCATTAGAGAAGTAGTGTAAAAATCTAGCAGCTGGCCTCACAGCTTCGTAATTAAGTTGCTATCAATATTCAGATGCTAATTCAGGCATTATTTTAAGATTAACTTTAGGTCACAAAAACGTGTCTAAAATTTCACTGTCTTTATGAGGCACCTACAGGAGTGCCAATAGTTTATTGTTACTTCAAGATCTTTTTCTTAAACATACTTTCAAGCTTGGTCCACAGCAGCAAACCTCTGATGTTTACCATTACCTTGATAGTCAATTTTGTAAAAGGAAGTAACTGCTGCCTCTTAATTCAATATGCTAATTCACTTCTGTTTTAGCACTGGCGTTGGGGTAGTGGAGAATAAATGTCAGTATTTTGTGTTCTGCCTCCTTTTATCTAGGTGTTGCAAAACAGGTTTAAGAAATGACTCTTTTGTATGTTTGTGGGTTTTTTTTCCAGGTAGGTGTGAAAGTAGGTGTTCGTACAAGAGGATGCAATGGACTCTCTTATACGTTAGAATATACAAAGTCTAAAGGAGACTCTGATGAAGAAGTAGTTCAAGATGGTGAGTTTCTGATGCAGTAGAACAAACATGCGGTGGTGGGGAAGAAGAAGGTCATTACAGGTTTGAAGGGACAGGTTACAAATTCTTTGAAGTAGCAAGTTATAGCAAGAGGTCCTAGCTTTCTGATATTGAAATTACTGTTCCATTATTTTCTCTATTGAAGTTACCAGTTAAAATCTTTGCACTCTCTGGTTCGGGGACTACTACACAGAATAAGTAGTCTAGCCCATTGTGCATGTTTTTGGAGGTGACTAATAGCAGATATATAGAGAAAATATAGAACAATGCGTATTACCTGGACAAGCTTGAGAAGTGGGCCTGTGTGAACTGAATAAGGTTCACCAAGTCCAAGTGCAGGGTGCTGCACCTGGGTCAGGGCAATCCCAGACATGAGCACAGACTGGGAGAAGAACTCCCGGAGAGCAGCTCTGCAGAGAAGGACTTGGGGGTTCTGGTGGACGAAAAGCTCAACACAAGCCAGCAGTGTGCGCTTGCAGCCCAGAAGGCCAAGTGTGTCCTGGGCTGCATCAAGAGAGGCATGGCCAGCAGGAGGGAGGTGATTGTCCCCCTCTGCTCTGCCCTCGTGAGGCCCCACCTGGAGTGCTGTGTCCAGGTCTGGGGCACCCAGCACAAGAAGGATGTGGACCTGTTAGAGGAAGGCCACAAAGACGATCAGAGGACTGGAGCACCTCTCCTATGAAGAAAGGCTGAGAGAGCTGAGGATGTTCAGCCTGGAGAAGAGAAGGTTCTGGGGAAACCTCACTGCAGCCTTTCAATACTTAAAAGGGTCTTATAAAAAGGATGGAGAGGGGCTCTTTACTCGGTTAGATAATGACAGAACAAGGGGCAATGGTTTTAAACTAAGAGAGGGTAGATTAAACATTAGGAAGAAATTCTTCACTGTGAGGGTGGTGAGGCACTGGAACAGGTTGCCCAGAGAAGCTGTGGATGCCCCATCCCTGGAGGTATTCAACGCCAGGCTGGACAAGGCTCTGGGCAACCTGGTCTAGTGGGTGTCATCCCTGCCCATGGCAGGGGGATGTAACTAGGTGGTCTTTAAGGTCCCTTCCAACCCAAGCCATTCTATGATAAAGGGATACTTTATCAGCATATCTAAAACAGGATTTGGCAAAATAAAGATTTTATTTGCAGAAAGTTTTCCCAGCTATCTTCTCTAACTAGTCATATGCTTCATTGATCTGTAATTTGTTTTTAACCTATTTATGTTTTTGGTCTTTAAATTGCTTTGTAGCAATAGTTTCTACAATTTTAATTAGCATTATTTTGAAAATTGTTTTCATATGCTACTGTTTAAGCTTGGTGCCTGATTATTTCATTGAGCATCCCATCATAGGCCTGTTGCTAAAGTTCTGAAAGTTCCATTCATTTTTCCAGTGTTTATAAGAATTTCTGTGTGGTCTTTCTGTCAAATACGGATTGTTACAGAAGCATAATAATGCTCCTTTTAAAAAAGTTCCTAAAATATTCCTTTTGGGTTTGGAGTTTTTTGCTTTGTTTCGTTTTTGAGCATTATTGAACTCTCTTATATTTATGTTCAGGAAAATTACTTTTAATCTGGTGGAGAAGTAGGAGATTTGAGTAAGAATGGGATATCACAGTTATTTTCTTACAAAAGGTATGCTGCTAGGCAGAGCCCATCTTGCAGCTCTCTTGAAAATATCTGTGACCAACTCATGAATTTTATTCTCATAAAAAAATAATTAGCTGGGGCTTGAGCAAGTGATTAAATTGAATTGGAGTGCATGAGATCAAGACTGCCACATAGTTCTGCATGTGCCTCTTGATTTCAAACAGCTTGCTTCTGGTGTTACCTCTTCTACTTGACTCAGAGCGGCTCTGGCTTTATAGGGTTGAAAGAACATTTTTCAGAATGCATTTACTGATTTGGATCTTGAGGAAGATGAAAGCAGTTTCCCTCACTCAAGACAGAAACCTTAAGCTCCAAAGCCAGACAGCATTTCGGGTGCGTCTGTGCTGCTTTGTTTGGCTGCCTGTAGCCACTGAAGGCTTTGACTTCTAACCACTGAAGGCAGACTTCCACTGAAGGCTTTGACTTTTATATAGCTCTATACTCAGTGAGCTGTTGGCTTTGGACACCAGCCCAAATTTTCTGTCTTTTAGGTAGTAAGTGAGTGCTTCAGGGATCAGGTCCATAAACTCTGCCATTAGATTTAGCCTTCTTTGTCAATTACTGTCCAAATTTGCCCCAAAAATCTATTGGAGGTAGCTTCAACTCAGTTGCCTACAGAGTTGTGTTGTGTTAGCAATATATTTGTCTCAATTTTGACTGTGATAGAACAGCTTTCTGGCGATCTCTAATATAACTTAACCAGTTCTTGTTGCTGCTTACGATGGAATTTTACATTTTTATTTGTATTATTTCCTAGTCTGTAGATAGCTAAGGCAGTCCACTCACACCTTTATATCAGAGCTTGAGATTTAAAGTTACGTAACATTCCAGACCGATACTTTGCATGCTTTAGAAAAGCGAGCTCTTTCTGGTTCTTAAGAAGAACTACCAATTCTTATTCCTGAAGGGTTATGATAGCCACACGTTTGGCTTGGTATAGGATTCAATTTTGCTAATAGTTCGTGTAGACCTAATAATTTTAGCAGAACAAAGTACATTTCTTGTGAGAGAGCAACATTTGTTTTTTGTGGGTTTGTTTGCTTTTTTTTTTTTTTCCTTGACCTGTTGTTGGATGTACAGACTTTTAGGAATGGTAGGAAATAGGTTACTGACAATAATGCATGGGGAGTGAGTACCAAAGCCAAGATTCATTCCCAAATTCTACAACTTCTTTCTCTGGGTATCAGGTTTTTAATTCCAAACAAAAAAATACATGCATTCACATGTACACACAAATAACAGTGCCGGACAGTTAGAGTTTTATAGTAGAGTAAAAAATACAATCAAAGTGTTGTGTTAGTCAAGGGAAAATAACTTGTACTGATAGTCATGAAACTTTGCTTCAATTTTTATCTAGGTTGAAACAGAAGGTTTAACCAGTTCTATTCTAGTTGGAACAGAATTTCAAAGTAAATGATGAATGATTTTGCAGTATGTAAATGCTTTTTTCTTTGTTGTCTTCAAGGGGTTAGAGTGTTTATTGAGAAGAAAGCACAGCTGACGCTTCTAGGAACTGAAATGGACTATGTAGAAGACAAACTGTCAAGTGAATTTGTTTTCAATAATCCAAACATCAAAGGAACATGTGGCTGTGGAGAAAGCTTTAACATCTGAAATCTTAGGACTAATTTTTTGACTTTGAACACCACGAAACACTTTTTGTTTGGCTTTCAGAAGCAAATGAATTTTCTTCAGGTTCTAAGGCTGTGTAAAGTGTGGATGCCATTAAGGAAAATAAAGTTAAATCATGTTGCAAATATAAATTGTGTGTTATATTCCAGCACTGATGTAGTTTTGCTGTAATTTGTGATGAGTTGGGATCCAAAAGGTAAGAACAGTAAGTGCTATAGTAACATCTCGGTACTTTCGCATGCCAAGGAAATAAACCTCACTGTTCTTTTGTCATCTTCTTTGTCCACTGTACTCACACTTCCCCATCCAAAACCCATGCAATTTGCAAGAACGTATTACCTATATATATTCTGATTTGATTTTGAGGCGGGAGAGAAAACCACCATTTATAGGTGTTTGTTTATATACATGAACATATGGTCTTCAGCTTCAAAGTTCACTGATTATGTAGATGCTTACTTTGTTTTCTTAGATTTCTGATGCTTTCATGTTTTTATGTGTAGGTTTTCTGGTAGCCTATAAATCCAGGGAAGTCCAAAAAAAGTTAATGTAGTGGTAGGCTGTTAAAGCACTGTTTGTAGAAGTACTTCAAAGTGTGCTAATCTGATTTTAATCCTGTTCCTTGCCTTGTTGAAAGCACAGCCTATGCTGTATTTATTTCATGTTCTTGAAAATCACTGCATTCAGGCACTGGAATACTAAAGCAGGATACAGGTCTTGTTTCTCACATTTCTGTTGTTTGTCTTCATCTTTCTCAACTTAAATTACAAACTTGATAAAACTGCTCAGAATTCTGATTCCAAGTGTGCGCGGAATGTGTATATATTCTCGTATGCTGTCTGTGTACCAAATCTATAAGCTTTTTTTTTTTTATTTGAGAAAGGGAAAAATCTTTTTTTGTAGCCATGTGTGCTACTAATTTTGTTAGAGCTTGAACTCTGCGTAGTACCTGTGTAGGTACCAGGATTCTTCCCTTACAAAATTTACGGTAACTTCTATTTAACCCCTCTCCTGAGGTTAATTTAGTAACAGGAAAACTGGTTATAATTAAAAGAAAAAACACTTTTATTCAATAATATTTCTAAAATAATCCAGTCAGTAATTAAAATAATTATGCTTACAGGATGCTATTTTTTTCTTGGGAATTTAAGCCTACTTTCTCCTAATCAGATTATTCCTTTTTTAACCCAGTGTTTTTCAAGCTGACAGTCTTCAGTACTTCTTCCACTGGAGCTCAGCCAGAAGTGTAAATGTTTCTCCAGGCCTTTGCAAAGCTGGTATGAGAAAAGTACTGTTCCATCCTTATATCTCTAATTTCCCTGGTTGTCTAAAGAGGACACTGTGCAGCCAAGCTACTCACTTGTGTAGAAGAGATGGTAACTTGTCTGCCTGGGAAATTGAGCTGAACAGTTAGTCGAAAGGGTGAAGATAGAAAGTAGAGGACAACAGGGACTTGGCTGTTGCAGTCATACCACGTGCCTGCGAACAACTTCGCAGCAGCGATGTGCTGAAGATGTAGGATTTCAGCTAGGTAGATTGGGTTTGAGAAAAGGTGTAGAGGGAAGAATAAAAATGAAAAATCATTCTTGATATGTACTGCACAGGAAAAGAAGGCCAGAATTTCAGCAGCTATATTTTAATATTAAGTACTTGAATTCTAGTTGTGTACTATGTCACCTTTTGATGTAAAAACACTGTTTTTCCTTTAATAGTCAACCATCATACACAGTTACTTTATTTTATACAGTAATTCAGGAATAACTGGTAGTACACTGGTTAGGTGAATTTATAGTGCCATAAGTCCTTTGGTCTTGCCAAACAACAACAACAACAAAATCCAGTTAATGTGATGCAGCTGAATTAGTATGTCTAAAACTCCAAGTTAAGGACATCTCTTCAGGTTGCATTTCTATGCTTCTTGTTTGGGGATATGACTATGAATGTAGTAGCACTGGTGTTTCCTAAGGATGCTGTTACTTTATTCAGCTTGTTTCGGTGTGCATTTTTTTTAGTTTGTTTTGGGTTTTTGTTTTGTGTTTTTTTTTTTTTTCTTTTTTGGACCTGTGGTGCACACAGCAATCCTTTTCATATGTTTTGTGTACATGCCTTGAATGAAAGTTTGCACTTCCATGAAATAATCCTCTGAGTTATCAATTTACTGATGCCTAATGCACAGTGTGTTAAAGTAAGCTTCTGTTAAAGTGCTGTTAACAGTTATATAGGAACATGGTTTTGTCAATTGATACATTATAATTTTGTGCAATACTGTATGTAGAGTTCTCAGTTATAACAATAAATATTGCCTGTTGGTAAACATGAGATTCCTATCTTGAAGTTCTGTTTACAGTAATAAACAAGCATGGGGCAGAGGGGATTGGAGGGAATTGTGTTTGTAGGCTAGGATTACAAACTAGATACAATGTTACTGCTACCTGAATTAATATTTCTCAGAAATATCAACAAATTTGGGTGAAAATGCTAGAGGTTGTTCATACATGATGCTGGAGAGAACCAAATTTTTCATACAGTCAGGAGGCTGGAAATTCAACAGCTGTCTTTCTGCTGAAAAACAAAAAAACTTTCTCTTGGACCAGCAAGCCACCTGAAGGAGAATAACTTGTTTAGGAAAACCTTAAACAGTATAATATGCAAGTCAAGCTGACAACAGATGATGAGACAAAATGAATTTGAACTCAAAAAATAGGATGCAGGTAATGTGACCATAAAATTTAATGTCAAAGAAATACAACATTTTTTGGAGTTGAATACTATCTGCCATAGGTTGTTTCTATTGTTTGTTTCTCACTATAATTATTATTTTCCCTATTTATTGAAGTTAGCAACTTCACTACCAGAAAAATGCCCTAGCTACACCACTGCTGTGCTAATACTCATTGCTTAGCCATTTAGCAGGTAATTTTTTTAATGATGCTAAAAATTTGCAGTCTGTCTTGACAGAATTCCGTAGTTGTCTCGTGTGGCAAAGTGTGCATCTGCATATTTGTCCCAGAAGAGCTCTCAAAAGATTACGTGAAAAATTAGTTTTCATCATGACCAGTACAGCTTTTTGTCTGTGAAGTGATCGGCCATACAGCAAGCATTTTGGCCTGCTTTGTTCTTCATTGCCACTTCTAAGATATGCAAGACATGCTGCTTTGACAAGGCAAGCTAAAATGCAAGTACTTAGCACAGTTCCACAGGCATTTGGGTTTGAGCAGCATTTGAATTGTAATTTTTTTTTTTTTTAAGCAGTAGCTGGCATTTTTCTTAAAGAGAGAGACAGTAATGGAGGTTTATCTGCTGAATTGAAGCAAGCTCTTTGTCTTCATCTTTTACAGTCCCTTTCAGTGGGTCGTTTCTTAACCTGTGTGTACCTTAACTGGTAGCAGTGCTCCTCAAGCTCCTCACACCTTGGAACGTGCAGTCCTAGACCAGGTCTGTCTAGCTGCGGTGTCCTAACCCCTGCTCCTTTTCATAAACTCGACTCAAAATCCTAGTTCATGGGAACACGATACCTACTGCCACACGATGGCAGCAAGTTTACAGTCCATTTCAAAATGAGGATTGCCTGTCTTGATTCCCATGTTCTGTTTCCTGTTGTATTTCATGAATACTGCAATACTTTTGCTAATACTGATGGAAACTATTGTTGTGTTGTTTGCCCTTCTTTTGTATTCTGTTCTGTGCTTTCTACCTCTTTCTGAAGGATGGCAGATGGCTGCAGAAATGCAGAATGCCAAATCACTTTAAGATCTCCCGATGTAAAGAGTAACAAAGAGCAATGCATAGTTTTCTGAACACCTTTTGCTATTAAAGTGTTGGTTTTTTTCACCGTTCCTCCCCTTGCTAGTAGTGTGCTAATGTACTTCGTTTATGCTGTATCTAACTCTGAATTATTGCAAATGCGTTCTGATTGTTAGCTTTAGCCTCCAGGGTAATAGAAGTTAGTATGGTATGGTCCAGCAGGACAAAGAATCTCATGAAACAGTATAGTCTTCATTCACAACAGAAATACTCTTATCCCCTACACCTTACTTATCTGTGTTTTTACTGACTGCATAGTGATTTTACTAATATGATTTTAATGAAGAACTCCTTCTGTAGCTTACTGAAACTAAATCTAGATAGCAGGACTAAGTTCCCCTACTGGCTGGTGAAATGAGAGAGCCTCCAAAAAATTGAAATAACCTGAATAGTAGAATTCAATTCACAGTGATTTCCAGCCAGCCATTTCCTTTTTCATCCATGTGTTTTAATCTTTAATTTGTTTGTGGTGAGTCATTCATGCAGATCTTTCATTCCTAAGCACAGTATTCTTTCTGATCCAATACTTAATAGTTGTATGGGGTGGCAAAACTGTGTTTAAATTATATTGTTTTGTTGTTAATTATACTCTTTCATTCCTTGCACTTATTTTACATCAGAAGGTTAAGTGCAAGCAAGTATTCAAATAAGGAGAAAAGGCAAGGTGCTAATAAACTTTATGTTGTGGTATTTTATGAAGAACACAGGTAGCAGGGAATGGGAAATAATCCCTCCTGTCATCCTTCATTTTCACAAGAAATTTGTGGATTGTGATCCTCCTGTTTACAAATTAGATTTGGTTGAAGTGTATAGTCAAAATTTATTCTCTAGTGAATATCTAATGAACACTCCACTCTTGACAAATAAATAAATAAATAGAAAATCCAATATGCAGGTGTAACTGATGATAACATAAAACTGCTGTTTGGAAACTTGGTCGAGAAAATAAATCATATTGCTTCTCCTCGAGATACATCTTCTTAATTTCTGCCTTTACTATTCAAGCTATAAACTAAGATTCAAGCATGTTATTGAAAGAAGTGCCTTAACCTCAGCTAGTGAGGCTGAGTTCATGTTAACATGTTGCATTGTGCATTTCAACGTTTCAAAAGAGGAACCTATTTTCTCTTGCTGAAATAGGAAAACCACAGCACAGTGATAAATGGCTATAAAGTAAGTGTATGTTACTTAAACTACCCTACCAAGAAGAGCCAGAGATCATCTGCCCATGTCCTAGGGAGCCTGAAGTACCTGCTGCAAGATTATTGTAAGTTGCCTCCCACAATATTCTTTTTATGAAGAACCTGTTTTCTATAATTAATTTAGAACATCAGAATGCCTATGCAATCCATAAATCCAAAGGCTGTTAAACGTTTCACAAGGATCTTTGCCATTCTCATTTTATGGGCATGTGAAGTAGTTATACTGGACTCAGAACAACTGTCATGAATTCCAGGTTTGGGTCCTTACAAAGAAAGCTATTCACATTAAATCTGTATGTGTGCCATCCTTTGTCTTAATGAAATTTGTGCTGCCAGGGCTGTTGTAGAACTGGTTAGAACAGCCTTGTGTTATAATTAGGCCCATGTGTCTCAATAAAGAGGCTTTGCATGCATGCACTTCTAAAAACAGAGCCCTTGGTTCATTATTAATTTGAAAAATATTTCCTGGAAAATAGCACTCCAGTGGGAACCTGCCCAAGCTGAGTTTTGCACAGAGGATGTTATGGTGCATTGCAAAGGCAGTGGCTTTGTTTCTGGTCTGCTGACAGCTCAAGAAACTTGCCTACGTAGTCACCTGCTGTTTGAGGAAAGTCTACCGCAGACCACAGCACTTCTAACTCCCAGAGGTGGCCTTTGGGGCAGGAGGTGGGAGGAGAGTGAAAGCAGGCAGAAAACCAGGAATTTTTCCCCCCAGGTAAAATATTTAGCTAATTAAAAATTAAAACTTCTGTTGAAATTACGAAGTGTTGTACCCATCCTCATCCAACCCAAGCTGCCATTTATCAATGCTTGTTTTCAGGGCCCAGAAGCTGGGTTACCCCGTAACCGAGACCAGCCTTCCCCAACAGTTACACCCAAGGAAAAGGAGCCGGAGCCTGTGCTCGCACAAGGCGGGATTTCTGTTTGCTTTGGGATGCATGGGAAGGACCGAGCCTCCCCACTGCCTCCTGCTGGGGACCCACAATGAGAAAACGAGGCCCAGGGTGGCCAAGGTCCCACTGGTGACCTCCACCTTCCCCAGCGGCCATCTTCCCCCAGTGTTGCCTCAGCCTCCCTGGTGCTACCTGCGCAGAGAACCCTGAGCCTCTATTGGCTACCTAAAGCCCTGGCCCTGCCCCACCCGCCGAGAGCACCAATCAAGTGCCAGCAGCCAAGCCACAGGGGTGGGGCTCTGTGAGGCTGTGAGGGCGGGCAGGTGGTGGAGGCCGTGGCGGCGCCCTGCATGGTGGCTCCCCAGCAGCCCCCAGGGCAAGGGGCCCATGGGTGTTTCGCGTGGCGCTGCTCTCCCGCCTTGCCTAGCGAGCGCCATCTCCATGCCAGGAGAGACTGTTAATCTTTTCCCCTTTTAAACCTGTTTATCGTTTTATTTAAATTAAAATTGGTTTTCTTTTTTTTTTCTTTTTTTTTTTTTTTCAGCACAGTGAAGGCACAATGGATCAAACTGGGAATGATATGCTGCCCGCAGAGGCAGATCAGAAGAAACAATCGCTCTCTCTGGGTTGGAAGGTGAGAACTGTAACAGCATAAAACCAGTTTGTAGGCTTTCTGTGTCTACTTCCTTTTATCTTTGATGTTCTTGTTGTTCTTGTTGTTTTCCCAAGACAATTGCCTAGGTACCTCTACAGTACCAAATTATTATTTGTTCAACATGCTCTTTGGTATGTATAGTGGAACTGTCAGAGCAAGAAGATATGCTAGGCTTTAATGGAGTGATGCCTACCAAGAAAATACAGAGGAACTTTTTATAAGAGTCACAAGTACATTTGCACTGAATTTCTGTAGGAGAAAAAATGGTGCCAGAATTTATAGCAGTTTAACATTTCAAGTTTAGTATTTATAAGAATATTATTTCAATTACTATCATTTGCTCCTGTTCTGGGAAAAAAAAAAAAAAAAGGTATTTGTCTTATGTTCATGGTGTAAATCAAAAAGATCATTTTGTTTGTTTCTCAGTTGTCTTATATCTATAAGTATAGTTTATCAGAATATTGGTAAGAGTCAAGTATCTGATTCCACTTTGTCCTTTGGGTTATGTGTCCTTTAATACTCATTTATTTTAATGGAAACAGCTCACTTGATTTCTTCTGTAAACGTTGTGCGCTATATGAATAAAACAGAAGGCCATTGCAATCCCAACAACAGGCATTCTGCCTCAAGTAGTTTTTATGTTAAGCAATGCTACTTACATCTATGCAGAAGTTGTCAGTTTCTCTGAGTTTTCAGTAAAATAAAATGGCTCTTAATGCATAATATTTGGATCCAGTACCTAATAGCATATGACAGCAAATAAATAGCACATCCTTTTCCTGATTTGGTGGATCATCTTCACCACTTCCTAGTAAGAGATTGGCTGGCACCGGGTGCTGGACTTAAGCTAAGTAGAAGGATACAAAATGTTACAGCTTCCCTCGGTTCATCTTCTCACTCTTAGTGATCTGTGTTATACATGTAGCCTCTGTAGTGGAACACATTGTATATACATTGTATAAATGTAGTCAAACTACATTTTTTAAATAGTTTTGGCCAATTTTGTTAATCATCGAATGAAGTGGAAAAATTAGAGATTTTTTTCATGGAGCAGTTGTCATCTACAGTCTGTTATAAACATTATAAATGAAGCATCTATGCATATTGATACAAATCAATCCAAAGGGAACTGTCATCATTGTGGAGTACTGGGAACACGGATCATTATATCTTATGTGATTATCCTGCTTTTGGCTTCATCTCTAGCCTTTGAATACTTTTTTTTATCCTGTGTTTATGTTGCAAGATTTTTGTGGCAAGTATGTATTGTATGAAGATCAATGTCTACCAAACTGTGACTCTTACCAAACTTGTATTCTTTTAAAAAATAAAAGTAATAATAATAACAATATTAATAAAATAAATCTTCCTAGTCATCCACAGAATTTATCTTCATAGTCCCGAGCCATTGAGAAAAACAATCTTTTTTTTGTTTGTTTGTTTGTTTCAGGTGTCAGAATTATTGTTATCCCTCAGAAATATTAAAGCTGAGCAGGAAAAGTACCCATCACTTTTGGAGCAAGCACACGTTTCTTTCTTCGATACCATACAGTCAGCTATAAGATCTAACAACTGGGATGCCGCAGCATGTAACAAATGCAGCTTTCTTTGTTGTGAGTCCATTAGTAGAATTTGTTCACAAATGGACATTGCAAAGAAAAATGCTGACTCACCAAGAACAGGAATGAGAATCCCAGACAGTTTCATATCTGAAGATGTCAAACAGCTGTTTAAATCAAAGCCAAAAATATCTGTTGCTGGAGGACACAAAAAATATGATGTTTGTGACCCACTGCAAAAACTTATTTTCCCTTATGTGTTTTTGATCAAAAATTGCCTTCCAATGCCAGTTTCTTTGATCCAAGATAAATGTTTCAGCGGGGAGATACTATGCAAGATAGAGTTTTTCAGGAAGGAGAAAAGGCTCCAGCCAACGTTTAAGACTTTTTCCATTTCCAACTTACGCACTTCTGAAGGTGAGTAGTCTCTACTGATATTTATTTATATATGGCTCAGAATAGCACAAATAGGATTAGACAGGAACAACAGGAAAAAAAAATGAAAGAAGGAAAATAATTGAGACTGAATTTCAAGATACGGCTCCTGAATATACGAGTTCAGGTATTACACTCTGAAATCATTTCCAAATAATAGAAGCATGAATATATAGGACATGGAAAGAATGTTTGTCAAAGCAAAAGTAGGCAAACAGTCTGCTACGTTTATTTACACCAAACTTTTATTTTTCCAGAACAGCCTGTAACAAATATCAAAAAGTTCTACAAAATCATGACAGGCATTTGGGAATTTCCACAGATCGAGGCCTTTGTACACTTTTGAGAAGTCTGTCAGTGTTTGGTCCTCATACACAGAGGCGGTTAATTCTTATAAGCTTTTTAGTTGCTCCTGACATTGAATTCAGTGGGAATCTTGGCTTGGATTTTGGTGAGAGTTGGGTTCATGTAAACAATTTCCTCCTCATTTAAACAAAGCAGTGGATTCTCCTAAACATGTTCAATAGCTCTTGAATGATACATTTTCCTCCCCTCCCCTCCCCTCGTATATTCACACGATTTTTTATGGATCTGCTACACCGACCGACTTGCATACACTGTGACCGTTTGCCTGGAGAGTCTACCACACCAGAGTATTTTGCTCCCACTCAACCAGCAGAGTGCAAAACCTGTGCCAGAGCAACATTGTCCATATTCCCCACTCCTCCCCAACCTCATGACTTCAAAGTACTTTAGGGCTTTATATCAGTTTTTCCTATCTTACTCTGTGTGTTTTTCCTCTAAGGAAAACACCAGTTAATGGCACTGAGTGGCTTTCCTACATAACTCAGGAGAAGTTAAACCCATCTTTATATCTTCTGGATTCTCAGATACAGCCTCAAGTCTCCAAGGAACAATTTGGAGGAGACAGTATGGTTTCCACCATTACAATTCTTCTAGGTATGTTGGTTTGGATCTGAGGACTGCCATAGCGTACACTTCTTTATGGACCTCAAGAAGCAGACAAGTGTTCAGGCAGCTAGTTTCAATTGGTTCTCGTGCTTTATCTGTCAAGATGTTCCTCATAGGCCAACAGTGACAAATTTTTTGCCTACATGGCCAAGGACACTAATACAGAAACAGGATGAAACAAGCTGAACTAAGTATTACTTCAAATAACAGGTGCAACATAGGCAGCATCAGTACAAAGGTGTGTTCACTGATCTGTCAGCAACTCACATCTAGTGTGAGAGTGTGCAGCTGCTAAGTGTTGACGTCTAGTCATTTTTTGGCCTAGTGAATGTGACTGGTGACATGGGCACCAAACAGCGATGGTGGTATGTGAAGTGTTTTTCCTTCTGACTTGGTAATCAGTAAGAATCTCTCTACACATCTACGTGGAAGCGGTACTAGGTTTATGTGTTTCATTTTGTTTTGTTTTCGAAACAACAACAACAACAAATGATATAGGCATTTATTATGTGGATACCTCACTGCTGGGTCCTGAACTTCAGTTTAAATTATAGCTTGCAGAGGTCAGTGTTCTGCATTATTACAGTGTATTCCTAGTTGCTTTACATGAAAGGTTGTATTACATGTATGTTAACATAACACATACGTTATTGCCAGTGTCAGAAATACCATATGTGATCTTCCACAATCTGAGGGGACTGCAGTGGAAATTGTATAAAGGCATTGTGAAGAGGAAGGAACCTTTCCAAATTCTGGGGAGAGAAGCAAATTACAGAACTTTCACGATACTAGAGGGAACACCCAAGAAGACAGACTACATCCTCCCTTTGATTTTTAAGGATTCAATATTTCTCTCAGTTTATCCTGCATATCCTGTTCTACGTCTTGAATTTAAATGGAAATGACTGCAGTTCAGCAGAGAAAGCAAATAAAACTGCAAGTGCCTTAGGCAATTAAAAAGTTATCATTATTTTTAATTATTATTCTGACTGTAGTAGTAGCTTGAATTTGAGTCTGGAGCATGACTTCCTCACACTATACAAACACAGCATAATAAAATGACTCTTTCTGCCAAAGATTTCACTGCTTCTCAGATATGGAGCAGCTGAAGGAAACGTAAGCCTTCAGACAAAGTTCACATATTTCTCTGTCTTTCCAGGAACATAATAAGTTGCTGCTTATATAACAAATACTATTTTGTCTTTTTCTGTTAAGTGTAATTCTCAGTCTAGGGAGCTTGGCTCAGTTAATGGCTATCCAAGATATCCCCAGGTCAGATGTGATCTTGGGAGTAGGCATATTCTAGGGCAGTCAGCCCACTGAAGGACAAGTCTGTCCTACCTCCTTTCCTCCTCTGTCTGCCTTCTCCCTCCCTCTCTCTCTCTCTCTCTCTCTCTAATTGCTTATTTGTTACTTCTCTATTTCTCCATTCTTTTCTTCTCCATTCTTTTCTACCTTCTCTTCAAACAATGCCTTGGTTCTTTTTTTAATCAGCTTTTCTCTCTGTGTCTCTTCTTGTCAGTCATGAATCAGTCTTTGCTTGCAAATGCCCAGTGGACAGCCTCTCTTTCAGTTTGCTTTGCTTCAGGAGTGAATTTCCCAGACGTATTTCTCCCCCCTCTTCCATTTTCCTCTGACCCATCAGACTCTCCTGTTTCCTGACAGGATTCCTTCCATCCTGATTACAAAGGAGATCACTCTGCCAGACCCACAACCCAGTCTCCAAGTGTCAGCAACACCTTTTGCTTGCCTAGTTGGCACTGCTAATCAGTTAGTCCAGTGATGTTGCCTCTCCAAAAAGACTCCTCTCTTTGCAGGTGTCCAGAACAGCCACAACGGTCCTATTCAGGCTGCTGAGAGGCCTCGACTGTTGGGAGCTGCATAATTGCACTCTTTCTCTGTCTTCATCATGCAAGCAAGTTATTCCTTGCAGATACATGTGTCTATGAAACACAGAAGATGAAGGCAGTCATTTCTCCATGGGTGAGATACTAAGCATGGATGCAGTCCTGCTGCACCAGATGATGTTTATGAAGATACCTAAAGAAAGAGGGCTGAAGTTGCCTTAGCTACCCACCTCTAGTCATTCTCATGGAAATCCCACTGGGTGAAAGCTAGCCAAGGATTTCAGATTTATTCTAAAGCTGTAAATTATTTTTCTCTGATGCATAAGGGATGTGGGAAAGAGCTGAGTGAAAACCTCAACTGGGTTCTACTTTGCACAGCTTTTATTATATCCCCACCCAGAGGCTGGCAGCTAGGTGGTGGTGCACTACTTTGTGTTTCTTTTTTTTTGAAGATATGATCTGAAACCCATCAAAGTAAATGAAAACCCACAGGCTTCAGTGAACTTTGGATTAGGACTATAAACCATGAAACGGATTTCTTTGGACATATGAAAGATAGCTATTTAATGAGTTTCCTGGCTATTTTCTGATAATAGCTGTCCCTGCTTTTGAATGTTAGTTTGGAAGGACACATAGCTTTACTCCCCAGACATGTACTGGTGGGAGAAAGCACTGCTTCTGAAAAACAGTGTGCAAAAGAGTACTAGTTGAAGGAAGAGAAGAGAAATTTGCTATAGAAATGATTCCTTTAAAAAGAAGGACATGTTTTAACCCTGTCCAAAGGCAAGACTGTGTCTTAGCTCCCAGAGACTCTTGCGTCACAAGTCTGATGGTGTTGTCACGCTGGAGGCGTGTCATTCCCTCATAAAATGATCAACAGAATGATAAAACAGATGCTATACCTCTGATTCCTCAGTAATACACTCAAAATCTGAAGTTTATGTCTATTTAGACCACTTCCTATTACTGGAGTAGAATCATAGAATTATTTAGG